>JAODIE010000006.1:176385-433769 GCA_027575565.1 Diploeciton nevermanni
ATGCAGAAATACATCAGAAAGAGGTAAACCCATAAGAAACCTTGTGGCAACGATTGGAGGACTAGGTAGAATAACTATCCCAACTAAGCAACAGAGTTATGGAAGGATGCGGAAAAACCAAGAAAAAAGAAGAGAAAAACTACAAATCAATATAAGAAATAAACACAGAATGAATGAATACAAGAGGAAGTGAATAGAGCGATAGATGACGGAATTTAAGAATAAAGGAAGGCCGACAAAAAGGCGAAATAGCACAGTTGCTTCTTTTTGGTGTCAGAAACTGGTGGTATTATCTCATTTATTTACGTATTTAGAGTGTACACTCATAAGGGTTTTTTCATATTTTTTATTGTATGTCATTTTATTATGTTGCAGTCGAACCAGGTACCGCCTAATTTGTTGAGTTTTACTTTTCTTATAGGATATAGCATGGACCTCAAATTTCAATTCAATGAAGTCGTCGGCAGAATGTATTAATTTTGCTTTCTCCCTCTAGGCTGTGTTGCAGGATACGTTTGCGAAAATATGCAAAATGCAAAAATAACTTTGATTCTGCGCTGTTTAGTTCTGCGGATTGCCTATATAATAGGCGTATTAATAGGTTAGGTATATACGCATTTAAGTGTACACTTCGCTGAGATAGGTTTTAGATTTATTGCGCCTAGTTACTTGACTAATTTTGCGCCACTTTTAGTATATGCGCCAAATAAAAAGAACTGCGAACTGCGCCAATATGCGAATTAATTTTTAAGCGGATTGCGAACACAAGTGCGTTTTGATTGCGGATTAATTTTAATGTTGCGTTAATTATACCTCGAGGTATGTGCGCCCAAATTGGTGAAATGCGGAAAATTCTCATACAATTAGGTTATTCTTTTAATTCATATAAATAGAACTGCGCTGCGTTAATATACGAATTAGTATAAAATTACTATTATTATAAAATCGTTTAGAATTGCGCCCTACAGAGCGCTCTAATCTGCTCTTGGGAGTAAGTGAATACATTCTATAAGTGCACTTATTACAACGTTGTGTTTTTCTTTATTATTTTTTGTCTTAGATGCATCGACTCCAAATTCTTCAAATTTTTTAAATCTCATATATTGTTTGGTTTTGTGCATTTATTTTTTGTATGTATCCATCATTCCGTTTTAGAGCCTTTGCGGAAACCCTGCCTATTAACCCATCCCTGCCCCTCATTGACAGACGCGTCCACGTCGCGAGGGGTGGGCGTCAATTTTACACTTAGCAAATTTGATGAAACCAAATCAAGTGTACAATTGATGGCCAAGTTCTGTCATAATCCAAGTATATAATATTATTAGTTTATCAATTTCAGAATTAACATGAAATTTATCAACGAAACAATATCAAAGTAATGAATGCGATCACTTAATAGAAAACAACGCAGAAAACTACAAGAAGGAATTTTGCGATGATATAAACGGAACAGAGGAAGAAGTTAGATAATAAAATGTAACAATCTTTATTAGCTTAATAATTTATTTACAGATTTTTTTATGTATCCAATGTAACAAACATAATCGACAAAACAAATCCTTTGGCAGCATTTACAGTTAATGTAAAATGATCTTAGCGTAAATTAAGTATTGTAGACACAGTAACTGTAGTACACCTATCAGCGTTTCTTGCATATGGGCGCAAGAACGTAAATGATGACCGTGGTGCTATTCTAAAGATCCCGATACCACACGGGGTGACAGATGCCAATACTTACCAATATGACTTAGGGATAGTTGGAAACAAGCAGGAACAATGTGTGCCCAGACTATGTCGTGACAATAGGAACCGCGTATGGAGCTCAACTATGTCACGACCACTTTTGCTAGCAACAGGAAAAAACGCAGATTGGTATTACACATTACACTTCTTTCATTGTATTTGGTTCCTGGATTGCAAAGTGGCAGCCAATCATTTATCAATCTGCAGGGAAAGAAAAGGAGCGGAAGCGGGAAAGATTTTCCTACAATTATGTGCACATTAAATAAATTCCAACGCAGATGAAACATAGCGCAAAATACCGCGAAGGAACCGCAAGTTTATTGGGCGCAATCACCGCAACGTAATTACAAAAGGCTTAAAACTAATGGCACAATAGGACAACGCATATTATCTAGTTGCAATATTATTTGATATATAACAAAGTTTTGATATTTTCATATTACCATCGTTATTTTTTAAGTGAGCTTATTGTGGATTAGTGAAGGATCTTATTTCAGAAATGATGCATTGGTTATTTGAACAATACACTTGCTGTAAAACTAATGAATATCCATTATTCTTAAAGATTTCGGCAGTGACTTTACCTTGATATTGATTTCTTAGAAATTTCTTTCATGTCGTTACAGTAACTGATGAAGTTTACAAGCAAATTATACGTAATGAGAGAACTACAAAATATTATCAGTACGTTTTTATTGATTTTGTGAGCATTTCATTGAATCATCTACCAATTCCACGAACCAACGTTAAAGAAAGATCTTTCTAAATCACTCCCTTTTGTTTTATTCGGTCTTTTAGATGGATCATGAGGCCCACCACATGTAGAAACACATTCTGTATTCTCAGGCCAATCACATCCACATATCTTCACATTAAATACTAGACCATCAGGACATTTGAAGACTGATGGGGTGCCATAGTAACATTTGCAGAACTTGGTGCAGTCGCAATTAGGCAGATTTTTGTTGAAAAATTTAGGACATGTTCCAATGCAGCCATTTTCATCCGGTTTGTCATCGTCAGCACGTGTAATAAAAGTTAAACACGTTATTAAAAGAAAAGCGCACAAATCTAAAACAGAAATGTTATTAGACATATGTTAAAGTGAAAAATTGAATATTACATTTAAAAGCCATTATTGTTACTGCTTCTGTCAGCTTGGTCAAGATGCTAGTAATGAAATTAAGGTTCGCCGTATTTATATGAAATGAAAGTTTACAATAAGCTTGACATTGTTAATTGTATACTGCATATAATGCTGCAATTGACACAAAGCTAAATAAATAATTGTAAAATGTGCAACTACAAAATAAATATTTCAGTTGGAATTTTCCAGGAAATTTGCAATTTATAGACACAAATTAAATATTATTTATTAAGGAATTTGTTAATAAAACGTTTTCGGCTTGTTGCCTCCTTCAGTACTTTAAAGATAGTTTTGCAGATACTATATTTTCGAATACCGATGAGTGTGGTTACGAAGTTACTGAAGAAGGCAATATGCCAACAACGTTTTATTAAATGAATTTTAGCAAAATAATGAATATTAAACACTTCGTAACGATGGTCAACGATACTCTTCATTAATTTAAATACATTTTACTAGTGAATAATAATGCAGTAGTTAGATTTCTGTGAATCCCGTTTAACATCAGTCAACTTCAAGGTCAAGCATTTCGGACTGGCTATCACCGTTCGCTCAGTCGGTATCAGAACAAAACTTTCAACATTCATGACCACTGTGTTGTTATGTTTGCGATGTGGGCTACATTATTGTCTAAATAATTAGTGAGACATGGCTATTGAAAACAAATACCTGCTATCTGTTCTGTTTTTCATTGGATTCACATTCGTAGATTTTTGTAAGTAAGAGTTTTGTACCCTATTTATTCAATTTCTCTAAATATAGCAAACGATGAATACATTCTTGATGTTTACTTTGTACCATAACCACAGATTTCACTTCTCATTCATATTTCGCAGCTGTTATTCGCAATGCTCACAAGATTGTTTATAGTTTCCAGCATTTGGCATATAATGTGTTGCATATAGTTAAACACCAAATGCAACGAAATATTCTTTACTGTACACATTTTCATTGAACGGAGAATTTTATATATCAATTTAAAATATTATAATGACCTTTCGTTAGTGATTCATACATTATTTTGTTTATTTTTGTTGACATTAAAGATGTTAACGCTGAATCAACGACGTCGACAACTCCCTGGCCTGAATTAGGCGCTCGCAGACGCAATCAACCAACTTCTGCACCCTCGCGTGACTTTGTATCCCAACCATCACTTTGGAACAAACCCAACCAACACAACAATCAACCATCTACAAAAGGACCATCAAGTCTATCCAGAGATTATGTTAATTCCAATATTGCTCTATCTTACTCCAATCCATCTCCTACTACTAAAAAAACATCCATAGATAGTGTAAAACCATCAATTACATCGAACAACCTCATTCCTACACATGCAGGCTCGGCATTAAGTCCTGTATCACCTATTAGAGACTATGCAAACCCAAATATCCAATTGTCTTACTCCAATGCAGCTGGAGGAGGAAATAAACCAACGCAAAAGCCATTATTATTTCCTACATCTTCACCAGCAGTACCTAAACCGTCTACTCCTGCAAGGGACTATGTTAATCCCAATCAGCCTCCTATATCTTATTCTGGCGTGGCTGCAGGCGGGAATAGAATCAATACAAATGCCCAACAACTAGCTCAAACTGGACAAAGTCTGAACTCAACACATCCTAATCCTATCCGGGACTATGTTAACCCTAACAACGGGGGAAAAGTATCCTATTCTCACGTTGTCAACAACAACAACAATCCTAAGGTATCCACAACGCCGAATACTCGTGTTGCAGGCCCTGGGCAGCAAGATCAATCAACTACGCCAAATCCTAAAATACGATTGGACGAAAATGAGGAGTTGCAGGAGTTTTCAGAGGCTTTACTCAGGAAAGATGCAAACAATGGGTTTAAACATGTTAAAGTCAACTACCAAGGAATGACCAGATCAAATTCGCTTGAAGATAAAGCACCAGATAAGTAAAAGGAATCCAAATATTTTTCTTTACATTTTTAAAATGTGTTTGTGTTATAGTTTAATGACAATTGACTCTGCAGCTTTCAAAATACCAACAATTGAGAAGCTAGTTGCTCTACATAATAATTATATAGTTCAAAGTTATCAAAATGAAGTATATACTGCTCAGGAACGTATTGAAGAGAACAATTTTCTTGATGCCATTTTACCAACAGCTGTGATGCAACATACTAGAAACTTTCTGATTTACAAAGGAAAGATCTCCAAGGATCCTAAAGACTTTAAAGACCTCTTAAGGACTATATGGTTTAATATGTACTCTAGAGGTGGAGGCAAAATAGGTTCCAGTGGTTTTGAACATATATATCTTGCGGAAATCAAGAATGATGCAATTTCTGGTTTGCATAATTGGGTGTATTTTAATGATGAGGAGAAGAAGAAGACTGCAAATTATTTAGGATACATGAAGAAACTGGAGTTTGATGTAAGAAATATTTACATGTGTTTCTCAACAGTTTTGAATTATGTGTTAATTATGTCGGTATTTTATAGAAAGGTGCCATTTTGAAATTCCATTTTACCTATCAGAACATTGATAAACCTGTTGGGTCCATGTTTATTGGAACAAGTCCTGAGTTTGAATTAGCTCTCTATTCAACTTGTTTTTTGATGCGACCTGATGACGTTTGTCCAGTTCGTTTGGGGGGCAAGAATTTTGTAATTAGGACCTATACGTACAGATACAGGGGGAAGAATATGATTGGAAGTGCTTTCCCTGAGATTTAATGACGAAAATTACTGTATTAAGCGTGACTTGAATAAATCTTTTTTGTGCATACCTTTTCTCAAGTGGTATAACTTTATCGCAATAAATCGATATCAGTTTAGTGGATCTTGTGACTTTGGATATTTTTTAAAATTAGTTATTGATGATACAGACGTAATTTTCCAATTAAGAGACGATGTTATCTGGGTGATATTTTAAATTTCTATAATTTTTTTAACAGAAACTTTTACTATGTCATATTCATATGAATTCCAAAAAGTAGTTGGTACTTGATATGCTCGTTTTATCGTTATCTGGGATTAACAAGATTAATTTCAGTTAATGTGTAATCATTTCAATTGCACAGAGATAAAAAAATGTAATAATGTTTTGCAGAGTATTTAATATTTCTAATAACCATATAGTGTTAAAGTAGATTGAAAATAACTCTGATCCTTTTGAGGTTCTTATTCGTCTACGCATAAAAGCAATTCGTTGTTCTACATCCTCCGAAAGCCTGTTGCGATTCACTATAATCACAACAAAAACATCATTACAGTCAATGGCACTATGTAAATAGATTTTTATATAATAGCACTTATTTATATTTATAGTGGTGGTAAGAAATTTAGCTTTGCTGTTTGGTGCTCAGTTGTCGACAAAATGTCTCTTCAAATACTTCTCAATATGATCCTTTTCCAACATTTTCAAAGTGCAAAGTGTTTAATTAGTATCAATGACGTTTCGAGTGATAATACTCTTCGTTTCAACAATATACCTATTTTTGAGGTCGATTTAAACACAAATAAGGCTGTTAAAATACCTTCTTGTCAAAATTTTCTCCTATCAGTTGCAAACTCAACTAAAGCACTCACAAAGATTGAGAACTATATTCGATATAACTCAAGTTTTGCATACAATGAAAGAAAATATCTGGTCATATTACAAGAAGATGATGACGTTAGATTTCAAGAAGATGTATTTACTTTTATTACGAATATTTTGGTTGTCAAGGGTAGTGAAACTAAAGTTACAATTGATGAGTCTAAGGATGTTGAATTTTATGAATTATTAAGTCATGATTACAAAGAAATTAGAGGGTTTAATAAGAAAGTATTGCGGAATAAGTGGTTCACTGCAAATAAGAGCTTTTTATGGCAAGATGATGATTTATATAATTCAAGTTGGAAGTTGAAAGGCAGAGAATTTGTAAATGGATTTGTTTATGATCCACCTTATATAGATATAGTTAATTGTATGCTTTTTTATTTTGTGTCGACTAATAAATCAATTTAGTTTTTGCAGCTAATCGAATTGGATCCGAGTATAAGGCAATGGTTGAATTTGCTAAATTTATGAATATGACATTTATTGATATTATGTTTGATGTTTGGGGCGATTTTGTATCAGATTGGAATGCAACTAAAGATAGCATGAAGAGTGCTTTTTTGGAAGATAAATTGGATGTTTATTATGGTGCAAATCTATAACTTTTCTATGATGTTTGTATAAACTAATTAATATTGTAGGCAGTGCTATATTAACAACAACATCAATAAAGTATGCAAGCTTGGTCAATCCATACATGCGCATGGGTTTCAAGTGTTTGGTACCGGAACCAGTGTACAGATAATTCTTTCCATAAAACTTGATCATTTATGAATGCTTTTTCTTTTCTAGGAAAGCAAACGATTGGCTGTTAGCTCTCAATATAAAATCTTATAGATTTTGGTTCTTTCTTACTTTGGTGTACCTAATGTTTGCTGCATTATTTGCATTAGAGAAGCAGTATAATCACGGATGGATTAATCTAGACAAGCTAGATTATTTTGGTCTGGTATTATCACAATCAATTAGTATAAACCATTTGCCTGTGGATGCCAAGATGAGGTTTGTCATGGTGATAATATTGTTAGCAACGATTATTTTCTCGACGATCTATAATTCGAATTTGGCTAGTGTTATCACGATCCCAGTGTAAGCTCATTCTTTAGTTTAATTTTAATTATTTGATAACCTGATTTATAGTTATACTGGGAAAATAAATACCATGGAGGATATGATAAAACAGAAATTAATGTGGACGGCACCATCCTTAGGTTATGCAATTCCTCTTCAAAACCTTAACGTAAACTTTACTATAAGAATTACATTGTCAACATTAATGACTTTGATTATTTTTTTCTGTAGAAGCCAATCTATGATCTGTTTTTTCTTAGCACGAAACCAAAAATCTTAGAATTAGTAAAGAAGAAGTCTGATTTTGGATTTGGATTTATTGAATTAACATCAAGTAACGTTCTTTCTCTTTATGCAAGTATTATTTTAATAACCTAAAATATAAATTTTTTAGGATATTACGACATGAAAAACTTAAACATTCCTGAAATTGAAAATTACGACGTATTAAAAGATGACTTTATTATTGATTACAACTATTTCCACCTCAGAAAGAACTCTGAACTATTACCATACATGAACCTCTTTCTTACAAGAATAACAGAAAGTGGTTTGCATCTCTACTGGGAGACGGAAAGTTATTTTGCAAGAAATCTTTTATTATCACACGCCAGACTTAACGATATCAATACGAAAATTATAAAATCTTTGAATATGGATAAATTAAAAGGGCACTTTGTAATTTTGCTCATTGGACTTTTGCTTGCAGTACTAGTCTTTATTCGAGAAGTGCGGAATTAAAAATTAAACATTTAATATGATAAGGTGATGTAGTATAGAATATTGCGCACTTACTTTAGATTAGCCACTTGATAACTGATTGCATTTTTGAAATTGTTTACATATTGTGAAATGCATTCATTTTTTCACATAAACTAGTTGATAATACTTCCTATAAAAGCCAGCCTTGATTCAGGTGTCAGTATACTCTCTTAAGAGCCTCAGGTGCAATCATTGCAAACATGAAAGTCATCAGCTGCGTTGGTAAATATCAAATAAATTTATTAAATCTAAACAAGTTGGGCAAACATCGCTAAATCTAATATTTTAGTTTTGTTGGCCGTGGCCATTTCCATGTGCTCCGCCCTTGATACCACCACTGAGCCACCAGTATTGTGCAACATTGTTTGCCCCAAGCCTCTTCCGGTGGATGTCGTTCTGCTTCCATCTCCAGAAAAGTGCGAAGACTACTGCCAATGTGATCCTCGTGGTGCCATCTTGCAGCATTGCCCACCTTATAACGCTGCTGGTGATCGTCTCTACTTCAACCCTGAGAGCAACGTCTGTGATTGGCCCGACAATGTCGATTGCAAGAACGAATAAGAAATTGTAATTTTGCACACAAATCAATGATATGGGATTAAAACAATATCAATGTAATTTAATTTCATTTATTCAAAAACTTTTATCATAAATTCTTGGTAATTGGTACTAATTGATGTGTTTGTATCTCAAGTGCTCGGGTGACAAACTCCCAAAACACATCTAGTTGAAAGAAGGTCTCTCATTCGGATCTCAGCATTTGCATGAGATAATATTATATAAAACCCATATAAATTACTTGATTATGTAGCTTTTCGGTATGAAGCCCAATGAATAATTAACTGGAATTAACTTTATTGTTGCATCATTTGGTTTAGTTGCAACTAAGCAGAAAGAAACAGTTCTTCTGTCTAGCCCAGAGACACGTGTGATGAGTTCTGAATGTGTAACCTACCTGGTTCCCGTTCTTAGGCAATGCTGATTTAGGGAGCCTGCATCTGAAGAGCGAAGAGCTTTACTTCAATCCTGACAATCTAGTGTGCGATTGGCCCGACAATGTTGACTGCGTGATATAAACTCTAGATATTCTATAAATATTATTGCAAAATATGTACTAAATATGTATAACATATTTATGCTTGGGCATGATACAAATTATTTGTATCGATAAAATGTTAGACTTTATTATTTTTTTACAATTATTTTGAATCGCTAAAATCTAAGATAGTAAGTAAATCTGATGATTAACTTTTTGATTAGTTGTGTTGCAATTGAAGTTAAGGTGTGCTTAATGATGGTAATTTTATTTTTTTGATAAAACTTATGTAAAAATCTACAGTTTTCACAATAGATTTATATAAAAATTAATACATTAAGATTACTCTTATAAGCACACACATGCGAATTAGAAGCAAAAAACTTTGCAATAGGTTTTTAATAGGAAAAACTAAGAATGTAAATGCTTAAGAGTTTTTTATTCCAAATAATAAATTAAATTTATCCGTTTCATTATTTCAATTTAGATAATAATTTAGACAAGTTTCACAATTTAATCTTCTCAGATTTTTCCATTACTTAAGGGTTAACGCAGTCGACATTTTCGGGCCAATCGCACACTAGAGAATCAGGGTTAAAGTAAAGACGTTCATCAGTACCGGGAATGGCAATTGGGCAAATCATCTGGATGGCACCACGTGGACTGCATTGGCAGTACTCTTCACACCTGTCTGGATTAGGCAGGAGGACTGTTTCTTCGGGCAATGGCTTGGGGCAGACAATGTCACACAGTTTTGGGGCTGGTGTAGTTGGAGTGGATCTCACCAGAGCAACAGCGATAACTTTAAAATATACACATACAAATTATAGTTAAATGTAGCTTAATATTTATTGATAAATCATTTACCAAGAAGAGTGAATACTTTGAATCCGAACATTTTTGATAGAAAAAATTATTTGCTTAATTTGTTGTTAGTAGGCCACAGGAGACAGTAGACTGATAGTACTCATCAATTGGCATCTCTATTTATATGATTTTGATGATTTACTGAAAGATTATGATAAGGTTGGTCTTAAAGGAA
Organism: Diploeciton nevermanni; assembly: GCA_027575565.1. Classification (NCBI taxonomy): domain Eukaryota; kingdom Metazoa; phylum Arthropoda; class Insecta; order Coleoptera; family Staphylinidae; genus Diploeciton; species Diploeciton nevermanni. The sequence goes on from JAODIE010000006.1 coordinate 186,765, forward strand.
ACTGTATCATCCAAACACTTGAAAATGGAATTCCTAGTAGAGAAATCATCAAGTGCAACAGGAAATAGAAGGGATTAAAGATTAAATTAGTTTACTCAGATATGAAAATTTATATGTTTTACTTCTTATTTGTATCCTCTATATATATATACCAGTTTAATATGGGCAACTATAACAGTACGACATTGTAGAAAATCGGTTTAATGTTGCCTGGCTTTGTAGGTTAAGAACTACCAGATACAATTTAATCCATCAACTTATCAAATCTCAAGTGTTCAGCATTACAATAAGTAAAACATTATCATTTTCCATAAAATTCAGACACATTTTATTATTCTTATTAGACTTTTTATTGTTTTGTAACTAAAGTAAAGCAAACCGATAATTAATAGAATGTGGATTAAAATCCAGCATTTCTTATTGAATGATATTCTTTTATGATCTAGCCTTGACAATCAGTATGAATGGTGGTAATTGATTAGGTATTATCACATTAGTTTATAGACATTTAGGACATAATTTTATTATTTTTCTGCAATTGAAATAATTTTACAAAAATAACATTGATATGACACGTTTATTATACTCTCACTTAGATTAAAGTTTTAAGTAACTTAAGTGTAATTTATTTTAATAAGATTATTACAATAAACTTGCAGTACTTTAATTATACTTCAGTCGTGGGCATTTACACCGATGCATGAAAATCATTAAAAGTCCAGCCTAAATCAAAGCAATTGATCGACAATGTGCAAATGCTCACACTTTTTTTTTCCAATCATAGTAAAATATCTTCAACATAAAATTAAAAATAAATCATTTAAAAATCCTTGACCTTTGGCTTTGTCGAGATAAATCGTTGACGCACAAATGGATGCAACATGCTCCTCGGAATATTCTTGTTGCCTACATGATCGCTTTCTCCTTCATACTGATCAATATTCTGAATAATTTGCATATATTTAACGAGCGGAAGTGGAATCTGTGCGAGAATACGTAACCAGTTTATATTTTTCAATGCGCGTGCTTGTTGTAGAGCTAGTTGTTCCTGCGGGTTTTCTTCTTCGAAGAAATCAGCTGCACCAATGCCATCGGCATCCGTGTTTTCCATTTGTTGCTTGTTGATTGCGTTGATCATATCAACTGTTTCGATATCATCCATGCTGGGGCGTGGGGCGACACGTTTGCCATATCTGAGCATATAAAGAATTCAATTTGTTAGTTTGCAGTGAGGAATTTATAGACATTGTGGGTAATGCAATGCGATTTATTTCGATTTAATTAGTTTGTGCATGATGCAATTAAAGAGCAAACTTGCAGATTCATAAATTAATAATTGTTAACGTCATAATGCTATTCGCGGCTCTCCTGGCTTTTCATCGGTAATGCGCTACGCGAGTAATGACGTTTCGGGGCACTGTAATTAAATCAATTTTGAGGCGAGAGCATTATGCGCATTCGAGACAGGTTCAGGCGAAAAGCATAAAATTGATTAAGTTTTTTGTTGAGTATGATTATTTTTGATAGGCTTGTAAAGGGCAATATTTTAAAGTAAAAAGTAGACAAATCATTATATTAGAGATGCGGTTAAAAGTCTTACACAATAGTGTACAAATTGATAATTTAGCGAAAAATAAATTAGCCAATTGCCCTGTTTAAAATCTTTAAATTTGATTAGCTTAGATTAATCAATTTAATATTTTGTTTTAATCGCATTTCTAGTATTGTTCACCTCAAGCATGATATAATTTAATTACCTGATAGTTTTTGCACGAAGATACTCTTTCATGTCATTAACATACTGTGCAACTTGTTCCGGACTGTTGAAAGAATCCGGTCGTGTTGGACGCTTCAACTCTTCGCTCTGCGCTTTCGCCAAAGAAGTGGACGACCAAATTACATAGAAGAGGAAGAATGAAGCAATGATCACCTGAGACTTGCTCGGCATCTACAAACCAGAAGAATATCAAAATGGCAAGTTATGTGTTTTAAATAAAGTGTAGCGTTGAGATTGCTGCGCTTCTTTGTACACGAGTCATATGCCAATAACTGTTAATGCGCACGTGTGACTTGTGGAGGATCGAGACTAAGATCAGCCACAGTATTTCGGCAACCATATAATAACTAAGCCTCACATTCACCACTAAATATATACATGTATTATTTATTATCGACGGGTGGTGAACTATCATTTCCATTGTGTGGCTTCTGATAATTACACCAAGCAAAGTTTAATTAGAGTGACATCTAATGCACCTCTTAATATTTCCATTCTCTACTGCAGCTACCGAGATGTACCGAGAAAAACTTTTTATTTGGTAATTGTCACCAAAGCCTAGATCTGCGTTTAACATTTTCGCATTTTTACAGAGGACCTTACCAAATGAGATCAAAACGTAAATAAATTTTCATTACTTCTAGTTTTTGATTTCAGGTCAATGCTATGCTTGTTTACTTCTTCATTATTCAATATTAATGTTTCTATAAATATGAGGATAATAAGGCCGGGATTTTATTAATAATATATCATTAATTGGCTAGTGTTAATTTACTCTTGAAAATACCGACAGACTGCGCCGTTATCACAACGTCTGTTTAAGGATAACACGAAGTATTATGAAAGCAGACACGTTGTAAAGTATTAATCACATAATCACCCGAAAACGACAACTATTTCTCTCCAATAATATTTTCCCAGCATAATTAAAGTGACTACACCACAATTACGATTATAGCAGACAATATATAGTAAAAATAGCTTATACTATCGATGGTGTGTAAAATATATTACATGGCATTATCGAGATTAGCGCGCATTATCACGAATTACACGTATTATCATCTTGCGTCCCCTTTTGCTATTTTGTTCCAGCATGATTTACCGGATTATCGCAAATTAATTAGCAGTGCATTACAGTGCATTTTTCAGTTTGACAGTTTATGATTAAATTTGTTATTAGCGATCAGCACAAAGTACGGTTAGTTTGATAAAGCAAAAGTGAGTTGTTTTTTATTTATTGCTCAGCACAATCGTTTGTGTTTGGCATGAACTGTGAAAATATTACTCCTAGTGTAATATGTGTTTTTTCTGTTTGGTCGTGGAAGTGAAGAGAAATGAGAGGGTATTAGAGTAGAAGGCGTCAATGTGTCATTCCGGAAATTGTGCGATTCTTTGTAATATTACCTAATGGCATAGCATATGACATATGCTCATATGGCACATAAATGAGGATTAATGAGGCAAATTTACGTCTTTTATGATTATTTATCTGAGATACTGGGTGAGCCAGAAAGCGACAGACTCTCTCTATGCAATAAAACAAAAGATCAAACGCATAGAATAAATATAAATTGAAAGAAATGAGTTGATATTTTCAAAAAGCAAAAGCATTGTTGTGCAAGCAACCTATATAGCATATATATCAGATAAAATTAGTATTTTACAATCAAATACTAAAGCTTATCGTAATTTAAGTGAAAACGACCCGAAATCAAATAGTCTTGAACACAGTAAACTCTGTAAAACAAATTAGTGCTTGGTTTTCCAATGGGTAATTACAAATTGTGTGAGACAACCTGCCAAACACGCTACTAATAATTGTATTACGTGCTTTGTTATCATTTATCATTTGACTGTCCTCATACTGTTTTGTACGGTAACTAAATAACTAGTCATTCTAACATCTTATTGCTTCTAAAATAGGAATACTAATCTAATCAAAGGTCTCTGGGCACGTAAAGTTGTTAAGCTTAGTCTAAAAGCTTCAAATAGTAATATTTATTGTAGTGGGCAGTGGGACATTGCTGAGTGCACAATAATTTTTAATTTCAAACTCATCGCGACGTTTTCTAATGATCAGAGGCCGCGCGAGCGGATGGCAAGTGTACTTAGAGTTGGGAAATGAGTGCGAAGAGGATGAGGGAGCAGCAGACCACGCTGAAAGGTTTGTTGTCGACTGGTAATTCGATTTTCCGCCGAAGTCAATGCATTTTCGAAGTTTATCAACAAAACATCGGTTGGAATTAACACTATGTAGCGACAACTAACAAATGACAAATACTCATTTTAGTATTATCAGCTATTATTAGTAAATGTAGATTGAACACACAAACATCTACTATCTTCTGTAATACATCAACAAGTGCCTAGGTTCATTGATTAAGGTTCTCTAGCGAAAGTCTTGCACTTTGCTGCAATTAAATAATAAGCTGTTATTTGCACTGCATTAAAGTTCAAATTACTTCTAAGCTGTGAGTTGAAAATAGTAAAGAAAAAACAAAAGTAGTTGCAAATTTTCTGATTAAAAATGTATTGTTTTGACACTTTTGCTTCTCATTCAGTTTGAGAAATAAATAATTGGCAATTATGGAAACCAAAGTTGTCTTCACAAAAGTTATTCTCATCTGACTGCTTTCTAGAATTGCTTAATGAAGTATTTAATACAAATATATAAATAAAGTATCAAAGAATATTTTAAAAAAATTTGCTTTATAAAAACAGTGTCGTGGTCTAATGCAAATCATAAATGTTATCTTAATTGTTCTTAATTAATTGTTCAATTAGTTTTTTGTTTCCATTAACTAATTAACTCACATTTCTATAATTCTCTTTATAGTGAAAATATGTTTACTGCGTCCTGCCACTATTTCCACTATATTTCAATACATTTTATTCCCTTTAGCACATACGGTTCTATTTATTCGTAATTTATAAGCCAACCTATGGTTAGTTCAGTTTAATCACTCATTATCCTTTCCCGCTCGACAATGTACAACTATTGGCCTAGTGTGACTACTCCCACAGGACCTAAGTACAACATGATGCATTTCTGTACTTTAATCATAATAATGCCTCCTTTTTTCATAACTTTTGCGATCAATTGAACATGCGCATGCCTTTAAGTCATTTTAGAATATCGTCATGCATAATTGGTAAGCAACAAATATTTTAAGAGTAAAATTCTTGTTTCATAATAATAATTATGATGAAAATTTGCTGTAGGTAAAGTTGAATTAATTTTTTTGCGTTTTTATTAATTGTCTGCCAATTTAATTAAAAGTTGACTGGGTATTGATTGAACGCTTATGAAGAAATTGTAATAATTAGAATTAAACATGATGATCACTATGATTATAACATTCGATAAAATAAATATAGATTTAATTAATCCACAAGTTATCTAAAAATGGATGATTGTTGGGCTTTGTATGCATAGGGATTAAAAAGATTGCTAAATAAATACTAAATAAATGTATCGTGCATATTTTCCAATCAGTCGATGACAATAATTGTCACTTTCGGTATGTAAATTGAACTGATAATTTCTAGTAATCAAATAGTCACATAATGAAGAGAAATAATTTTTTTATGAATGCAAATTGGAGTTTTTAACTAAATTCAAATGAAACTAAAACAGAAAAATGCAAAATAATTATATTCAACATAAACTAATCGAAAATATCAAAAATAATAGAAAAAGAGTTAATTTAATTATAATTACTTACTGTATCAAAATGCCCCAATTTTTTTACAATAGTTTTAATTTCTGATTTAATGAAATTATTTAGAATTCCTTTATTTACTTTCTATTTTTTTTAATTCAAATTTTGGCCAGTTTTTAACACCGAATTAATATCGTTGTCAATTGTCCTCTCTTCCTCCGTCGAACGTTCAACAGGTAAGACCGATGCACGAGTGGTTGCGCCATAAGCGGGCGCACGCACTTTATGCACGACGTGTTGCCGCCGCTGCTGCCGCCACCGCTATCGGCGCGTCAGCAAAAATCAAAGCATGTACGCACGCAGAAATTTGCATGCGGCTGATCGTAGCATGTATTTCAGGTGCAAATTGGTGTGTGATACGCCTACGCGATTTAAGCCATTTATGACTCTATAGACAACCAAATGTTCTTGTTACGTCATCACAATGCAAGCAGCCATTATACATAATTAGTCTCTGTGTCAACAATGGCTAGTCACCGGAAGTATGATTAATTTTTGAATCCAGATTTACAAGCAGTTTAGGTAAATATAGTTGTTAGATGAAAGTAAAATGTGATTTTTGGAATGTTCGATAATTAAGCAGCTTCAAAGCGTTAAAAGTTAGACTTTAGAGCGCTTTCTCGAATTGTGCATATGTAAGTATAGTTTATGCTTACTTTTGCTTACGTTGTTAAAATTAATATAAAAACGATAAGATTTTTAGATTAAAAAATCGATTAATAATGAACTATATTTATAAACATTTTATGAGGCAGTTTTGTTTTATTAATAATTAAATAATGCAAAACCATACATTCTAATATATGTATAATTGGTAATTCTACATTTTATCATCATAATTTAACCGTTCGTAATTCTTAAAATTTAGCAGCCTTAATGGAAACGATGGTGATAAACTGGTGCCAATGTGTTAAAGTTGCGGAAACATTGTTCGGGCGAGGAAATGGCTAAAGACAAATTCGCCGCTACACCTAACATGAGCTCAAAGCCAAGCACGTAGCTAATATCGCCGTCAACGGCGCCGCCACAGCCAGATATAATATTATATTTGCCTAATATAGAAAATATAATACGCGCTTGCAGCTGGGCCCTTAAGATGCGACTGTTGCACAACGTGTGATTGCGTCAAGCATCGTATCGCATCTAAGGCGATCTGGGTTGACATTAAATTGTTTTAGTTTTTAATTTCAGGCACCATGGAAGAAATTAAAGTTTAAATCATATTAGCTTTATACCTTAACATTGTCGGTAAATTAGTTCCTTTCTTAGTTACTTATGCTATAGCGAGAACAGTTTGAACTGATTTTGACTTTCAATGAATGCTTGAATTAATTACGTGCTTTAATTTATTAAAATGTGAATTAAAATGATAGAAATCAATGTTTGAGACCTTCGCCGATTGCTTTCAAGCATAAATTGATCCTGATTGTTCTTGCATAACATGCTTACGTAAAAGATAATGGTCGTACCATATAATGTTATAAAATCATCGTTATCTTTATTTTTGGCCAAATTGTACTATTTTTTCTCAACACACTAATGCGATTAAATACACTTAGTAAATTTTGCAAGCATTATGACGATTGTGACGTTTGTGAATTCACCGCAAACGTGCGCGAATATAAATATTTCTGTTGACAGGAGCAAATCGCGCGTATGATGCGCGTAATATAAACAAAATATATCAACATAATGAACAATGTAAAACTCACGCGCGCCAGATACTCTTTCGCTGAGTGGATGTGCGTTAATCGCACGTGGTACAATTATTGTGACGCTAATTGTATTAAAATTATTTGTAATTAGGTTTCGCATATCAGCATGATTCAGTTGGTGATGCGATAGTGTGGCAAAATTGCATCAGTTTTCACCATGTCTATGAAATAATAGAAAATGTTGAATGTAATGATAAAAAATACATTATTAAAAATGTTTATTGGTGTTATTTTTAGTAATATATATTAAACTTTAGCCGCCAAACGAGAGTTGAGGCTAAACTACACTTTATATACGCATGGGAGGACATGGAAATGTGGATTATTTATCTTTCGTTTATTTACTCCTTGTTCATTAATTAAAATAAAAACCAGCTTGAAATAGTTGAATGTAACATCTTTATACTGATGTGATCATATGCGTTTGTTGGTGAAGCTGAAATACAACCCATAAATCATATGAATTTCACATAAAATAATAAACCAACATCAGATTCATATCTTATTTATTAATTAAACTTGTATTACATATTTAACCCATATAATTGGGTCACTATTAAATCCACCAACTAAAATCCTTCTATAAACGTACATGTTTTATACAGTAACTTACAGCAACTTAAAAACATAAATCACTTCATCACACTCATCACTTCAAGCATTGAGCTACTTCTTCCTAACATACTTCCTTTTCTTTACCGTGGGTGCCGTGCCCAGTCCTGCTTCCGCCGGTTTCACAATAACACCTCCACCACCTTCGGGAACAATCACCGTTCCATCTTCAGCTGACTGCAGAGAGTCAGCTTCCCCGGTATGTCATCCATTAAACTCCAGTCGACCCACAATCTCACGGATAGTCGCGAGTAAAGTCGCATCTTGAGCACTGTTTTCCAACAGTTTTCCATGAAGCATTACCATAAATGAGTCAATATTGGTTTGGTTGGGTATTTCGTTAATGCCTGGAAGTTTCACTCCGCTGAAACCGCCTATTAACGTTGTCCTTAATTGATCCAGATGTGTTTTAAGTATATTGTTATTTTTCTTCTGTGAGGTGATTTCTCCCTCTAGTTTCTCAATGCCAGTCTTCATATTTTCAATATGTTTCTGCAATATTGCGTTTTGTTGGTCATAATCAGTGTTGCTCTTCCGCAATTGTCTCAGTTCAGAATCTCTGGTCTTATTATGGTCTAGAAACTCTTCTGTAAAAATGGGAATGTCAAAATTCGTTCGAAAATCAACGTTGTTATTGTTATTAGTTGGTTCTTTGATAACTGGGACAGCTACAGCCATTGTAACCTGCTTGGCTTCTTCCTTAGCACCATCTTTGGGTTTTTTATCAGTCTGTTGAGCCTCCTGCTTCTGCACAAATGCTTTATATGCATCAGTTGCCTTGTAAGCATTGTATTCCCGTGCGTACCGCTCACGATCAACTTCCGCAGCGTCTAAATAAGCTTGTTTCTTTTCCACAGGCAAATTACTCCATTCAGATGCTAAAATCTTGGTAATTTCAGCAAAAGGAAGGGCTGGATTTACTGCACGGACTGCATCTCGTCGGTCGTTTAAGAAACGAACATATCCTACAATTATATAATTTAATAGAAAACATGTTTCAACATCATAAAATCAAATAGCCTACCTGTAAGAGGATGTCTTGGAGCTTTACTATCCTTAGGCTTCTTTCGCTTTTTACCTTTAGGATTTTTCTGTGTGGGTTGAGCATTATCAGAACTGTCTGGTGCTTTCTCATCAGTTGGAAATGTCTTTTCTAGTGGCGTTTCAGGAGTTGGTTGAATTGGTTCAGGTGTGCTTGCAGTAATGCCATTCTGAACTTCCGAAGGGGGTGGTTCAGATATACCATTTTCCATTGTGAGAGAATATCTTAGAATTAAAATAATGAGATTGAATTGCTTAAATGACAACAAATATTAGTTTAACTTACGGTTTATTTTTAAATTGTTAAAGCATTTGAAGATATTTATGTTTTTTGTGGAGTTGCTATTTTGAGGTTGGTATGTTTTTATTTGGATGCGGGCGTTAAAATTGGTTTACTTCCTTGCAGAGGTCGTTGTTAATTAGAAACATATTTTATATACTTATCATACTTAATTAATTTAATATGCGTATTATTTTTGTTTAAATATTATAATTATTTTAAACAATTTATTTGCATTAAATTAAATTTTAATTTACTATGTTAATTATCTCTCAGAGAACTCCTATGATTATATTTGATTTAGTTCCCTAGAAAAATTATAGATGACTCGTAAATGTATACCGGCAAAGCAGCTGTGCAGCATTTCTTCCCTGCGTATCTTGCAGGACTAGTACACACGGTTTGCACCGCACTCATGCTCAGCAGCAAGTGGAAGGGTAGCAAAACGCAGCAATTGTGGCCAGGATCGAAATGATAGGCAGCCGCGTGCGCTTGTTCTGCCTGCGTGCCTGTCCCTTGCGCCCGTGCGTTCATCCTTACTCAGTGTCAACGGACAGCAGATCGCCGCAACAGTAGCTGGTTGCTGCTGGCGTGTTGCATGGCTGCATTGTTTAGATTAGTGCCGTTCGTGCTCGCACCATCTCGTCCATCCACCGTCGTGATTCACGCTGTCAACACCTGCAAGCCTGCTGCAACGACCGATGCATGCTTGTAAGGTAATCAACAGTGGAAAGCATTGGTGCAGACCAAAAACCGAAAATAAACGAACTCTGAACTTGATTCGAGGATAATCACTACAAATTGAAGCACTCAAAGGAGCAGGGGAAGAAATTGGCGGCAGAGAATTGGAATTGAAGACATTCATGGAAATTGAATCTTCACTGATAGCATTAGAAGGGGTTTTGTTTTAAGAGGAACCAATGCAGCGAGGCGACGACCGCGAGTTGCAATTCCTCCTCTCCCCACGTATCTCGTACGTTGACTGGTACGTTCGGTTCTGGTGCCGAAAGGCTGACATCTTCAAGTAGAAGAGCGATTCCTCAGTTCCAAGGTAAAAAATATTTAATAGCTATTAAATTTCTTACTACGTTTTGTTTATGTCGAAGATGTTTTGGTAACAATTCATGTTAATGTCTTAATTATCATGCTTCTGAAAGCCAATAAAACTGATCATAAATGTGTTGAGGCAAAAAGGCTTGTTAGCGTTGCGATGGACTTTTATTCGTGTTCAGTGTACGACGCGATTAGCGAAACGCGGCGTCTATTTTTTGGCACGCGAAGGATGTTTATTTTAAAGTTTATTAATGGTTCGCATTGGTTCCCTGCTGTGTGTATTTGAGCTGAAAAGCAGTGATTTTCAATAGGGCACCTTGATAAAAAAATCAACCAAAAGGTTTTTTCGTGTATTCAAAAATATCTGCTTTTTGTCATAAAAATTTAAATCAATAACAACGTGATGGTTGCCGAATTATATTAAAGGATCAGTTGCTTCGGCTTTATTTCTTCATTTGTTTAAATTTATTTGAGGATTTCTGGTTTCTCATGACGTCACTTGGTTCGTTCGTTCAGATCGGAGCATTGCTCGCGTTATATTTAATTTCCTTGTCGAAATAAAACATTTATAGAGTGTTTTCACTGCGCTGAGAAAGGATTTAATTTGTTTTATTGCGAAGATAGACTTATGCATACTTTCAATTCCTATTTTTTTGGTTTTTCTTATTTTTAATTTATTTGTTTTTGCCCGAATTATGTTTAATGCCTGTAGCAGGTCAACCAGCATTACGTAAAAAGCTTGCACGTGTTTTGCTCAATCATGTGTTGCTCCTCTAGATGTGATTTTAGAATACAGCTTTTCAAAGTCAAGTCGGTTTCCCGTACTGACCCTGAGGCTAACTATAATTTTAAGACTTCCTATTTTTCATGGTGCACTAGGCATGGCTGACTCATCACCAGCGGGGGCTTTGTGGATGTATAATAATGAATTTCTTGGGTGGAAGTTTCAAATCGTTAAACAATAACTTTCCTATAAATTATCTCCCTCATGCTCATTTTTGCTTTTTTCGCTAACCTGGTACATAAAATCTTACTCGCCACCGTTCGCCGATAAATTACTATCCGTCTATTGACCTAGTTCCATGCTCTTCCCATGTGCGGCGGGATATGTTCAGTTGCACCCACCATCCCTGTTCACTGTCTGCCCATCTTACTTATGCGCTGCCACCAACATATGTTTGTTTTGCTCTATGCTGCTCTCGCCAGGAGCGGTCGTCATGACGACGCACGCGAGATGACGCGCCGGGAAATTGGAGCATCTCGCGCGGCGCGGAAAAGCCAGTGCATTCTGCGCTCTTTGTGTCGACCTCGGGTCGGGAGCGTGGCGCGCGCTTTACAACCTCGCCTGCACTTGGAGGAAGCACGCGGCCTACATTTCCCCGTGCATTCGGAAAATCCCGGGATGAACGTGCGCGCCAACGGGGTGAGAACGGTTCGTCGACCTCAATTTCCAAAATTTGACTTTATTTAGGATACATTTTCAGGAGACTAACTAATGACATATTGGTTGATGGTATTTTAGGTTATACTGGGTTAGGCTAGGTTGGTATACTTGGCATACTCGTATGTACTTCGCTGAGATTACTATGATAATATCGGGGCAATCACCGCGAAATTAATTTCGGCCGTCGGTAGATAAATTGCTTTTTCTGTGTGTACCTATTTAATTGCTACGAAGGGGATGATAACTAACTTGTATTTTAGCATTTTCCGGCCTTGGGCTCTCAAAGATTTCGCGTGCTTGAAGATAATATCCGCACTTCTGCAAGTAAATGCATAAAAAAGCGAGCCTTACTTCCGGCATAGGTTAATAAATATCGCAGTGTTTCCTTTCTACACTTAAGGTTTTTTTTTTACTTTGTTTTCGTTAACCGTATAAATTGACATCAATATTTTTTTTTGGAATTAAAAGAATTGCTACAAAGCAATTGACTTAATTGTTAATTTATTATGTCTTGGCAATGAGAGTAATATTTTCCTTCACGATCTGGTATTGCTGATGCAATCGGAGTTTCCCGTTTGAAGATTGAGCAATTATTGCGTTTGACTTCAGTTTGTGTTTATTCGCCAGATTTTCTCCGAAACATCTACCGTTTACGAGCACGAGCCTTGCTAGTTTCTTAAATTATTGCTGAAATCAACTTACTTGGTGTTAGGTTGGTCTGAATGGGTCAAATGTTTTTATTGCTTTTGACTGCATTGACTTTTTTGGCAAATCAGTCGTTAGAACATGATGACACATTTATCTCGAATTGTACGCAATATTTAGCATATTTTACTTGACTAATTTATATTGTTTTTCTCGGAAGTATTTAACATTTCCAATTTTTTTTGGCATTGGGACACAGATTATTTTGTTATGGTCATATTGGCAATGCAGGTAAATTTGGCTTCTATTTTGAATTCGCATCTAAATTTCCTTTTTTCGGTGTATTTAAATCTATTGCGATTTATGTGCATCAATTTTGGCGGAAGCGAGCTTTTGATTTCGCTTGGATTTATGTTTAGCTGACAGTTGTATCTATCTTTTTTGCAAAAATCCTTATCGTAATTTGTGACCGGCATTAAGGATTTCTTCCACGCAAGGTTAATATGCATAATGTGTTTCGGTAGCCTTGATGTGGTTCCACTCATCGTAGGGACCTTGATTTGATTGCACCGAAAAGTTACTTTAAAGCAAGTATGTGTCCTTGAAAACCGAATTGCACTGATTCAATAATTCATACAACATTTCTAGTTGCTATCAATCAAGTGTTCTTAGCATGCATTTGATAATGAAATCACGTTAATAAAACATTGATTAGTTTATTCTGCGAATCAGGAAAACTGTGATTTTAGGCGCGCACAGCTGCAAGAGTTTTTGCAATCATTCGCAATTTGCCCCAACTTTAGCGCCACTCTTAATCGCTCGAAACATGCAACTTGGACGGGCGAATAATGGGTAAAAATTGGCATTAAGCACGCGAAGGTTAAACGTTCACAGACGTCACAATCATCTATATATATATTGTTCATCTTTAATATCAGAGTTTCTTTGCATCACCAGTGAGCTTCTTTTTTCAAAGAAATTATATTTTATGCGGAATTACATCAATTGGATATAATTATTATTTCTCGGATTTACACCACGCAAGCTATATAACAATAATCTCCGCTTCTGACACGATTCTAGAATTTTACCCCTTCATTCTTTCTTTTTGCTAATTTTGAAGCAATTAACAACAAAGCGTGTGCATAGTGCGTGTCATCACGACCACTAATCTCAACTCTTTCTGTAACCTTCTTTATCAAAGCAAGATCAGACGTGTAATCAACATGACGCATAACCTGTAAATATCAAATATGATGTCATTAACATGCAATGAGTCATACTCACAGCAATATGTTGCAAATAGTGACGTACCTCTTGGAAAGTACGTCATTGCTGTATGTTCAGGAAACTAATTTGATATTTAACGTTTGAAAGGCCTTGAACTTTCTGGAAAATACTCATTTCGTTAAGCCCACTTCCTTTCTTTCAATGTCAAGCAACACTCTGAATGATGTTGACGTTTCCTCTTTCCTTAGATTGTCAGATATGCACTACAATATACATAATGTTAGCCTAAAATCAATCTCTTGTAAATGTGTATGTCCAATGACGTAAATTGTTAATGGTTACACTTAATCATACAATAAAAGTTGTATAAGTTTTTATTAAACTAGAAAGATATATCTCTTGGGGGTTTATTGTCAAATAAGGCACATCTGCGTGGCTCTGTAAGCAGTTTATCACTGCGCGATATGGAGAAATCATCGAAGACATTCCAGCAGTGGGCTACGATTATGTCACAAGATTAAATAGCGCGCATAAAGTGATTCACCCCCATATCGGGCAAAACAGGGTAAAATGTGTGGATGCCAAGAGTCAATAGTCAAGGTCATGGTTTATGAGGACTCTCTGCCTACGAGGCTCATACTCGCGCGGAATAGCGTGTTTTACGTGCTCGTTTCATATTGAGGAGCAGGCCTTTGGTTACGAAATGAAAGTTCAGGACGTAATAACAATGCAAGCAGGTGGCAGGCAGATGGGGGAAATGTAAATGCGAGCGATGTGTCACATTTTATTGACAGCATTCTCTTCGTGGGAGACGATAAACAATGGATGATGCAAGTGGGATAAAATATTTATTGCGGACATAGGAATTTACGATTTTATTAAATAATGTCGCATTATTGATTAGGTTTGGATGGAAGGTCTCGGGATGTGCTACATAAAGCAGGGTTTTATTTGCGTGTATGAGAGCAGAATCTCGTAGTGTCGGGTGGAATAGTTTATAGGGAATGTCTTAACACTCTCGAGGGTAAAAACGCAATGATAAGCTGGTTACTGTTATGAGTTCTGAGAATTTCTTCCTGTTGCCGTACGGTTTATTGTAGCACGTTGGAGTATTTTAGATAGAAAAATTCAGGCCTGTTAAAAGCCTGCAAAAAGGTTCACGTGGATATATATTTATTATAATACCTGGATGCATCTTGTTTTACTAAGAAGTATTTGCTTCTGGCTCTTCTCGGGAAATAGAAGTTTTTTTAATCGGAAGTACTGGAATTTTCTTACATAAGTATACCTGGATTAAATAACGCGTTTGTAGACGGATAGAGCAAAGTTGCTTATTATACGCAATTTAAAGGAACGTCATAAATTATTTTCTCTTTGGTATCATCACCAAAAAATTCATCAACTTGTCATTTAGTCTATATTCTGGGAATGTTGCAATTTGAATAGGTTCTTGAAATGCGCAGTGAACTAATTTCTCTTGCAGCCCACTGATTATTATATTGTGCCCTACTCAAACTGATCGATGCTACTGCTATCAATCAAACTTGCCGCGACTTCGCGCTAAATTCGATCAATGAATTGATGAATCATCCGATTATATGATACATCTTGTTGTGATGTCCTTTGACGCTCCAAACACCAATAACACCACCTCATCTGTAACAATTTGCTCACGCATTAACAAGGTGTCGACGGCACAGATACCGTAGCAGATTCCTGCAATTCTGGACCACTTCCATCGTCGCTTGCTATCGGCGCCTGCAGGCTTTGTTTACACGATTGCAGAGTTTATTGCAGTGCGCGTTTCTAGGTGGCCCACAAGCGGAGGTGAGTCATTAATCGAAAGTTGCTGAACGTGGAGCGCTTTTCAGAAGTAGGGGGAGCTTTTTCACTCGCTCCCATGGCGTGATGAATAATGTGTCTTGCAGCACGTGTTTGTGGATGGTTGGAAAATTGCCAAACTGGTAAATAACCAGTGTGTTGTGTTTAGAACACACATTAAATTAAAATCTAATGGCATAGTGATCAATTTTCGGAGGCTTGTTGTATAATTTAGTACTTGGAATGTTGTACTTTTCCTAACAGGGAAGGGGTAATAATTTTCTTTTATTTCCCATTTTCAATGATTTCCTTGTATTTTATCCTCGCCATCAGGTGATTTTATCAGTACTTGAATCATCACAACCACCCATCTGATTCCGTTATTTTCACTTCTTGGAAACGCCCGATTTGTTTTCCGATATCCACCACTACCTCCCACACGCCATTTATTTGTTTATGCACCCCTAACACATTCCGACGGCCAGTCAAGTTCAGCACGCGACTGGGCTCACGTTCAATGTGCTGCTGATAGCGGTGGGTGGTTGAAGGGTACCGTGCTACAAGTATCAATACCATGAACTTGGTTAGGTTTTACGTTTACGAATAGGGGGGCGGCAGCGTCAGAGGCATCACACGCGTTTGTTACAAACTTTCAGTTGGCCGGCGGCTCGCACTTCGAACAGCTGGTTCTGCACGTTGGGCACCTACGATAGCTGCAATCTTATATAGTGAAGAACACACTAAATAATAACATTAATTATAAATTAGAATATTGCCAGTAATACAAAAAGGTGGTGCATGCAATGAAAGTAATGTTGCTTTCGCACTGACAAAGCAGTGATTAATGACAGTGTTGACGAGTTTATGAAACTTTCATAGTTTAATTAACAAAGTTTGATTATACGCCGATGATAAAACCATAATAATTTGTTTCATAAAGAAGCTGTGATAGACATAGTGTGTTTAATGTAATTAAGGAGTTATCTGTGAGTAAATTTAATTTTTGAGCAGAAAATTGTAAAATATAGAATTATACGTATTTCAAAATTTATCGTTCATTTCTGGGTAATTAAATAACATGGAAGTGCCTTTCGCGACCGGAGAAATTGATACAACTGATTGGCGTTGCGCGGGCCACGCGTTTGAACTCTCGCTAGCGGCAGCACGTTTTAAATATAGGGCAATGTGCCAGATCGATATAAGCCGAACGTACTACCCGACAACTGCCGCCGCCGCCGGCCGGCTGGACGGCACGTGCATGCATAGCGCATATTTTCGCATAGTAGGCAACTCTTCATAGCTTCGATTAATTGTTTATTAATTGTTTA
This sequence comes from Diploeciton nevermanni, assembly GCA_027575565.1. Lineage (NCBI taxonomy): Eukaryota > Metazoa > Arthropoda > Insecta > Coleoptera > Staphylinidae > Diploeciton > Diploeciton nevermanni. Next base: position 203,436 of record JAODIE010000006.1, read on the forward strand.
CTGAATTAATTACGACTCTATCTGAAGGAACTGATTTAATATATTTAAATACATTGGAGTCACTCGTACAAGATTTTTATTGTAGGAAGGACTTTTTCATATTAGATTTTTCTCAAGTTTTGAATGCAAATCACTCAATTTGTTTGGTCAATCATATACTGTATGTTTATCTTTATTTTATGCATTTGCGTGCATAAAACTGCATAAAAAAACAGAAATATCTTTACTTTTCCGAGAATAAAAATAGCATTAAATTTACATGCAAATCCTTCCTGTCTTTGCACACCATCTTGCAGAAAACCCCGCATTGCTCGTATTCATATTGATGCAATATTTATTTTTATTTTGCATTGAATGTGCGTGTGGGCGAGCAAAACGTGTGCTAAATATTTAGCACTGCTAAATCTGCAACGTTAAGGATTTAAAGCGCTCGCGAAATTAATGCTGCGCGTGATACGGATAGAAATTAACAAGCGTGGGGATGATTATATCTATAGCGAAAAGGGTAAATAAAATGTCAAGTTTGACGTCAGTGCTATACAAAGTATGTCATCACACATTTTCCCTATATATAAAAAGTATGGAAGGATTTTTGCGATGAATCGTCCTGTAGCTTATATTCATACGGTGCTTACCTTGACAAAAGCGATATCATCACTTTTACTTTACTATTTTCTGTATTCCTTTGCCAACTAGGATGATTGACTTTATAGTGCTTTTTTATTAACCTTGGGGCTTTAATTTGGCTCCCGCAGTTTTCATAAGGATATTATTGAATTTCCATCAAGACGATCCCAGTTTTATTTGCGCTTGTTTCTTGAGTTGCAATTAATGAACGAAATGAATTTTCTACGCGTGCCAATAAAACAATCAACAAATGGCTGTCGAGGCTAAATTTAACCAGTCAGATTGGAGCAGGAGGAGACATCAAGAGTGGTGTAATTGGTCTAACTACACGCAGAAAAGGGCGATCGTATTGACCTGAAGACTTGCAGCTTTGCACATAGATTAATGATTGTAGCGGCGAACATGAACCGCCAAACGGGATTATAATGAACGCAGGACGGCGATAAAACGGACGAAATTAGATTTTCGCAACGTTGATATTATGAAGGGGGTTGCGTGATCGCTCGGCCATGAGCGATGAAATAATTCCAGCATGGTGTGGGTGATGTGCGAAAGAAAAATATTTGAAATATCTTTAAATGACAATAATTAATCACCATGTTATGATTTATATAGCTTTCTATAGGGATTGTTTTTCTTTCAGGGAGACATTTTATATTGTGCGATTTTAACGCGTATTTGTGAGTACTTATCGATTAATGGAAGGATGCCATTTTGGTAGTAGAAGGAAGGTTGGGACAAGACTTGCTTAGGGTTAAGCAACTGCTGAAAGGATGCAAGAACGGGCCGTGAGCACGCAGACCAGCGCCTGCACCAGCATGAGCATGGAATCCGCAGACCGCGTCGACATTGATGATTCTTCCGATTTGCAGCAAGAACAATCAACCAGAAGTCGAAACTCTGTAAGTCGCTTACTGCAATCGCCAGGATCAACAGCGTTTAACATGCAAAAAACATGAAACATATGTATATTTTGTTTCTTTTTCAGAATAACAAATTAAAAGTTCTCGTACGAAGTCACGCCATGCGCGAGGCATCGCCGTCTCCGCCACGGGATCCCCAATCGCCCAATGTCACCACTGCCCCCCATCATCACCACATCAGCACCTATCAACCGCAGCAGCAGGTGCAGACTCAGCAAGTACAGTTGCATCAACAGCAGACACCTGTTTCCTCTCCATGTATTAAATTGACTCCGTCGTCGGATAGTCATCCGTCATCTCCGACTCATACCCTACTCGTACTTAGTCCTAGTTCGTCTCCTAGTACCTTAGTAGCATCGCCTTCTCCAACTCGACAACTTGTTGACCAATCCGAATTTACCCTGCAGGAGGCATCCTACAGTCCACCAAAGAGCAGTAAACATTCACGAAGGATGAATAATTACGATAGGGACGAAGAGCATCGAAATGGGGCAAGTGGGAATGGGAGCAATGTGGGAGTCAAATGTGAATGTCATACAAATCTCATTATGAATAACAACAATCTACATAATAACAATAATAATACTTTGACGGTCAACAATCGGTTTGGGAATGGTGGGAATGGGAGAGCGAAATTGAGGCAGCAGAGTTCTTCATTTGGAAGTTTTGATAGTAGTACACCAAGTCTTTCAAGGGGTAAGAAAACATTTTGAGATGAAACAAGAAAGACGAAATATTTGTTGTTATTTATAGATAATAGCAGTGAGCAGTACACAGATACATCTGGTGCAGACTTGGAAATTTTTATTCCAGAAACTTTGAATCGAAACCAAAAAGATAGGAATCTCATGTTAAGGATTGAAGAGGAACTTATTACTCTAGCAAAAGATGACAGGTAATACTTTCACATTTTTACCAACTTAATGTAATTAAATCCGATGCTTATATGCAGTAAAACACATTTTAAATTTCCTCCAATGTCGAGTTACCAACGCATGCTAGTCCATCGTTGTGCAGCCTATTTTGGAATGGAGCACAATATCGAACAATCCGGAAAATGTGTCGTTGTGAATAAGACAAAAAATACGCGCATTCCGGATGTTGGATTTAAAGTCCACATCAAGGAGGAGTTTAACGAAGAGCCACGCCGCTCTATTCTAAAACGTGACAGCAATAGCATCGAAGACTACAATTTTAAAAGTCCTGACAGACAGTACAGTCTAGAGAGTCGAAGAAGCAAGAGTTTTGAGGAACGTGAAGAAGAGTACGAGAAAGCAAAGCGTAGGATATTCAATAAAGGAGTACGTTAGAAATTAGCACAGTCTTTAAAAAAAGTATTCTATTTATTTTGATTTTTAGAACCATGATTGTAGCAATGATGACATAGTCTGGGCTGAAGAGTTTTCTTGGTCTACTAATGACCCTGATATTAAATATCGACTCCACACTGATTATCATTATCCAAGACAAACCAGACTTCTTAAAGTGCAAAGTGAGGATCCCGGGGAGGAGACATTAAGACCTTGTGTAGCCAAGTCATATAGTTTTGGGGGTTACGGAGGATCATTAACTAGAGGGGATTCAATGATGTCTACGCATAGCGCTGGACCAAGATTATTTTCAAAACAAGGTTTGTTAGGCCGATTAGCCGAGTTTTTGTAGTGGATTATATGCATTCGTTTTATGCAGATTCCTCGGCTAGTAGTGTTTCCTGGCATTTAAGTCCTTCCAGTTCCGGGTATAAGACACAGTCTCAACGCTCGGAGTCAATCACGCCGTCGCCGACATCGACGCCATTTTATTCCTCGAACGATTCGACGTCGAACCGCCAGGACTCGACGGCGACAAACGCAAGCGACATTCCAGTGCACAACGACGACGACAATCAGCAGGTGGTGTGGGCTGTGACGAATATACAAAGCGTCCCTAAAGGAAGTGTCATTATAAATCCACAAACTGGACAACCCATTAAGAATCACGATGGTTCATTGTATCTCCATGATCCTGATAATCCTCTTCCGGAGCTACCAGCTGTCCAGGAAAACAAACCTTCTAATAATGCTTGTGGTGGTACCGTAACGGGCAGTACACAAAGTAATGTGAGTACTAAACCGCCAATGTCTCCAGTCAAAAGTAAAAAGGAACGTCCCCACTCACCAAAGAAACGTAACTCACCCATCAAGAAGACCAACAGCGCTACTAGTCCTAGTTTGCCGTTTACGCCACCGCCACAAGCACCATCCTTACCAAATCTGTCTACCATTACGGCTATGAATTCACTGCCTCCGATTCCAGTTGCCACACAACTAGTGCAGAGCAAGAGTTTTCCTGGCTATGGCGAGCAGGCTCAAGGCCCGGTGATGCAAAATCAGTATTACGGGGCGACTGCGTACGATTACGCCCCTCCTTGCATTGTCTACGCTCCATACGGACAAGTTCCAATTGGATACGATAACCGAATCGAATCTACGCAGTTACAAGAACTCTCTCAGCCATACTATGTTGATCCTGCGAATCAGATTGCGTATCAACCAGCTCCTGCAGGCGCATCAGCAGGCATGTGGCCATCAACTCAAATTGTTTATTCCAATGCACCTCCTCGATATGCAGTACAACCGATGCAACAGCAACCTGGTGCTACATTTATTGCATCGTATCCGGCGTCACAAACAACCTGTGGATTTGTTCCATCACCAGCTCAGGCATCTGGCAATCCTGAGATAATTCCAGTATATCCGCAACAATCGGTAATATATCCAGCTCCTGGGAATATGATATATGCAGCTCCATCCGGGCCAGGTGGTACTTTTGCCAGTTCTGTTTTTCCAACACCTCCACAAGCTGCAGCTGGTGTTTCAAGCAATATGATATATCCAAACGCACCAACGCCAAATACGGGGATGTATCCCATGGAACAAATGGTACAAGGCGTTGCACAGATGCAATTAGGGGGAATAAAGGAGGAGCGTAGGATGACACCGAAAGAAAAAGCTAGGAGTCAAAGTAGTACCGAAGCAAGCTCACCAGCAACAGCAGTTATGGCCTTTCCGGGAGCGGTTTACCATAGACAGAATTCTGAAACGCCCCCAAGCTTGCCACTTACCTCTGGATACGGAGGAAATTTTCCGCCCATGTTTATAAGACAAGTTAGTGGAATAGTTTAGTAGTTGAGAATAGATTGGACGTTCTACTTGTTTTTCTAGATGAGTAACGTGAGAGCAAGTCCTCCAATTCAGGGCAGGGCAAGCCGGTCACCCACTCCGGTAACACCTACAATGCCATTACCACCAATGGCGTTACCAGCTCACGAGATGTTGATGGGCGAAGCGCGGCATAGGTATCCGATGCCACCTTTTGTGTATCAAACGATGCCTTATACAATTCCAAGTAAGTTTCCCACAAAACAGCTATGTAAATTTGATGCTTGTATAGCCATAGCCTTGGTTTCTATTGGGTCGTAACCAATTTCTTCTCCCCTTTTGCGCACTGGTTGAAATTTAGGTTATTCTTGGTGCTAGGTGACAGTAGAATAGTTTCCGGTCGAGGCCAGCCCAACGCCTACCGACAACAGTCGTCTCGACCATCGCACAATCACGTGTACTCTTATCCACAGTCATTGCAGCACCCTCAGAACGTGACTAACAGTGGCGGACATAATGATTATTCGAATAGCAATAGCAGCGGCAACATGCAATACAATCAGAATCCGCATGTGAACGACAAATTTAGGAATAGGAAGAATCGGTAATCCCGTAATGTGCTATTATTAACATCGATCTGTAGCCATTTTATATTATGTTGAATGTTTACAGGTGCAGCAGGCCAACAAATCCGCAATACCATAATAAAAAACCAACTTGAATTGATTCAGGACGGTAAACTGATCTAAACATTTGACAAACCAATTGCTATCATTAAAATGGTAAACATCAGTGAAAAAAATACAAATAAAATTATGACATTTAATCTATCTTAGTAATAACAATAACTTCAAGTTTCTTCGGATTTTTATCTGTTTCTAGACGAATGAAACAACATAGTGAAAAAAAAAAACGATTATGTTGACGCGTACGTTAAAGGTAATTGATATGGGCATTACAAAATAGTAGTTACATTTTGAATTTAAACTCAGCGAATTTTTGCAAACGCTACATAATCCAAACAATCTCAGAAAGAAGTAAAACAAATATTTGTCTATTAACTAAAGTTCCTTGTTTTAGTTTTTTATATAATTTTCTCATTGTGAACAACTAGTGGATACAGAATACTACAAAGTGAAATTGTTAAAGTTTATTGTTACTGTTTTACATACGATTTTTGTGCCATATATTTATTTATAGATACCAAATTATTTAATAGTCAGTAGCACTTAATGGAGTATTTATATGAACTTAAAGTTAGCTCTAAGCTTATTACCAGGAAACAACGGACGTGATTTTTAGTTGAATATTATTTATAAATAGTAGGATTATTTAATTTTGTTGACAGTTTTAGGTTTGAGCACAAAATATATTCGACATACTATATTTGCATTAAAGTATATCTTATATTGTCTATATATTTTTATAAACAGTGAGATTATATTTAACTATTTACTATTGTATCGATTAAATTAGATGAACTGTCAGGGAGTTTTGTGGCAGTTAGACGCCTACAAGAAAAGTCACTAATTTTTAAGATGTTTTAGTTCTTAATTAGGTTGTTTCACTTCATCATATTTTAATTGCCCCAAGAGAGTGATATAAAATTTGACCGGTTGGAAAGTAATGTTTTTTTTATGAAACAACCTAATTGGACTTGTTACAATATGTTGAAGAACATTTAACATGCAGGAAAATTTCTCTTAACTGCTATTAACAGATTACCTAATGTTTGTAATAACGTTGTTCAAGTTTTTCGATTTGTTTATGTTTGTTGTTACGGTCAGTAGACGTTTGTTAGAATTGAATGTTTTGCCATTATTGCATGTTTAAGAGACAGCGGGACCTGTTTTGTCCTATACGACAATAGAAGACAGAGCTTTACTCAAGGGATGGCGAAGAATTGTGTTGGCTCGAAATTTATCATCCATCCAGTGAAAACTTGAAAGACATTTACAGTATAAACATTGATGGTTGCTATTACGACAATTTGCTATCATATTTATTAGTGCTTGGAACTCTAAAACAATTGAATACTTGCTAAACATGGCAGGTCAATTAAATTTTCACATCAAGCGAAAATGTACACTAATAAAAGCATATTCAATTTCAAAATGCCATACGCGGATGGGACTGTGAGCTATAACGATGTCATTTTATTATGGAACCAATTGCATTGAGAACCAACAACCGAAATAACAAGGTACATGAAAAAAAAAACAAAGAAGAATTGTTTTCTGAAAGGATAATAAAGTGTGCTGAATATTATACGTTCGATACAAGTTACAGTAGTTGTAAAAATTAAAAAAAAAAACATATCTAAGGTTTATTGATGAATGAGACGAGTATTTGTATGGAATATGTTTGGTAAATATTTTGATTGTGTTTATTTTATGTGCGTAACTTGTAAGAAATTAATAACGATGTTGTATAATTTAATTTCTATGGAAATAATATAAAAAAACATTAAAAGTAAAAGAAATGTTATATGAAGAGAGAGTTAAATGGATCCGAAGTGTGGAAAATAGACCATTCAATTGGAGTGGTTATTTAAAAAAAACTTAACTTGCGATGGCACAAAACTAACTATTGAGCCGTAGATGTCTCTTGCAACACAAACTGTACTATAAAATTGAACAATCTTTACACTTACATTATTAAAATTACATAGGTGCAGATATTTTTAATACATGGCCAGCAAAATTTACCATTTGAAGTCTAAAAATATATCTTCAAAGTTTATTTTCAAATATTAGCCAGAAATTAGTAATTTCTGTAAACAACCTATGTCGAAATAATAATTGTTCGTAATTGTCTTGCATTGCTTTTGTCTATCTTATAGTATTAGATCATTTTGGTTTCATTCAATTAACTTTTGGCCTATTTTAATATTTATCATATATAAAGAAATGAAAAACATTCTTGTTGCCATGTCAACGAAACGCGCCCAGGCACCGTACCGCAAGGCTTGCGGGCCTGTGCCTCCAGCTCGAATTCTGCAAGCCAGGCAGAAACCGCCTCACGTTGCGCGCACCACGCAGCGGCGGCGGCAACGGTCGAGGAGACAACGCGCCTAGCGTCGTCCATCAGTTATCCGCGTGCTACAGACACGTGTGCATCGTGCTGCTGCAGAAAGTTCTCTCGCATATAGGATAAAATCAAGTAAACAAAAGAAACTTTGAATATTGGAGAAGACTGAAGTAGAGTGAGATTAAAAACAAGTTTTGTGTTTGATAAGAGTGCTGGCGGCTGACTTTATAAACAGTGAGGTGCAAAGTTAGAAGGCTCGTGAAATAACTTGAGAAACGTTGAAATTGTACGATAAGTCCAAGATGCAGTTTTGTGCAAATGAAAGAACTTTGAGTGATAAAATGTGAATTCCAAAATGATGGCATCTCAAAGGTACGTGTGATTAATAATTAGAGTACTTAACTTCAATTGAGCACTGATTTACTTACTTATCAACAAATTGTAACATTATGACGGTTTATAGTTTGAAATGCGAGCAATAATAATTGATTAGCAAGTTTGATTAATTTAAATAAATTGCTGTGCATATCAATATCATGATATCAATGATAGAATGCTTTCGGGTCGCATTTATATTAGCCCTGTGCCGGTTGGCGGTTTGGCGTGTAACACGATGCCGTGATTAGCGTAAATAATAATCAAAGCGGCACGCTGCCATGTTTCCAGGGTGCGCGCAGCCGCCCCCGTCGCGCGTCACTCCAGCCCAAGTGCCCTTTAACCACCCAATGCCAATCAGGTTGTAATACAAGGTGTATACAAGGAGTATTTTGTGGCGCGCGATAAATCATTTCTGCTTGGCGTGGCGATCTTTATTGCATTGACTGCTTAAACACTCGGATTTACAAACGCGAAAGTAATGAAAGGCATCATTACATCGATAAGGGTGTAAATTGAAGGTTGAGCCATGACCGCATAGTTTGCTGACGTTGCATGCGGGCGTGAGATTGCGGTTTTGCGGTGGTGCCGGAGTTGGTTGATGGTTTACGCCCGGCTGCGTTGGTTTGGCAGGTTGTTGAGTGAAAGAAGCGAGTGGAGAGCGCGCTTGGCGAGGTGATAAAGGCTTGTGATAACGCGCGGCGTTGTAAAGAGTCACGCATGCTGGTAAATGAAAATATCCACTGACACGCACACACTTTTTATGACTTTACTACACAAAAACGATGAGGTGCAGTGAGTAAAGAAGTTGTAGAGATTTTCGTGATAGTGGTTTAAAATATTGCAGGTAATGAAAGGGGAAACACACTTTTTTCAAATTTAATAAAAACATGCATTTGATTTGATGCATTTTGCTGTAAAATAATTGTATATCTTTAATGATTGATATTTATTGCTGCAACGAGCGAATAATTCAATTCATTGAAATGTCTCAAAGTCTGTGCCTTCTGCTCATAGCATCATATTTCACATAATTTATTTCACCTTCATGGCAGCGCAGTTTATTTGGCAAGATTAATTTGAGGATCACTGAAATTCTTTGGACGTGTTCGTTATGAGCTGAGTATTTAGTTATTCCCTGTAGGGAAGTGGTCGCTGGTAACATCAGCGTGGAACACGGAAGGCGTGAAATTATTTATGCTGTCTTTACAAATTCACTTGCAGCGCAAAGTTACAATCCGCATACAAACATTAGGTATACAACATTTGTATTGGCAAACAGTGCAAATAATCAGGTGCAATTAATTAGGTAATTTAGCTGGCTAATTGCAGCAATATCTGGATCCGGCCAAGTGTCGGTTCCGCTCCAATGACGACCGCGGCAACGGAGAGGTATTAATTATATTACGGTACATGCAGGCAAATTTTCGGCTCATATGAAATTCAGAGAATTATTAGGCTTTAGAGCTTTGTAACTTTTGAAGTAAAAATTACAGGGGTTTCATTAAAATTTAAAACGTTCTAACGGACTTTTATTGGTACAAGGATAATATCAAACATTTTAAATATTTATTTGGATGTTAAAAGTACTTCTTAGTCGTAAATAACTCCAAACTTTTCGAGCATTCGCAATTTCAAGAATTTTCTTTGTGTCAAAAAATTCCTGGTATAAATTCAACCTTTTAAATGTTCCGAAAAAAAATGTTTTTTTTTATACACCGCCGATAATAATTTCATGCCAATGACTTAACTTAATTTTTCCTCACCATACCTTTCGTTCTAAGCAGTGAAAATTTATAAGCGGTTGTGATTAATAGGAAAACTTTGTCTGCTTTGGCTTTTGCATCAGTTTCAGCATCCCAACTAAATTGCGGAAAGCAGTCTTTTCCATCATTCTGTCTCTACTTCAACAACATGTTCCCAACACAACACACCCAATCTGAAATGATAACCGCGTTTTATCGGTTTCCATACTCCCGTTTGCATTCTCCCAATAACTCACACTGCGTCGAGTCGAGTTCATAAAAAAATACAAGCTGAATTGTAACGGGAAATTCGCGGAATAACTCATTAGGAAGGCGAAGATGTCAAGAGGCCTTGAATGCTGTCATTTGCTTCGACAAGTTTGCTTTGCTCCATGTTGGATGGAATATTGCGAAATATTGCAAGGAGATGAAACCATTTCAAAATTAAATAAAAATGAAAATATTTTATCTAATGTTATATTGTGATATTATTGATTTTGAGATAGGGTGCTACAATAAAACGCAATCACTTTAATTAATGGCATGAGTAAATTATGGGACTAATTAACTTGATTATTATATTTCACGCAATGAGTGGATCTATTTTCAGTATATTGGTGATGCTTTAGAGTGTATAGTGATACAACATAATATTACTTTTTTACTATTTATTGTTCTATTCTCATTGTAATTTAGTGTAGCCTCAAATGTTCAAATTTCTCCCTATTTCAAGCAAAATAATTTGATATTAATACTGCTCGGGATGAAGTTTGTCAACGTGGTCTTTTCATCGCCGCTCCCGTCGCCGTGCTCTTTGAAAAATGCGTAGTTAATTATTGCGCTGAATAAATTTGTAATTAACAAACATGAACTTGCCCACTGTTGCGACATCAGAGCGGTAGTCGCGTGAGGTGATGCGAAAGTGAAGAAGCCTGCAAAGATGAGGCAAAGAGGTTAAGTGGAAGTGTAATAAATATGTGTGTTTTATTAGGTGTGGCAGGACGCATGGTGACGATGGGAAATTTATGGAAATGCTGAAATGTAATTTGTGCTCGAGCGTCGCGACGCGCCTTTGACAGTTAACATGTATGTTTGGGAATCAACCACGCGTCAAATCGACGAAGAGGCTAGAGTCTTCTCGTTTTAAATGACTAACTATAAAGTAGGGAATTGCATGGAGATACATGTTTTATATTAAATTCATGAAAAAAGATATTGTTTTCTAAATTGAGTTAAATTGCATTAATACATTTGCGAATTATTTGGGAATCAGCTTTATATGACATAGTAACAGTAGTTAATAGTTTCTTTAATTAAAATAGCAAACATATGACCTGAAAAATGAAATATATTAATGTGTTTTTTGATGTCTTCACAGTTAAAATTGACTTCTCACATTCATGTCTTTTTATAACTTTAACAAGTAACAATTGTCTCAAAACACATCTTAACGATTCAAATTCAATTTATAACGCCACTAAATAAACATGGCATCTTTATATGATGATCTATTAGCCCGAAAACGATAGGCTTTTGATTTGCTCTGCAAACAAATAGTATGCTTGTTGGCTTGTCCAGGACCATGAATTCAAGCAGGAAAATAAACAAGACGCATTGGATGTGAGACAATACATTCATCAAGCTCTAAAGAGCAAAAAAGACAACTAATTTTCAATTAACCTATTTTGTTGAGATATGGCTAAATAAGACCTTAAATTGATCATATTTTGAAAATATTTCTTCGGATTTTATTTCAGAAATTTTATTTCAGTGCGTAATCCAATTTGCGTGTTTTTACGCGCTGTTTGCGTTTTCTTTCCACTTGGTTCGATTTTCTCATCTCTGCTGTCTTTCCAATTCTGTTTTTTTTTTGTGGTCCTGGTGTACGAGCACGTTTTCAATTCCTCAATTCAGCGTCAACATTGACCAGTCGTCAGCACTTGAACCCCTCGAGTCCATCTCGACCTTCAATCGACCAGACGCATTGCTTCCAGCTTGCATGGATGCAACTTGTGATGCGTTCAAGATAGATGCTGTTAGCGTCAACTACTCTCTTTCTCTGGGTGTTTGTGTGTTGTATGATGATTGAAACGTTTGGAAATCTACGAAAAGCTAAGAATCTTTCTATCCGCCGAGCTATGAATGAGGCTTCCCACACTGCTCTCGGCTTCACCAACACATTTTGCAGCCTTCAGGTTCAGGTTTATGGAATAAATTCACTATCTTTGTTCACTCGTCATTTCTGCGCCGTGTGGGCACTTTGCATCTTGTTAGCTTACGCAAACAATGTCGTTGATCTGTTCTTGTCTGCATAGGAGCTGCTAAAGCGAGTGGAAAAAATCATTACAGACGTCATCATTGACTAGCAACTGCAATTTCCTCGGTGGCTAGCAGATGTTGTCAAGGGTGGATACTATGCGTGGGCATGCGGGTGGGAAAATATGTGGAAATCTAGGATTTGATTCTGTTTCGTCGCTTATCTTGCTGGGTAAATCGTGCTCTGTCGTCCTATCTCGTCTACACGCTTGACTGCTTTGCGGATTGTGGACTGCAACATTTTATTACAGTTCACTGCATAGGACAAGATTCCTATGAAGCGTGCGAGAGTCCAAAAAAAATACATATAACATACATTTTTTCTGATATTTTGAAAAAAAACGAATACGTGACATCTATTTAATTAATGATACCTGATCACTTTCAAACTATTGTAGCCAAGATGAAAAATACAGTATTACTCAGTTTGCAGTTGGGATTTCATTAAATTGACAGAGTGTTTATCAATCGTCTGTCGGCGGCGGCGTGCGCACGGTTTAGCGTTGATGTTTTTACGTGCGCGCGGCGAGACACTTTACCAGTGAAACTTCGTCGGCGTGAATTTACGATTGTATTGTTGAATGAAATGGTGAAAATCAAGCCGATGTTTACCGTACTAATGGCGGATCATATGGAATTGTTTACAAATATGTGCGGGGCATGTTTTTTGTTTGTGTCTGGTTGCGGTAGAGTGCAAAATATCATGTTATCCCTAAAGAACTTATCGTTGAGATGTCTTTTCATGTGTGATTATGTATTGTTTTAAGATGTTGCTTTTCTTGTTCGATTTGCAAGTTCATTAGCAAGTTAGAATTTTCGCGGCGTTGAGCAATCACAGTTACAATAATTGGCAATTTCACCTAGTGAATAGAACTGTGAATTTTGCATCACTAATTGACTTCTACCCTAGCGTAAAGAAGTCATTCGTGTTTATGCAGCTTCTATTTTTGCTTCTTTTTATACATCAGTTTAATTTGTCTTCCTAATTGTCTAGATTTTTCCAAAAATACAAGAATGTAATATATCATGCATTATTTTCCATTGTTAAAATTTAATTTTTAGTTGATGATTCTACATTCTCAGAAATTTTGCACCCACTTGAATAAGGCATTTTCATAGCTTTTATTAAATTCCCCGGCACGCATCTTGAAATATATTTGCGGGGCTGCCTGACCGTCTTTTAGTGTCCTCGCAATTTTCATCGCCTTTATACTTGAATGTGTCGGCAGCGAGATTTTAACAGATTGAATAAGATTCAATTTGAGTGGGATTATTTGTGCCTCATTAAGCACTAGCTTTGCACTTTGCTAATGGATCTAGCGTAATTTCTTGGTGGTGGGAGAGTAAAAAATGAGCGACGATCCAGTACTTGGCGGAAATAAATTGTCACGGAGCCAGGGCAGTTGGCCGGCGGCGGTTGTGACGATGAGGGCAGAGAAGAGGGGTGTAATTTCTTTTTTATTATCTGTTCAGTAGCGCACTTATTGCTCTTTATATTGTAATGAAGGTATAAAGAAATGAAAACATTGTTTGTTATCTAACAAATTCTTTGGCAGCAACCAGTGAAGATGATGTTAATCTATAATTTTATGTTTTTTTATGAAATTTTATCATTGCTTGAAACACAACAAGTGAGTTTTCGTAAAATTTATTAAATCAGATACAGAACAATATTGGTTTTATTTCAGTATAAAACTTTTATTTGCATCCTGAATAAGTTGTATTGTCTTCTATTTTTGTAAATTCTTACACTCAAAACTTTTACACTCGATTTAAATTTTTCTGTTCGAAAACTTTGCTAAAACCTGTAACTCGTTCCGCATTTGTCAAACCAATGCCATCTACACTCATTTTTACCACATCCAAACTGCAGAGAAGATACTAAGTTGTTTAACATTTAACCGAAGGTTTAAAATAAAAAACTTTATCTGTTACTAACCTAAAATAAGCTGCATTTTTAGTTTATCGGCTATTTATCATATATTTTATTGACAGCTTCGCAATTTGAATTTACTATACTTCGAAGTTACGTCTCTCACAAAAAATAGATTTACTTAAATGAAGATTTATGGCATTTGAATGTTGATGACATTTACAAATATACCATGTAGTCATTGTTGCTATTATTAAAATTTAGAACATTAGATTAAGATTAATCTCATGTTAGAACAATTTTTCATCGGCGTCGCGCTTTTCGCCAGCATGCAAACAACCACCACACAAAGGTGTAACGGCCGGCGGACGTGCAGATAATAAATTCATCAGCGCCGACGGCGCCGTCGCCGCCGCCACCATAGTGGATGAATAGTGAATGGGAGATGGCGCATCTCGCGCGTTGAATGGGGCAGCTTGTAGGAAACGATGTTATGCCGGTAGATTGTGGTCTGAAATAAATAAGCGATGCACGTACACAAAGCTCGGCGTAAACAGAGCCATCAATAATTCGACAATAAGCGGCCGCGCGAGGAGAATCCACGTGAGAATAAACACTCCTTGCTTTATCAACAGCATTAGTGATATTCATAATTGATGCCAGATTATATACTGCTTACATCGCAATGTTGAGATGCAATCGAAATGTTTTACATGTAAGATTATTTAAAGTTTGCTGTGCGTTTATTGAGTCGATGTTTGGTTTTGAATTGCGTTTGCTTGGAGTCGCAATCTATGTATAGTGGCGGCCGTAAAACTTGAACGGCGAGTTGCTGACGTTAGATTTACATAAAATATGCCGCATTGAGAACTTACATCCGGAGGACAAAAGCAAGTTTCGCATATTGTTGTGAGAATGCAACAGTGAAGGAATGGGAAAGTTTGCGCTAACGCCGGTGAGAAAATAATGCTGTGATGTATTTATTCGGGTGGAAATTGCAACAAACTATAGTGGAGTACTAAAGTTCAATCGGTTTATGGCGACGCCGTTTTGGATTTTCTATTTTTCAATTGAAACCAGATAATGCTATTAACTGTGAATTAATTTTGTTTTTAAAAAGTTGCTCTTTAAACTGAAATATTTCTGTCGATTTATATGGAAATCTGAAAATGAAAATTACATTCTATACGAAAGTTATTGTTATCTCTATGAATTATGATATATTCATCAAGGCCTTGCATTTATTATTATTTAAATTATTGTACAGATTCAATATTTTAATATTTCCTACAATACCAACGTAATAAATTTAAATAATTGACGCTCATGTTTCCTTAACGAAGCGTGACAACAAATAATAATACAATCCCGAAATAATGCCTTGCATAAACTTTAAAATTAGACTCTGCTTGTTGCTCGCATTTTATTTTGTTACCAACTCCTGCATATTGAACAGCAGATTCGGCCAAAGGATTTCGCAGTTTCCAATCGAGTTGATTGATTGATTAATATTTCATTATAAATAATTCTTCACACCTGTGCAAACGGCAGCCGCATAAAATATTCAATTTTGGGCTTTTTCTATTTGTGCCGTAGCGACGAAATGTAATCAGTTCCATCATTGATCTCAACGGCGATGTTGTGCTGTGTGTGCTTTAGTATTTCATCTATTTTATTTTGAGGCTCACTGCGCGGTACTCGATAGTAAAAAACTGATGTTGATTCTGGAAAATCAAATTTAATTTTATTTAAAAGGTAAATTTGTTTGCTTTGGTAGATATAAATTACAATTTCGTGTAGAAACAGGTTAAATGCATGCATTTGTTCACGGATCATTAAAACTATGGTGAAGTTGTTATTCATGCTAGACACGCGTCCCGATTAATCAGTGAAAATGACATCTGCATAATGGATCTGCGCTAGCAGTGGTCATCAATGGTCACAAATCAAGGTTCACAATAAGTACTGTTTCATTTAAATTAAACTTGGTTTTGTTAGAACTTATTGTATACAGCATATTAGTGACTTTAGGACATATTTTAATGCACGAATTCATTACAACTCGAAATATCCGTAATAGCCGAATTAGCCGGGCATTCCAAAATTGAAACTCGGAAGGCATAAATTACTCTTGCATAGCAGCCTAACCTAGGTTGTCCGCATTGAATTATTCTGCGCAACATTCCAATTTCATCTTGAATGCCGGAATTGAGTGGTGTATTTGGTTGCAAACCTAATTTATGCTAGGATCACATTGCAAAGTTCAGTCATTTCATTCATTAGAATTTAATTTTATTAGTGCTCAAACTGCTACGGATTAAGTTAAAGTTGTTGTTTTTTTCAGTGGAGAAGAGGGTCAAAAAAGGCTTTAAAATGTAAAATTGTGTCTGATAAGATATTCCAAAGGGGATATTACGATGAGTCTTCAGACTTTTAGACTGATTGCCTTAGTTACTCAGTTTTATGCGCTTCTTTTTATCCTCACTCTTTTGAAACCTAATCATTTCTAGCGCTGCTGCTGCTTAGAGTTAGTCAAAAGATTCCAACGGATTTCGTCTTGCAAACTAATTGACGATTAATTTTTCCAGCCGAACGAGCACCGTCTTCGGAGTCGTCGCTATGCCATCGGGCGTTAGCCGCGCGGCGAGCACGTACATCCTCGAACGTCGACGCTGAGACACGCTGAGTCTGACAGTAAACGAATTCGCCGACAATATGGCGCTGCTGTGGGAGAAACTGTCACCGCAGGAATTTCAACAGTTACAGGATTTGGCCACTTGTAAGTTATTCTTATTTGCGACTACTTTTCACTCTTCTTAATACCCCATTTATTCATATTACTTATTAGTTACATAGTCTTTGAAGCAAATATGGTCTATGGGGCGAAGGGGAGGATGGTATTTTAGTGACGTTTTATTCGCTTGCGGTGTGGGGACAAGTTGAGCTCGATCTCGCCGATTCCAGTCAGACTTTTATATGAGTAGAGCATCTCAGTGATGAGGAGTTGGCTCTGAAGTTTGTACGTTTTGTAGGCTAACGAAGGGTTGATGCTTGCTGGGGTTTGACAAGTACGTGTGGTTAGAATGCGCACACCGGGATTATTTGCTTGAATCGCTTTGGGAGTCGGTTTTTGAGAGGATGAGCAAGCAAATTGAAGTTGGGATGTAGTTTCTTGTGTTGTACTTGAACAAATTGAAGGTTTTTGAAGAAAAAAAAAATTTTATAATTTATATTATATCTCAACAAGTACTCATTAGGGGTATACATTATTTTATGAGTTGAAATTTTTTTTCTATTTTGCGTTTATTTTGTATTTATTATTTAATTTATTTTGCTTTAAATAAATTGTAAACGTGTTTACGATCTTGTGTGGATCTGGTCTGGTATATTGTTTTTCTTGTTTTTCTGCCAGTGGACTTCCCAAGCAAGTATAGCAGGTAGATCTAGAAATAGTACATTATAAAGATTACATAACGACTCGAATAATAATATCTTTACTACCTATTAAAGTAGAATATAACCAAGTAGAACTAATTAATTTTTGATTTAATTACTAACATCACCCGCTTTGTAGTTCAGTCGGTAAGCCGTCTGACATTATAATTGAATGGAGATCAAGTACGGTGTCGGTAATCGACATTGTAGCAGTACGGTCTAAAAAATAAAAAATTAATATCAACAAATCTCCTGTCTTTTTTCTGCATTTTTTTGAGTAAAAACCAACTGGTTTTGTGCAACACGAACTTTATAACAATACACTTAAGAATGTAATTGCTTTATGCCCTGCTTGCAATTCAATGCAGCGAGATGATCACACTGTAGTTTTTCCATCTACCAGCACCTAATTGCCATCACCAAGTAGGTTCTTGCCGGGCTACAATTACAAGCCACCGCCGTCGCTGACGCCGCCGCCGACGTTCATGTTACCAATTAGCCGCTAATTGCATTTGCGAGGCTTGTTTTATGCGCGTGCAGTTTTCATCGTTTGCCTATTATACGTACCAACAAGCAATTACAAACTTGTTGTGTTCCTCGCAACAGACTGCAAACATTATTATTGAGAATGCATTGGGAAATATGAAAATGAGCATATGCAGTGATTACGTTGCATTCTAAACTTTGCGTTTGAATTGATTGCTGGGTTTATACTGGGTGCTGTTATTCCAAGAGTTGAAAGCATTAAAAGCTTCCATAGAGGAAGTACGAGAGAGGGAGAGCTGAAGTTATTATTCAGTGAAATGGGAAACGGTTTTAATTAAAGTAGAGATTTAAAGGGATAGGTTAAATTTTCAATTGATAGATAAAAAAGTGGCAGTGATGATTACATTAAATCATTGCACGCCAAGGTTGCGCGCTAATTACTCAACTCTCCAGTCGACGGAAATTGATTAGAAAGTGGGGTGTCACTTATCTAGGCTTCCTTGCAAAGATAATAAATTGGATTACGTTGATTGCAGATTCGTCCAAGAAGCTGCAGGATGTGTTGGTCGAGTTCTGCGGCAGCGGCCCACCATACAAGCATAATCCGGATGGGGTGAGTGAATCAAGTGACTTTAGAAGGGATTATTATGGTTTTAATTGAATAGGTGCTAAAAATCGAAGACATTTTCTATTTATATTTTTTCCGATTTATTATTTATCGAGCATTTTTCAATAATTTTGGCTTTATTATTTGCGTTGGATATTAACTAATTTAATCTTCATCATGTTTTGATAAGCAGTGTTTTTTCAAAACCTCTGATTTGCTATTCTGAAAAATCTTCTATACTATATAAGAAGTTATGTCTGTTCTCTTTTTATTCTACATAATTGCTCCAAGTATCTCCTCTATATTTAACAGCACGAGATACAATTTGATGGAAAGTCAAACAAAAGATCTCAAAAACACATTTTCCGTTTTCTCGCAACGAAAGCATTGTCTAGCTCGTTTTCGTATCGGTTAACCAGATTCCACACCGCCTCTGTCTCGCTCAATCTCGCTCATTATTTATGCAAACAGGTTTTCCACGTCGTTGTCTTTCTTAAAATGTTTGCAGCGTGAAAATCTGCTAGCACCTGAGAATCCAAAATTCTAAATCTTGCCCATTAGCGCGCGAAAATCTTTCATTGCAAATACGTGCGCACAAGTTAAGAAGAAGAAGCAAATATTTTCTCGTGGGTTTAGAGTTGTGCAAATTAATGTTCATTATGCTAATACATAAGTGCGACGATGTAGCACGACTTGTTACGTTCAACGGCGCACACTATAATATTATATAATGTATTTACACAAGTTGTGCAATTTTGTAAGCAGAGTGGGTGGATAATTTCGGTCCGATGAGAGTGGAGATTGAATTAACTTCGTAATGACTGCAGGCTTAGAGGATCGGTGTTCAAGCTTCGCAAAGTTGAAGAGTATTGATTTAATTTATAAGATTTTGGTCAAAAGTTGTGTAAAGATTTCGAAGTTATGATATTTGGTCAATTCAAAGAGTTTGTGTTAGTTACGAATGGGGATTTCAAGTTGGTTTCTGTGTTTTAATGGACAAGAAAATGTTATTCATGATTTTGCTAATTTTTTAGCGGTATTTGGATCTGTCGACATGTCGATGGCAAACAAGCGACTGCGTCGTAGCTGTCCAACTTCCAAATATTTTATTTATAGGCTCACTAGAGAGTGAAATCATGTATGCATCGTAACGTAGAAAATTGGAGTACTAAATGGTGTAGATAATACCTATACGCATCATCGAATTTGGTTGGAAAATCGCCAACAAATAATTCACAAGTTCATTCTTATATTTTAGATTTCAGAAAATATAGGATGTTAAATAATAACTTGAATAAAACTTTTTTTCTTCTAAAATTATAACACCTATCTGCAGGCGTGCAATAAAAATCAAAATACACTACAATCAATAGCAATGCAAAAGTGTGCGTTTCACCATCTCGACAAAAATAGCGTCAATTAAAGAAGACACGATTTTTTCTGTGGTGCGTTAGATCTTGAGCCATGTCTTGTGTGTCGACAACATGTGGTCGGTGCTATTAATAAATTTTCAAGTTTCCAACTTTCCTAACTACCGAAGCGGCGTCGATAAATCTTGTTTGCCTTAAGCTGCGGTTTTTTATCGGCAATATTACAATGAGCACATAAATATTACACTCTAAATTAATTTCACCCTCTTACAGGCGGATAACAAATATGTTTGTTTTTAATTTCAATATCTACCGATCAACCGTAAAATATAAATTAAAGTTTAATTATTATTATTTTACTGTTTTTATTGTGAATATCATAGAATTACGACCGCGTTGAAGTTATTCTCGCTTCTTACTCCTGACAACTGACGCAATGCAGTCTGGTTTAATTAGCTCGTTACGAGATTATTGTTTGTTTATTATGCTATGGAAACTGATTATTTATACTTTCACAGAATTTCTGTTCTCATTTCTGAAGACATAAGAAATCATTCTAAATACGAAACTTTGTTTCTTAGGAAACAAAGGGTTTATGGCATATTTTATATCAGTTTCCATTAGTTATTTTTGGAGCGAACTGCAATCATACCGAATACCAACATCGTACTTTACCGCCATCCTGTTACTGCGTCAACTACTTCATTATTATTATTAGCAGTTATTGGGGCTAGATGCTGTGGGAGTATATATATTATGTTAGTTGTACCTCTAGCAGGATTTGAACCCGTGCCCTCAGAATATGCGCTTCGCTGTCACTGCTGCAGTCTTTTATGGACGTAAATACATGGAACGTAGAACTATTAATATTTCCCTGAGGTATTCTGTCTCAGAGAAGTTATGTTTTATTAACATATTACCTGCAGATAAGTTTGTGATGTAGGTGATTGATCTTTTATTGTCTTCTAATCATACATCATAATATATAAGAATGATTATTTACGACAGAACTGAATTACGAGCGCGCCGGAAACGTACAAAAATGCTTCCTTAGCAGGCAAACGAGAGATGAAATTTATTCCGCACATAAATTTACATTATTCTTGGATATGATTACTTTGTACATACGGATATAAGGCTGTCCCGGCGGAAATTTGCTTTATTTTATTTCTTGTTTTATATTTATTTTGCACTTATGAATGGAATAGCGGAAATGATGCTGGAAAACGCAGTCAAGAAACCGAATATGTGAGTCAAGGGTTGCATTTGAATTTCGGGCATTTTAAGCACAAAGATTAAGCCTGGGCGTTTATTTATTATTCATGTGCAGTTGTAACGGGGAATATTTTGCACTTTTATTACCATGCAAGTTAAAAAGAATTAACATTGTTGTTTTTTTAATGCTAGACCAACGTTGATGTAATTATTTTATTTGCAAATAACCCGAAATATAAAGATCAAGTTCGTGACATATCCGAAAGCGCGTGGCCGGCGGCGGTTAGTAATCTTGCTGTCGCTGCCCACTAGCTTCGCTGTCAACAACTAGATTTCACCGGCTCATTGCAGGCCACCCACCTTGAAATAAATACCAGGCAAATAAAACGACAAGATACACCTGTCTATTTTCATTCATTTATATTTTTCTAGAAAATAACTTTCGTCTCGCTTATGCTCCCAACTACCAACTGATTGCGTAGGTGCAATCATTTCGCGAGCAGAAAAAAACCAATCGCTTGGGCACTCGGCCAAATGCTCCATGAATAACTAACAAAGTGAACTTATAGCTCTTATAAGTCATAAAAGCTCGACAGTGTTGCAACGAGCAAACACGATTCGCGCTTTTAGTATGGGCGCGGCGAGGAAAATATTTGTGTTTCTTTGCGTCTGAAATTGTTTGAAACTCACGGCGGTGCATTTTTAATGCTTTAATACGGTTAGGTATGCCTTTATCTCTAGGGGCGACGGTGGCGGTAGAATGCCTCCTGTGCATTGCGGCTTTTGCTGTCTATCGTGAATAATTCGCATTGCACGATATTAGTTTGGTGTTAAGTATGGCACGCGCTATTTGAACTTTATAAATAAATAGTTATCTGTTGAGGGTGTTTTCAAGATATTTTTGCCTTAAAATAAGTATTTTGAATATAAATGCTCTAGATTTGGTTCAAACCTTTTGTTTTAATGTATTAATTTTTTTTAAACTGCTTATAAGGAGACACTTCTACAGTTTTAAATTTCCAATAAATTTGTATTTTGTTGACTACTAATTTATATTTTTCTTATTTTGGTGAAAGTGTTGATGATATGACACTATTTGCACCATGAAATGCGTTCCCAGAAGGCAACAAATTGTAGACAATTTGCCAAACATCGCAAAAACAAGGCAAGGATAATACCCTAGTGAAATGGAAAAAAACACTATCCGCCTGGAAATTCTTCACCAAGTTTTTTCGTTGTCTAATCTTTTTTGCGAAGCTGGAAAAAGCGATGAAAGTTAAAATCGTCGTAGTTTTACTTCATTCTTGTTTCACTATTGTTTATTTGTTTTATTCTATTTTGGTATCAATTGATTTTTCATAAAACTGACAAAATAAAGTGCACATATCCGTGATCTGTCATCTGCTAAAATGAGGAATCTGTCATCATTTTTGGGCATACATAAAAAGGGCGTTTTTAATTAAATCCCTGCAGTAAAAATTTATTTCCGCTTTGTTAGCTTTCCAAACTGATCTAACGAGTAAAGCGTCGGAAATCCACAGAAATGCGACGTAATTATTTTTTAGGATTTAGGATTGATTAATCAGGTGATTACTGAATCTATATTTGTTTAGTTCTCTTGCCTTTGCTAATAACTAATATTGACTGCCCGAGAGCACATTGGGAACATATTAAGGTATAGTCATCAAAATGTATTGCCCCAAAGTTCAGCATCTATTCGTACCCTCTTCAAAGTGCTTTTTCATAAAATCCACACTCGAAGTTCTTACACGGCAAAAGGTATAACAAGTGCACAACTAAGTTGCAAAGCATTGGACACGGTTAGATGATTTTTAAATTTTAGGGTAGATAATGAAGCTGAAACGTGATGAGGCAGTTGACTATGCACATGGACAACTTGCCTATCTACTACTTGTTTAGTGTAAAATACATTTTAATCAGATCGACACAATGAGTTACCTAATACCTTTAGAAGTTCAGATGTTACTTGCGTTTGAGTTACATCAGAAAATAAATAAAATTTTAATAAAATTGAGCATTCTGTTTAATTTTCTCTGAAATTGAATTTAAATTGATTCAGTCAATTTCGTGGAGCGATTAAATTTACAATTAAAGCTGTTAAAATTAACGAAGCGTTGCAAGAATTTATCATTAAAATCCTATGTGCACATCTGACTTGTGCATGGAAAACAGAAATTAGCTCAATTTTTATGTCTTAAGAACTTACTTTGAGATATTAATTTTCAAAAAACATTTTTGTTTCAACTTTTCCGTCTCTAATGCGCATAAACTAAACAAAAATTCAAAGAAAAAACGATATTTATTTTATTCAAAGAAATGTTTGAACATCATTTATAAGAATCTTTTTTATTCTTTCTACCATTTTTTGTAGCTTTGACGGACTATGTTGCAATCGTTTGATGCACAAGCTCCCCTTTGAGGGAGTCTACGACGCTTCATACATTATACGAAGGGCTTAGAAAAATAGTACAAAGATATTTTCTTGTTGGAGAGAAATGCAAATGCTGCATGCTGCACCTATGAATAGAGCGTTTTGCTGAAAAATCAGGAATGTCTTAGAGTTTATTTCTTTTGAGACTTTGGTACCAGCAAGACTAAAAATAAACTTTTTTTGTTTTAAAAGGAAATACTTAATGTGAGGAATGAAATTTGGTTGTAAAATGAAAATGTTCATGGGCTTGTTTTATATCAAACGTTTTAATGTTAAATCGATATGTGTTTTACATATTTTCTTTAAAATCTTTCTCCATTCTCAACAAACCGGCATTCAATTTATGTCCCAGGAATTTCAATAATCTCGTTAACTTATAAATTGAAAAAATAAATGGAAAACGTCTTTATTCTAAGCAAAATAGATATTTGCTCATTCCTAGCTTTTCTTCTTAGATGTCTTATTTTTGTGCAATATGATTATGCTTACTCCATTTATTTGCATCTGAACACAAAAAGTCACTGTGTTTGGTTAAATCTGAATGACGTCTGCGATGGCATTGCGATTGCAAATTGCCTAGGCAATCCTTGCGCAATCCGATTGCGGCATGAACGCAAACGTTTTCACCTTCAAGACGGAAGCTCTTCAGCTCACGGTGTGCAAATATACTCGAGCTCGTTATTAAGCCTTAAATATTTGTCTTTTTGTTTTTTACGGCTTTTATTCACTTCCGTTCTGCACTGTTAGATTTTTCTTATCAGTTACTTGACATAAAAGACAGCAGAATAAATAAAATTTTGTGCAATATTAAGGATTTTGTTTGAAATTGACTTTAATAAATTTTTTTGCATGCACATATTTCTGTTTTATACGTTCATTGCCAGATTTACGTGTAGAGAACTGGTGGCTATTGAATTTGACGTAAAAAAGGAATTGCGAAAAGCAAAAAATACCACACTGCCAATGTTTGCGCGCTGGCGCAAAATCACACAAAGGGCGGGAAATAAAAAGCGCGTGCAAGAGTTTATTCGAGAGACGTTATATGCGGACTGTGCTGGCGGCGGTGAACATTCAAACAAATGCACATCATTTGCCCAAATAATAGTCTTCTAACAGAGCCAAATTTAAAATAAAATTTTATATAATTTAAGGTACAATAATGCTAAACTACTTTTAATCGTTTCTTGCATTTATATAAGTAAAATTTTGTATGCCTTCTTTATCTATACAAAATTCTGGAACATTATCACTAAATGTTACACGTCACTTTAACTGTTGTTTTTATTTATTTTTATTTGTTTTATCTATTGTCTGCAAGTTGTCTAGCTAAAACCATATAGTGTTAATTCAGTTGCCTAAATTATCGTTGCATTCTGTTTAATATTCGCCCAATATACAGCATACTCTTGCTGGAGTTTTCATTTCGACTCTATCTAATTATGAGAATAAAAACGAATTAGTAAAATGTATAAGTTGGTGTGAAACTTTCGTGAACTGAATTGTGGAATTTTTCGCTAGGTTTGTCTGCTAAACGTGAAATTTCAGGATTGGTGAGGGTTACTCAATTGCACCACGAGTTGCAATGTGGGCAGAAAAAATAAAACTTTTTGGCTCATTCACTGATGAGCTTCAAATTAAACTGCGAGCAGATTAAATATTATTATAAATTTAATACTCCCAACTTAAAAAAAAAAAAAAAGAAATCACCTAAATGTGGTTAAATTAATATTGATTTCTAGTCACATTCACTTCAAATGCTTTCGGGATAGATGGTAGTTTATTTTTGTTCGAACGCAAAGACGATATTTGCCAGCGTGTGAACCAATGAACTGCACGAATGGCTAATTAATTAAATTGCGATTCAGTGGTGCTGTGTATACTGCGTACACTGTGCACATAACAGAGCAAACTCTAATGCAAATACAGCGAGGGTGTCGCGTAACATGCATTCATTTTATACCACTCTAATATTAATTAAAATGTTTTATTAATGCGCATTGTAATAATTATGATA
The DNA here is from genome assembly GCA_027575565.1 of Diploeciton nevermanni. Classification (NCBI taxonomy): domain Eukaryota; kingdom Metazoa; phylum Arthropoda; class Insecta; order Coleoptera; family Staphylinidae; genus Diploeciton; species Diploeciton nevermanni. The sequence continues at coordinate 229,044 of JAODIE010000006.1, forward strand.
ATGTAATAACATTTCAATTTGATACTTGATTTTTTTCGTATTCATCTGATTAAAAGCGGGTAGAAGTTCATTACGCTCAAATTAGGCAGCCTCTAAAGCGCAACCAGAGGTGCACTCGGAAGTGAAAAAGTTTTTAATGAAACTCGCTGGCGGCTTTGTCTGCAATGAACATATTTCTGTGGGTTTTAGAAGTCTTGTTTTCTAATTTTTGTTTATTAGCTCTAATAAGACGCTAATTTTAAACCATCTTCATTTTCTCTAATTTTATTCTGTTTATATATTCTTTTTATGCCTTGTTTGAAATTTGGGGCATCACAAGCAGCGACATTATCTTCCAGTAGAAATAAATTAAGTGCCCGCGGCACAAACACATTGTTGTTGAATTCGGGGAGGTTAATAAAGGGAAAAGGCCTGAGACTACTTGCATACAAAAGTTGAACGTGGGGACGTAGGAACGCTTTTTCGACAGAACGCAAAGTTATTACCTCCGGACGAACGTTTCATTCTCTGTTTTATTGCTTTTGTTTTTTTTTTTTTTAGAATTATTTTACATTGTTCAAAATATATATTTGTATATTTTTGCGTGCTGCCTGACGTGCTATTAATCCTAATTATTCTTAATGTGCACCTGCATTTGCTTTCATCTTGCTTAAATGCATAAATTTTCGCTTGGAAGCTTTGTCTTGGCAATTAAACGCGCACACCTTGATACTAGCCAAGCCATTACGCCACCGCCAACCTCTTCATTTACGTTTGCCTTGCATTTACCGCCATTGTACAGCCCCTGTGTCCGGGTCACAATTGACGAGCGGCGGCTGTGGTGATGTATAGGCGGCGGAAATCAGGCACACTACACAGTGTTTACACTCGTGACCATTCAGGATAAGATTGCAGGGCGGCACCATCACCGCAGCTTTAACTAACTAAATAGACCTACAGAAAACTCAACGTTGTTGCCTGCGAATAGGGCATATAAACATTATCAATGTTTACCCTTGAAATTGACTTTCAATGAGATTGCAAAGGCCAAGTTAAATTAGTACGCGCATACTTAGTTGTTGGGCATTTTCCGTGCAGGAAACACCGGTTATGGTCAAGGGCAGGTCACGTTTTGTTATTGACTTCCTTGACATTTGCGGCAGTTTATTCCTATAAAGAAGCGTCGGTTGTGCAACTCTTTTGTTATCATTTTCGATTGACGTACGAATGCTCCGGGCTTACATCACTCGGTTGCAATTGTAGGTACTAACAACGAACTACGTATAATTGGGTTTTAAGTATTTGCTTAGTTGATGCATGTGCGTACAAAGTTTAATTAAATATTGTTGCCATGAGAGTGACATTGGGTCCGTGTCAAACGTCAGCAAATCAAGTCTGTATAATTCGATGTGTATTAATCGACGCGTGTCCATGCACCAGTCAAACGCGCCGGTCGCACCAGATGAGGAAAACAAATGCGCTGCTAATGTTAAGCTCAATGGGGAGATACGAATGAAAATAAATGATCACACAGTAGAAAACTGTGGCATGTATACGTAGGGTTTACACGTCTGCGGCGGGGAAATGCGCACAAGCTACATACAGCTGTCAATTATTTCAGGAGTTAAAAATAATGAAAGTGGAACAATTGCAACAAGCACGTTTTGGAATGCATAAAATAGGAAAATATTAAAAGCACGTCGAAACAGAATTATTAATCTCCAATTGCAAAACTAGAAACATTGAAGCGGCTTAAATTTCTCAGCAATCACTATGGACTTTATCTTGAAACTCAATATTCATATAAATGTTATTTCGAAATATTTCTACAAATTCAATCTTTACAATATATTGCTTCTGCTTCTTCGAGTTAGGTCCTGTGCTAGAAAACACAATAAAATATAGATAACAACGGATGACATCGAGAGGAAAAGCACGCACAATGGACGTCGATAGGAAATTGTCTTCAACGCGTTGACGTGGTGACATCCACCACTACATGCAACTATTACATATTTTACATTTACATAGAAATTATGTTTCTTGATATTCTTGAATCTGTCCACCTTTGAATATGGTCCTTTATCTTTCTCATTATGATCGGGGTACTTTATAGTGCGTTAGTGCTTTTTATCCGAATTTTACGTTGTTCTAGCATATTTTCTGCAAGGAAGAAAACTATTATTGAAAGCGCCGCGTATACAAAATAATAATATTACTGGTTATGGATATATTTCTGTTATCATCATTTATGCTTTGTGAAGTGTTCAAATAATTAGGATGTGCATTGCGGTAGTAGCCAAATATGTCTTTAGATTTGTATGAGGTTTTATATCTATTTTCTTGTAGAATGTCCATCAACGACGCTACCAGAGGTTACTGTAGTCAAGGTTCAGATAAATTAGTATCGAATCGGGATCAAGGGACCTTGTTAAGTTGGTGAAATGCTGAAAATGTTAGCATGCGGACAGCGTGGAAGAAATAATTGGGAAACGAACGCAAGCGATATCGTAATAACAGTTTTGTAGAGTCAATTTACTTTGTACATATGTGACATATGAAATGGAAACAATTTTGTGATAGTTTTTTCTGGTATTTTCATTATTTTTGCAGTGAATATTCCGGTAATGTGGTGATAATGTTTTCATTTTACGCACTTGTTAGTGATAATTCATCAAGATGTGTAATTATCACATAGTTAACTAACATGCTTTTTATATAAGTAGTTTGCCTGGTTTCTATCGCTCTCAATGGCGCCGCTTTTCCTACGTGTGGCACGTGCGATGACGCTGCTAAGACGCAAAGATTGATTTATGTGGCGTCGCTAAGTGAGTATTCCGTTACGAGTTTCCTCCTGCTAGCGGGCAGGCGTATCGCAGAAGAAGCTTCGAGTTTAACACTATGCATGACCTCATTTTTACACATTCTAAAAGGGGCTATCTTACAGGTGGAGAAAATGGACACCTCAACATGTACTAGTAGATAATCCTAATTTGAAGGAATACGCCAGTTACTCTTTAATTAAATTTTGAGGCTAGTTTATTTCATTGTTAAGGTTTTCTTCTTCGCAACGCCAGGAAACACCATTGCTTCGTTTCCATCAGTTTTCCGTTGTTGGAAAATGAACGTGATCGAAATATTTTATCTCATTTTCTCATGATTCGCTCCCGAGAACTATTCCAATGACTTTTTCAAGATAAGTCAGTCATTTCCAGCGCAGCCACAAATAAACCCGAAAGGACTAGCTACACTCATCAGCATGGTGCACTAGACATACATTACTAAAGTGTTAAAATGGAATTTGCTTTCTAGGCGGGGTGATAATGGAGGAATCACGAAGACTATGACGTCAATGCTAAGGCATGCCAACAATGACGTTACAAGCATGACGCAATCCTCAAATTTGAAGCAGAAGGGCGCACGCGTTTAGCACGGCCAGCACCGCGGAAAATATAGGTCAAAACAATGACGTCAAATGCGGCTTTTCCAATAGAAGAAATAAAATGGTTTTTATTGCCAAATATAGACATTTTTTTTAATTACTTTTGTTTTTTCCCTCTAAAACTGAAGTTTTTTGCATTTTCCGTATTTGGATGATAGGTGTGATGAAAAGGTAGAGGAATATTTGATTTGATTCTCACTTGTATTTTTTGGCTTATTGTTCTATGACTTTTGTTGTTATTTGTTGTATGAATTATAGAATTATCAAAGATGATAAATAAATTCTAACGTTGTGATCCAATTATATCAGATGGTATAATTTCCAGATTGCTTTTTATTTTATTTATTATTTTATTTGTTTTTATTTATTTTATCTACGATAAATCAGATTAAAAATTTTTATTCACTGGGGTCGAGCAAATTGTAAAGTGCAAGGTATTATGCGTTGTAACATGTGTAAGAGAATTACGAAAATAAAATAAAAAAATATTTAAGGCGGTAATTATCAATGTCAACATACAGTAATTTACAGCTTTATTAAATTTATGAGATAAAATATAAATAAAATATAAATTAAGTCATATAAAAGCAGAATACTGCAAGCAAATTCGTAAAAATTGCCATTGCAGAGTTAATGTTTTTTGTAGTTACAAAGCTAAAGCAAAAATTTGCAATTTATTTGCCGTGCATTTTCATTTTGAATAAAACACTTTTATATTGTATTCTATATGTATATTTTTTTACTACGAAAGAAATTTAATTGATGCCTTTTGTTAATCCAACTGGACTGGACCACACTAAAAATAACACTGAAAAAGTTCTATTGTGAAAACAAAAGAGCACAGTATTGTGTCCCCGCACACAATGCCAGCCAATGTTTTGAAAAACATTATGCACAAATGTAAATTTAATTTCTAGAAACATGAACCAGCAAGGAGTTGGTGTTGCTTGTGACATGCGTGACATTGCGGACAATACTAAACACGCAGCATTTCCCAACCTCATTTATGTGCCGTAATAAAATTAAAATGTTGGTGCTGGTGATACCGCCGCGAATGCCAAATGCTATCCAGCTAAAAACTAGCTCATAAAGACGAATGGCTACTTATTATTGTTTGTGTTTATGTCACCACTCGACGACAGTTGCAATTATATTATCAATAAAAGCGACACTATGCACCGATACATCTCCGACAGGAAGTGGGCGAATTGGGCAAGTAAAACTCGCTGAAGACGGACGTATAAAACTAATGGAATTGTAAATATTTGCCAACTACTTGAGGGTTGAAAATGTGTTTATTATAGGATTACGAATAAAATGCGGATGAAGTATATGTTGCAGGCGTGCTAATAAAAACATTAGCAACGAATACAATAGACAGCCTAGTTTATCAGATTGCAATGACAGTTGCTTAGAAGATGGCTTTTTTCATTAGTTTCTAGAAATTACTTTCTTTTTAATTATCTCTAGGTTTGTGTCCTTAGTGTCAACAAGTATGCACGAAAGCGTTATCTCGCAAAGTACTAATTTTAATTAAAAAACCTCTTTCGTTAATGTTCTTCGCTCTTCATCATTCTCAAGCATAAAATGTGCTCTTAAAAAATTAATACTCTACAGAATCAAGTGTAGTATGAATCCTTTCAATCATATTTTTTCGTAGCGTCTGAAGTAGTCATAATTAATTATTCTTTCATTCCCTGGTCGCTTGGTGAAAGTTCTGCGCGGTGCCACATTTAATCTCTGTTATCATTCGGTGCGCCTAAAGAAAGGCTCTAGAAAGATTTATCGTCCGGACGTACGCTCCGCATTTATCAGCGTGCCTCGCAACAAAATCCGCTCGATTATTGCTTTTCTACACTTTGTTTCGTCCTTTTTTCTTTTTCTGCGTATCTTTTTGAAGGATACCTTTGCAACCTTTTATTTATTATCTACTCTAACGTTTTGTTGCCTTGCTTACAGGACATTGACTTTGACGGCTTTTGCAAGTTCCTGGACACCTTCCTCGAAGTGCGAACGCCAGAAGAGCTTTGTCGCCATCTCTTCCTCTCATTCGTCAAGCAAGGTCCTGTCAAAATGGACGGCAAGGCTTTTAAGGAAATGGCTGTTCTTAGTTCAACCACGGCGTGTGCTCCCATCACGTCGCACAATAAAAATCGTACAGGTGCCATTTTTAAGAGTTCAAGTAATTTAGTAATTTATTCATTTTTTTACTACTTCTAATTATTTACTAATTATCTCACTGGCTATTTTGTAAAGAGGCACTTTGTAAAGTATTTACACTATTATACATAAATATTATCAGATGTGGCGGATGTGTATTTGGAATTTTAAGAGGTTTTTTTAAATGAAAACAGAAACAATATGCATGATCACATTTTGTTTAGTTGGAATTCAGTGTTTTATCTACAAGAATTAATTAGATACCCGATTCCTGATAGGATACCCTGGTAGGATTAACATGCTAACGCCTGTAATGCGGAAACTCTTACTAAATGTTTTTGTCTGTTTGTTTACCCTTTTCTGGCACATAAAATGTTATTTTTTTATTCCAGGATCAACTCCCAATGTAAACTCCTGCTGTGAACCAGTTGACACGAGTAAAATCTGTGTAAGCACTGAGAAAGTTGCCACCTACGGTGAAATGATCGCTGAAAAGTTTCATGGCTTCAGCGAAAAGCTTCTCGGACATCATCGTTCTGACAGCGATACTTCCGCAGCTCGAGCCAAAACTGGTAAGTTCCTTTCTCTGTGTCATTAAATCCAAACCTGCTTCGTCTTCCATTTTTTCATTACCTCGTGGAACTCAATTAGTTAATCTCCTCTTGTCTGTTCCTCGCCGATTAGTTTTCCATCTCGCAGCAAGCATGTTTCTTTTTGTACAAATGTTGTCAATACCTCCAAAGGCACTGTACATCCGATGCTGACGATAACACATACTTCGTATTCCTGTCACGAAGTGCTCGGCAAGAAGTCCACAGATTCGTCGCCGTCGCACAGCCAGGTATCGCGCAACTCGTCGCGAAAGTCCAACAACTCTCTGCTGGTGAACAATGGCAAACTAGAAGGTAAGATTGCATTTCGCATACCAAGTACGCGCGAATCTACGTGATGATTGTCTTTTATTCAAGCAGAAGTAAGACATATAGTGCGGAAATCTAGCACTATCGACGTGCATCAGGTCAAAGTGTCGCTGAAAGACATCGTATGCTATCTGTCACTTTTGGAAGCAGGCCGGCCAGAGGATAAATTAGAATGTAAGTTGCATTCTTGTAATGAAATTTGCGTGGAGAGCAAATATTGAGATGTTTTTCGGCAGTCATGTTTAGATTGTATGATACTGATGGCAATGGAGTTTTGGATACGAATGAGATGGACAGTATCGTCAATCAGATGATGACAGTCGCTGAGTATCTTGGATGGGATGTGTCTGAATTGAAACCAGTAAGTTTACTCTGGCAAAAAGATGTTGTATTTTAACACATGATGACATTTTTAACTCAAATATTTATGTCTACAATATACGATGTAACTGTAATCTTTATAAATTATGCTTCGGTCATGTTCAATTACGGCTTTATCCCCAATGATAAATTCTCGACGATAGCTTCATATCTGACATCAACGATAATTGCTTTCTAGATTCTGCAAGACATGATGGTCGAAATCGACTACGACGCGGACGGAACCGTCTCACTGGAAGAGTGGAAGCGAGGCGGGCTGACTACTATTCCTCTCTTGGTGCTGCTCGGCCTCGACACTAATGTCAAGGAGGACGGGAACCATTTGTGGCGCCTGAAACACTTCAGCCGGCCGGCTTACTGCAATTTGTGCTTGAATATGCTCGTGGGCTTGGGAAAAAAAGGGCTTTGCTGCACGTGTTAGTATATCATCCACTCGATGCACCACCGTGCTGATATTGCACCCGCTTATTTTGTCTCCTCCATGTTGTAGTTTGCAAATACACGGTACATGAACGTTGTGTGCAGCGTGCACCCGCCAGCTGTATTGCCACCTACGTAAAGAGCAAAAAGTCGCAGCAAACCTTGCAGCATCACTGGGTCGAAGGCAACTGCCACGGCAAGTGCGCACGATGTCGGAAGCCAGTGAAAGGGGGAATCACGGGATTACACTGTCGATGGTGTCAGATAACGGTGGGTGTCCTACAGATTTTATCTAAGGACTAAATTCAGCTGTCGAATGCACACATTTCTTGTATCTGGACGTGATTCGGGGGAACATGGGTTGGCACTTTGGATAACCCTAGATTTACGCCTTCCATCGAGTTTGGTATTAAATATCTGTCTAGCTATTTCTAAAGGTTACAGGTGTAGCCTTACTTTAAGTTTATCGGTCACACTGTTGAATGTAAGCCCATGTAATGTACGATATGCATCATGTTTTCAGCTGCACAACAAATGTGTCTCCTCTGTACGAGCCGAGTGTGGCATGGGCGAGCACGCTGTTCATATCCTGCCGCCGACGGCAATATGCCCCGTCGTGTTGGACCGCCAGAAATCCCTACAGAAGCGTGGCTCAAAATACGGACATGAAAACGTAATATCTTTATATACTCGTATCTTTACATCGCTAACAACCTCTCTCTGATGATATAATTCTCCGTCTTGTAATAACTCTTCTACATCCGTTTTTTACTCTTTTCTTTAGGGCCAAACAACCAAGCAGCCGGCAATGTCGTTCCAGATAACCTTGACTCCAAATGCGTGTCCGTTGTTGGTTTTCATCAATCCCAAAAGCGGCGGTCGTCAAGGCGGGCGCATCCTGCGAAAGTTCCAATATATTCTGAATCCTAGACAAGTCCACAACTTGGCCACTGGAGGGCCAATTCAAGGATTGAATTTATTTAAGGATGTACCCAATTTTAAAGTGGTTTGTTGTGGAGGAGACGGAACGGTGGGATGGATCTTGGAAACAATGGGTAGAACTTTTTTTTAAATTTATTTATTTTTATATGGCCTTTCATTTTGTTATTCTTTTTGGTAGATAAAGTTGAATTGGAGTGTCAACCTGCTGTGGCAGTCATTCCGTTGGGGACTGGTAACGACCTGGCACGATGCCTGCGCTGGGGTGGTGGATACGAAGGCGAATCCGTGCACAAACTGCTGCATAAAATTTCCCGATCGACGCCGGTGATGCTAGACCGATGGCTAATCGAACTCTCGGATACTTCACCGCCGGAACCCAGTATGACGCAGGCAGACACACGAATACCCTATAACATTATCAATAACTACTTTTCAATTGGAGTGGACGCCGCAATTTGCGTCAAGTTTCATCTCGAACGCGAGCGGAATCCCGAGAAGTTTAATAGTCGTATGAAAAATAAGCTCTGGTATTTTGAGTACGCTACTTCCGAACAGTTTGCAGCATCCTGCAAGAATCTGCATGAAGATATTGAGATTATTTGCGATAATGTGTCATTGGACCTTGCAAACGGTGCTCCTTTGCAAGGGATTGCCCTGCTAAATATCCCATACACCCACGGAGGATCTAATTTGTGGGGCGAGCATTTATCAGGATCTCGACGCAAAAAGAGCACAAAGAAGAAGAAGAAGCAAAAGGAACTCAGCACGCACAGCTTTAATTCAATTGATCTGAGCGTTGCGGTACAAGGTAAAGCATTAAAATTTGATTTATTTCGTAAGAGGTGGAGATTGGTGGTACTTTTTATCGTTTTAGATATTGGTGATGGATTGATCGAAGTCATCGGCTTGGAAAATTGTCTACATATGGGTCGGGTACGTACTGGATTGACTGCAAGTGGACGAAGGTTGGCACAATGTTCTTCTATCATTATCAAGACTAAGAAAACATTTCCAATGCAGATTGATGGTGAACCATGGATGCAGCCGCCCACAACTGTATGTGACAGTTTCTTCCACTATTTTTTAAAATAATAGCTATTTATTGTTTTTTTAGATCACTATAACACATAAAAACCAAGTTCCAATGTTGATGGCACCACCACCAGAGAAAGGACGTGGTCTTTTCCGGTTCTTTCGCAGATAAAGATGAAAACAAAGAACGTATTATGTGTCTATCCCTTATCAATTAACTTGCCTCAAAGACGACTTAAACACGTCGTTCTTCATGTCTACAAGTCGACAAGATATTAACGGAGCCAAACCAAATCTAGTCATTCTGATTGAATTATCCATTAACTAGCCGTGTTAGCTTTATTTGTAAGGTGTCGCAATGTTACTTCCAGCTTGGACGTGAACGCATTTCGTACATTTGTGAATAATTGAGTCAGCGTCATCGGACAATAACTAATTAGCCTGTTAATCGAATGATTGACGTAGTGTTTTTACCGCAATGCACGTATCTAAAGGCATTACTAAATGAAAATTAGCATTCTGTTGGCGAAATCAATTACTGAAATTTTAGGGACCACAAACAATCCGAACATGAACAAATGACAAAATTCTATTTGAAATATCATTTTTAATAGTGCATACAACACTATTCTTGGTAGTGAGTAATTAAACGCATTTAATATTTATTATTGATGGCTGCAAAACGCATAAGCTTTATAACTAAGATTAAATCGTATGATACATGAAAATGAGCAAAAGTAACGCTTTATCAGCGAAATAAATGTATAAACTGTGTTTATCTTAGACTCATACAACTCTTACACTGTTTAAAGGAGAGCTATTGCTACAATGAGAGTTGATAAACGTAATTAACATACTTTAACTAGTATTACAAATTAGGCACATATATCTACGTTTCGATGAGATTGTATAGTTTAATTGGGTTTGTTTGCATTTACTTAGATAATTTCAAATGCTTTATTACTTTTGTATTAACTTTCTGCTTGCATTAAAAATTGGTTCAAACTCCGAATATTGTTACATAAATGTGATGTGATTACTCTTATATTAATGCTGACCACATTCAGAAATATACATATTACTAGCTGTAAATGGAAAACTATTACTTGTTAAGTGAAATGACTTTGTAAAATTCGGTAAAACTATCAATTACCTTTATCAAAATCCAATATGAATGATATTAGTAATTAATTCTTATAATATTGAAGCTAGATGTTACCGTTGTTTCTTAACATGTTATTATTTATATGTAAATTGTATGTAGTAGTTTTTACTGCCATTTTACGTTGTTCTGTTATTGTTTGTTTCCCAAGGCTAGCTCATTGAGGGATGCTTGGGAAAGTGCGTTACTTCATCAAATTGATATTAAACAATTGATAAATTGCTGCATAGCTTTAAACACAGACCTTAAAATGGTAAGAGTATTGATTATTCTGTCAAACAATTAATATATAGTTAAAATCGGATATAATACTAATAGTAACATCTATGAAATATTCTAAGACGAAGTGAGAATGTGAAATATAATGATATATGAAAAGAGGCATTATAAAACTATTCGAATAAAAATTATGTTCAAACAATGTAATATTTCATTAACTATTACGAAGTAATTTTGTTTATGGATTAATAGGATGAACCAAGTTTATGATAATAATTATATCAAGCAGATATATACACATTGTATACATTTCACTAAATAATTTTGGAAATCTGAAGCAAAAAAGAAAGTTTGAATAAGTGTTTTTTGAATTTTTGAATGAACGCATTCGCTCATTATTAAGCTTACAAAAGTTAGACAATTGTTAAATTAATTATACTTTCCATTAGTCAAAATTATGTCTCTTCAATTCAGTTGATAACAAAACTAAAACCCAAAATTAATCTAACTCTAAAATCTATTGCCTTGAAAATAAATTTTAATATCATAGTAAACCATTTCAAATAAGGTATATGTTATTTTTAAATATCAGTTAACTTTAAATATTATAGATAAAATCGGTCTGGAAATTACCAATTAAGAACAATCGCATATGGTTGATAACAACATTCTCGCCATTCCACATATTGTCTTATATATAAGTAAAACAGTTGGTATTGCCACTATTTCACTAAGGTTTAAAAATTTTGCTTGTGCTTTCGTAATAATGAATTCCAGGTACTGCCCTGTTATACTGTTTCTTTGCTGCTTATTTCTTGGGCATACATTAGCACAATGCACATTTCCAGAAGGGTTCAAATTTGGTACTGCTACATCCTCATATCAAATTGAAGGAGGTTGGAATGCTTCTGGTAAGACTAAGCCTCAAGTTAATACAAAAAGTTCAATACTATTTAATGAAGTCTTTCTAAATCTCATTTAATTTAACATTTTACTGGTTTCTAGGAAAATCCCCAAGTATTTGGGACGTTGGTGTTCACAATCATCTAGAAAAGATTGCAGACCGCAGCACTGGTGACATTGCATGCGATTCCTACAACCAAATTGATACAGACATTGAGAACCTAAAGTTTCTCAATGTGAGTTTCTACCGTTTCTCAATCAGCTGGCCTCGTCTGCTCCCAAATGGTGACGCAAGCGTAATAAACCCAGATGGGGTGCGATATTACAACGAATTAATTAATAAATTAATTGCAAATAATATTGAACCAATGGTCACCATTCACCACTGGGAGTTACCTCAAGTTCTTCAAGATATTGGAGGTTGGACGAATCCAGATATCATTGAATATTTTCAACAATTTGCGAGAACATGTTTTACACTCTATGGGGATCGAGTTAAGAAATGGTTGACGTTGAATGAAATTAGTACTTATTGTGTGAGTGGATACAATGGTATGATGGCTCCTTTTGCAAATTCTTCTGGAATTGGTACCTATTTATGTGCACATAACATGTTACTTGCCCATGGATATGCTTATAGAATGTACAAAAAGAATTTTGCCAACCAAGAAGGTAAATTAGTTACACATTTTAATTATAAAGTATTTAATTTTTTATTTAATGTTAGCTGAGATTGGATTAGCTATGGCAATGCAATGGTACTATCCAGCAACCAACTCAACTGAAGATAAAACAGCAGCTAAACGAGCTATTGTATCATCTGTAAATAATATTTAGAAACTGTTTAAACAATTTTTTATCTGTGTACTCAAATTTTAGATTGACTGGTTAGCTCACCCAATATTTTCCAAAAAAGGAGACTATCCTTTACGTTTCCGTAAAATGATCGATGAAGCGAGTGCGAAAGAAAACCGTAGCATCTCTCGTCTCCCTCACTTTACCTATTCCCAGAGTAAAATGCTACGTGGCAGTTTTGACTTCTTTGGAATCAATCACTACACTTCTCTCTTAGTTAGAAATCCTCCTAGTCCAATCCACTACACTACTCCAAATTATATGATTGATAAACAAGTAATTTATTCCTTTGATCCCATTTGGCCTACAACTCAGAGATCTTATTTCAGAGTAGTTCCTGACGGCTTAAGACAATTATTAAATCACATCAAGAACAAGTATGATAATCCTAAAGTGTACATCACTGAAAATGGCTATGCTGGTTTCACAAATGAGACTGTTAATGATGATGGCAGAGTAGATTATACTGATGTGAGTTTTTATTCGTCATAATTTAATAGAATTAATTATTAGAGATAATTTTGTAGGGGTATTTGACTGCTATTTTAAAAGCAATCAATGAAGATGGTTGCAATGTAAAAGCTTACACCGCATGGTCTCTTATGGATAACTTCGAGTGGTATGATGGTTACACGTAAGACTTTTGATTCTTTGGACAAATGGGCTTTGTAATTAATTGAGTTTGTATTTTAAAGAATGCGATTTGGCATGTTCCACGTTAACTTTACCGATACAGCTAGAACTCGCACACCAAAGAATTCAGCTTTAACATTCAAGAAAATAATTGCATCAGGAAAGGTCAACAATTGTAAGCGTTTTAACAGTATGTCTGAGCAAGGTACTAGACAACATACTGAAAGAACTGCCCTGGTTTATTGGTTTAACGAGAAACAAGGACCAACCGGTGACAAGATCTCTTCCTACTAATCTACTCTTTGCACATATGGATACATACTTGATGCCTGATGACTCTACTTGATAATAGATTTATTTTTTATTAATTAGAAGTTCATAAAAAACATATGTAAGCAGTTGTAATAAAGTTACCAAATTTGATAACATATATAATATATTAAGTAAAGCAAGTAAATTAACAAAATGACATCTAAATATACAGAAATCACAGTAATTTAAATAGAAATAGATTAGTTTATGGTAGCAATCAATTTTAAATGTAAAAAGATTTAAGTATTAAACCGGATTATTTAATTTTCTCAAAAATTGAGTAAATGTCGTAGTACATTTCTGTATGAATTAAATTGTTTTATTAAATGTTATGGAATATCTAAAGTCTTTGACTAAAAAATGTGTTTGTGTACGTTTGGAACGCTCGGACAGGCTTCTACATCTAACGTAGCTACTGCAATTTTTATTCGTTTTGCAGATATTCAAAATCTTGAAGGTTTTTGTAGTATTGCAGATATCTAAGAATTACCTACAATAGCAAATAAAAAAGCCTGTACTTGCTGAACATTTCACCATTCTATGTTTTATGCGCTCTGATTACTGATAGAACACCAAGAGTTTGTATTAATAAAATTAAAATAATTATCATAGTATTGTTGATCCGGAATTAATTAATGTATTCGCATAATTTACAGACACTAAGTAGCATGTAGAAAATATTACCTCGTCCATAATTTTGAGGGAAAAGTGCCATTTGAGTATCCTTATACTTTTCATGTAAACGTCTCTCTTTTTTCGGCATGTTTTCATTCTATTTACTTATACGTTTACTTGCTTTAATTTATAGAACTTTAAACGTAATTGATTATTGACTAGCGCCATATTTTATAATAAATAATTCTATTAACATCTGCAAAACTTTTGTAACTTGATTAGAAAGTACCTTCTTATTAAATTATTAAGTATTAGCAGCGATATGTAATAAGTTAAGGTGAGAAAATTTTCTAATATTTGTATATTGTTAAAAACTTCCTGTAACAAATTATGTTTCACCAGCATAATTATTATGTTAATTGTAATTGCTTATGATAATAAGTTGCGTTTTCTATGTCACTCAATTGCTTAAACAATTAGAACTACGCGTAAATTAGTCTCAAAATTGTTTGTATGACTTTGATTTGTAAACAATATTTTTGTAATACCTTGAATTTAATTTAAAAATAAATACCAAGTGCTTCAATTAATTGTTTATTAGTATTCTTACATATTTTATATTAATTTGTAAAACTTTTTTTTAAATTTCAGTTTAGTTTTTGTACAGGTAAGGGGTGGAGGTAAGTATCTTTCTCGTTTCTGCTGGATTCTTGTAGAATTTATAAGTAAGACATCTGGAGGAAAACCGCGTTTTAATAAATATTTAATACATTAATGCGGAAAGAATTGACTCTTGTTTTATTTACACAAATGTCATCTTTACTTCTTTCAGGTAATTGGTAAATAGTTCTTTTAAGAATTGCACTTGTAATGTATTTGATTTCATTCTTATTAAAATTGTACAAAAGTTATACTTGTATTGAAACTGGAGTTTTTGGTGGTAAATGGAATCGAGATTTATTAAGGTTTTTAAAGCAAGCTCGCACAACTGCGTTCAGTGGTGCATTGGTAGTGCCGTTGCTTCTTGACGGTGGGTTCGTGGTTCAAATCCTGCAACTTTATTTAAAACATTTTAATTTATTCTCTGTCACGGTATACCACCCATTATACAACTAAAATTCAACCAATTCAAAATTAAATTATCCAGAAATATCTTGTTTATATTCCCTAATAATATCAATCGACATTTTTCTAAGTTCAATTTTCACTGGTTATGGGGATGATTAAGAGATGGGGGTGATTGTTATTCTCGGTCTTCCTGGATTCTTCAAGAGTTTATAACTACAAAATCTGGAGGAAAACCGCGTTCCCAAAAGCGGGGCTGGGCCGGAAGCAATGTGGCGCATGGATCGCGCTGCGCGCGATTCATGGCATTGCCGGAGATTTTATTTGGCTGTCTTAAACGACACGTGCCTAAAAAAATCAAAATGTTTTTCTCCTGCCTTTCTGGCACGCTCCTGTTGTTTATTTCAATTTTCTATTCTTTTTGGACTTCTATTACTTTCGAATTTTTCCAAGTCCGGTGCTACAACAACTCTAAGTCATTGTAGACATATTTCTCTCTATTCTTTATATACTTGTCGGAATCCCGAATTTTTAATTTACATTATTCTTATGAAGAGTGTTATTTATTATATACTCTCCAATGTATTTCAGAATCATTTAAATTTGGTCGAAAAGTTATTAGGCCCTGGCGGGAATCGAACCCACGACCCACCGGATTCGAACCGTGGACACAGATCACTAGGCTAGCAAGCTTCCTTGCAACTGAGTAATCAAATAAGCTATTTATTATTATTATTTACAACCTAAGTTAAAAATTTTTAATCGTGCGCCGGATATGTATTAAAGACATATCCAACACACGATAATTTTTAATTAACAATATATTAGCTATAGAGAAAGACACATAAATATATTAAATACAAAGTATTTTTTTATTCATACAATGTGATAGTTCTAACAAGAACTGTTTTATTTTGCTCAGCGAATGAGAGATCTGAAGAACACACTAAAATCAAAGACGAAGGCAAAGAAAATGAAGAGCTTGCGTTGGTTCCTGCGATTGTTGAAAATAAATTTGATACAAAAAACAATTTAATTAGCTATTAATTGTTGTTTATCAGATAATTGCATATAAAATAAAACAGGAAACAATAAATAATGAAGATTAAATTTTAATTTCCAACTACTACACAAAACGAATGAAAGATTATTAATGTATTGTTGAGTGTGGTTACGAAGTGTTCAAGATTCATTATGTTGAAAAACTGCACTATGACACTTACTTTTAGTCACTTAGTAAAATATTTTCGGCATGTTGCCTTCTTCAGTTTTAACAAGTAACTTAAAGTAAGTGTTATATTTTATCCAAGATCTATGAGGGTATTTATACGCGTTTGGAAATTGCGATGCAAATTGTTCCGAATTGCAATAAGTTACATGCAGTCCGACGGTATAGTCCGCACTCTACTCAAGCAGGCGGTGAGATTGAAACCAACAAAAATACAATAAACAATTCCTACTCACCTTAGTTATTCCACGCTGATTGCTGATTGCTTTAGACAGTGATTACAAGCGAATACTGAACCGTTACACTGACACTGAAGTAACCAATAACATCTGTTGTAGGTTGTGGGCATTGAAAACACTGTAAATAAATCAAATCAAATCAAAACAATTCTTGAACTGATTTTTCTGTGATAGAGTTAATACAACAGGAAGAGACACGTATTTATCTTCTGACAGGCAAAAGATCACTGAAACGCGTAGAGAAAACGTACCGATATACGTGCTGACTAAGTTGCATGGAATGAAAACAATAACAAATCGACTTACCTGGCGAATTTCGTAGGTTAAAACTAGTAATACAATATACAGTTCATCGTATGCACTCTATCCCACTTTCTCTAAACCTGATCGTGGATTCGTAACACTGACTAAGTACTGTACCTTGAATACCGATTATACTTATGAACTAATTTTTAATCAATTTACTGCGGCAAGATTATAATAGAAGAAATTACTCCGCGCGTTTAAAGCATAAGACCTCTCACAACTTAAGTTGGTTAAAAGTAAGACAAGAAAAAGTCCAACCATTATTTCAAGTTATTTTCAAAGTGTTTGTCAGTGTCTGCACTACTATGAATCAAGCTTGAATCATAGTTGAATGATAGCATCACACTGTTACGTTATTGTAATCTAAATGCAACAGAAGTTGTGTTTTCGCAATTTGAAATGTCGAGTAAGATCTAGCTTTCGTAGTTTACGTAGTTTTCTACATTATAAAAGCAGAATATTTGCCGCCTCTTTAATATGTAGTATGTATTAATATGTATTTGACAATTTGTCATAAATCAACCTCTACTTTTATAACTCGACCCCTCAAAATTTATCAATACCATCTTCGCTAGACTTTTAAAGAATCCCTTATATCCGTTGTAGCCCTAAACTTAACAACTGAATTTTTTCCGACCTTCTCCAAACTACACTCTTTCACTCCATCGGTGAAGACCAATAGAAGACTTTTTAAAAGCCATTCGTAAGATGCGGGCTCTCTGAATAGTTAAGCAGACGAGCGATCACGGTCATTGATAGTCAGTTTGAGAGATTCTTAGACCTTCAATCAGGCGGCTTGCGGCCGGAAACCGGTCGTCAAACAGTTAATACTCATATACAGTTATCATCCACAGTTATTCATTGACAGAGCTTCATTAAGCATTATTCTTTCAAGCCATTTACTAGAGTTAGGCACAATTATCATCCAATCCACATCGGAATCTCTACCGGCGGACATCCTTCCTCAACTTCAACATCTGAGAATTTTATTCAACCAGGTCACACAGCAATAACTGGTGTTATTCTAAAATCTCTGCCTCTGCTACACTTTTGCCTGCCGCCCCCTGCACGTAGTGTAGACGGCAAGAACGTATCCATCATCACAAACCCCTGCAGTATAACCAAAGACCACAACATAAAATATCTTTTCTTGGATAATTACTAAATAAAAATTGGGTTGTTAAATAAACTATTATTGTCTTACTTCTTCTACAAATAACAAACAATTTTGTAAATAAATTGGTTGAATGTTATACTCGTGTAGTCGTAAAAAATAATCTCTCATAAAGATAGCAATTACTAAAATGTGACCTCGATCATTAAGCCAGACATGACTTGCTTTATTCTATTTATAAAAGAATTTCTGTCAATAACTGAACCCTAAGCAATTGAAAGAATTTTCCTATAGAATTACCTTGCATATAATAATGTTATAATTTTGTATTATATTGCATATATTGTATGTAATACGTTGCCTATATAAATGTTATAAAAAGCACTGCTTAGTGAACACTGCTTGTTGTACATGTAAACATACTCCATAACAAAATAAAATTCAGACCCTTTTTATTTTTTTCTATTTGCATTCATTTATCAAGACAATGTACATTTCCTCGTGATTTTAAATTAGGCACCGCATTATCAGCCTATCAAGTTGAAGGAGGGTTAAATGCTTCTGGTAAAAAGAAATTAATCACCAATAATCTATTGTATTGTTCTGTTATATTGCTTTCTAGAAAAAACACCAAGTATTTAGAATACTGCTATTCACAACCATCCATAACTTATAAATCTGGACGGTGTTCGTTATTACAATCAGTTAATTGATAAACTAATTGAAAATTATATAGAACCGATAGTGACACTGTTCCATTAAGATTTATCTCAAAGTTTACGAGACATAGAAGGCTGAACCAATAGATAGATAGATTTGGATATCTTCTAATGAAATCAAAAGCTACTGTGTTCATGGTTATGCTAATATTCTTCCATCTTTCGAGAACTCTCCGGGAGAAGCAAAATCAGTTTTTATTCATAAGCAAAATGCTTAAAATCATTTGGTTTGAAATTGTATGAGTTACATTCCTGAGAATGCAAAAGAAAGACTTGCAGAGAGTGAATAATATGCTAGAGAATTTAAACCTGAAATAAAACATATTTATTGGTTAAACGCACGTAAACTACCCAGTTTGTGCACTAACGTTGTGATAATTTTAAAAAGATAGCAAGCGAATGTTAAATACTTTGTACGTGCACATTGAACTTTGCTCGCAATAATCATTAACGCAATGCTAACCATTATTAATATTTTTGCGTCATATATAGCACATAGATAGCATATTTTGCTTTGCAACTCTTGCAGTAATAATTAGAATGAAAAAACTGTATTAAACTAGAACATTAAAGAAATAAAAAAGCTTCTTTATGTCGTTTTGTAAATTAAGCCCATATTGTTTGACACTTTTCAAGTCTGTTTTTCCTTTAAAAGAAACGCAAAACAACTACAATATTTTATTTGTAAAATGAAGACTAAATTATTCATACTATGTTGCCTGAGTATAACTTTATCACAACAATGCACATTTCCCCAAGACTTTAAATTTGGAGTGGCTTCTTCAGCATATCAAGTCGAGGGAGCATGGAACGCTTCAGGTAACTTCACGATTAATCCACATTTGATTAAGTAATTGTGATGGTTTTCAGGAAAAACACTCAGTATTTGGGACTATGCTACACATGCCCATGCAAATAAAATAAGAGATGCTAGCAATGGAGATATTGCTTGTAATTCCTACAATCAAATCGACGTGGACACTGATATTTTGAAAAGATTAGGTGTAGACTTCTATCGATTCTCCATCAGCTGGCCACGTCTTCTTACTAATGGCACCTATTTAAACCCAGATGGCATACGTTATTACAACGAATTAATTGATAGACTGCTCGCTAATGACATTGAACCAATGGTGACCATCTTCCATTGGGACTTGCCGCAAAATTTGCAAGACATTGGAGGTTGGACCAATCGTAAAATCATTGAATACTATGTCCAATATGCTAAAACATGTTACCAATTGTTTGGAGATCGTGTCAAGACATGGATTACTTTCAATGAGATCAAAACATACTGTGTTTATGGCTATGATAACTATTTAGCCCCTTTTGAAAACTCTCCGGGAGAAGGGACTTATTTATGTGCACATAACATGTTGATAGCTCATGGAATAACATATCAAACTTACAAAACTGAATTTAGAAATCAGGGAGGTATTGAATATTTTTCCAAACTTTTCAACTTTTCATTTAATTTAATGCAATTCAGGCGAAATGGGTATGGCCATTGAAACTCCATGGTACTATCCTGCAAGCAACTCAACCAAGAACAAAATGGCAGCTCAACGTGCACTTATAACATCTGTAAGCACTACCAATTAAAATTAGACTTGTCCCTTAATAATAGAATAATAAATTGCAGTATGACTGGTTTGTTCATCCAATGTACGCTATTTCCGGAGATTATCATCCAAAAATGCGACAACTCATAGATGATGCTAGCAAACGTGAAGGTCGAAAGACCTCAAGACTTCCATACTTTACTCCAGTCGAAATTGATTTAATCCGAGGCAGTTCTGATTTTCTCGGCATCAATCACTACACTTCTCTGTTAGTTTCAGCCGCTTCTCCACAGTCTCGTGATGCGTATGGGCCAGAACCAAGCTACTTTTCTGATAGGGATCTTCAATATTCCTATGATCCACGTTGGGATACAACTGCTAAGAACTTTTACAGAGTTGTACCTAATGGCCTTTATCAACTTTTGTCTTATACAAGAGATAATTATTTCAATCCGACTATGTATATTACTGAGAATGGTTTTTCTGGACCAGTGGTTGAACAACTTAATGATGATGCTAGAATTGATTATATGCATGTAAATATTACTATTTATTCCTATTATTTATAAGTTAAAATCGTTGTTTAATTTATAGAAATATATGACAGCCATTTTGTTTTCGATTGAAGTATTAAAAGTCAATGTGCGTCGTTACACTTACTGGGCACTCATGGACAACTTTGAATGGGCTGATGGATACACGTCAGAAACTATTAAATAGTAATTTATCAAAAATGTTTATCCAATTATTTGTTTTAGGTTGCGTTTTGGATTGTACCACGTAGACTTCAACAAGACACAAAAGACACGTACAGAGAAGAAATCCGTGGTTGCTTACCAGAAAGTAGTACAAAATCATGTCGTCCAAAATTGCAGAGATTATGAGCGTGAATTCCAAGAAGAAAACCTTGTTGATGCAAAGACTTTGTTAAATCTGCCATTTTGGTTGAAAGAAAATCAAGGACCAGTTTTAGATAATCCATAAAGTTGTTACATTTAGTTGTATTTAAATAAAAGTTATCAACTCAGTTGATTCAAGTGATTATTTAAAATTCCTAGATATTATGTTAATACTGATGCCTTCTATAGCCTTGACAATAAATTTGCATAAGTTGGTTGTAAGCCAGTTAAAATAAAATATTTACTGTTGTTCAATATTAGTTTTCGTTAACTTTAAGTGCTGTAGATAAAATCAGTCTAAAAAATAGCCAATTAAAAACAAACGCGCATATTTTGTTGACGAGTAAATTCTCGTCATTCCGTATATGGCTTTATATGATCAAAACAGTTGGTTTACCATTATTTGTTTCATTTGTGCGTTTCTAACGATGGATTCCAAGTATTATTCTATTATACTGGTTCTTTTCTGCTTATTTCTGGAATGTACCTCAACAAAATGCACGTTTCCAAGTGGGTTCAAATTTGGAACTGCGACCTCAGCATATCAGATTGAAGGGGGTTGGAATGTTTCTGGTAAGATTACGTCCTAAAACAATACAATAATCTCAATAAAACTCAAATAAATGTTCTTAAATTCCATTTTATACAACATTTTACGGATTTATAGGAAAATCCCCAAGTATTTGGGACGTTGGTGTTCACAATTATCCAGAAAAGATTATAGACCACAGCACTGGTGACGTTGCATGCAATTCCTACAACCAAATTGATACAGACATTGAGAACCTAAAGTTTCTCAATGCGAGTTTCTACCGTTTCTCAATCAGCTGGCCTCGTCTGCTCCCAAATGGTGATAACAGTAGAATAAACCCAGATGGAAAACGTTATTACAACAAATTAATTAATAAATTACTTGCTAATAACATTGAACCAATCATCACCATCTTTCATTGGGACTTACCTCAAGTTCTTCAAGAAATTGGAGGTTGGACGAATCCAGATATGATTGAATATTTTCAACAATTTGCGAGAACATGTTATACACTCTATGGGGATCGTGTTAAGACGTGGTTGACGTTCAATGAAATTAGTACCTATTGCATTAATGCTTACGATAATTTATTTCCCCCTTTTGCAAATTCTCCTGGAATTGGTACGTATTTGTGTGCGCACAATATGTTACTTGCTCATGGACATGCTTATAGAATGTACAAGAAAGAGTTTTATAAGCAGAATGGTAATTTTTATATAATCAGGCTATATTCTCAATATTTACCAAGATATCTTTTCTAGGTAAAATTGGTTTAGCTATTGAAAGCTTGTGGTATTATCCTGCATCCAATTCAACAGCAGATAAGAATGCTGTCCAACGTGCCCTTGCAACATCTGTAAATTTCGACCTCATCTCATAACAATTAAATTGATTATCTGTTTTAGTTGAACTGGTTAGCGCATCCTATTTTCTCGAAAACTGGAGACTATCCTCTATTATTAAAGCGCTTAATAAGAAAGGCTAGTTCAGCGGAGGGAAGGTCGATATCCAGGTTACCACGCTTTACCGCCGATGAAATTCTAATGCTTAGAGGCAGTGCTGACTTTTTTGGTCTCAATCATTACACTTCTGCCATTGTTGTAGCACCGCTAACCCCAATACCGGAACCTACGCCAAGTATGTCAGCAGATAAACAGATTCTCTATTCATATGATTCAAAATGGCGTGTATCTGCTAGGAGCTTTTTCAGAGTGGTTCCAGATGGCATAAGAAAAATATTAAACTACATCAAGGATCAATATAACAATCCTAAGGTGTTTATCACCGAAAATGGGTATGCCGGTTTTCCTAATGAGACTACTAATGACGATGACAGAGTAGATTATATTCATGTAAGTCACCTTTAATCCACTATCATAGAAAATGAATAGTTGGGTTTGTAGGGGTACCTAACTGCTGTTTCTAAAGCAATCAATGAAGATGGTTGCAATGTAAAAGCTTATACTGCATGGTCTTTTATGGATAACATGGAGTGGACTGATGGTTACACGTAAGATATTTTATGGTATTTAATTAATTATACAACTAATTGATTAAATTGGTATTTTATAGTATGCGATTTGGTTTGATTCACGTTGATTTCAATAACCCAAAGAGAACACGGACACCAAAAAAATCATTTTCAGTTTACAAGAAGATACTTGCATCGGGAATGCTTGATCAATGTTACAATTATCAAGAAGAAGGCAGTGAAGACGAGACGAGCGAAAGGATGCTTGCAGTTTTGTGGCTAAAAGAAAGAGTTGGTCCTACGGTAGAAAACGTGTACCACAATTAAAAACGTATGTTGTTAAATTAATTGATACCAATAAATATAAAAACAGTATTAAAACCGTCCTTGTATTTGTTTATCCAAAAAAGTAACACAATTACACATAAACCGCTTCGTATTATCAACCAACTACAGTTAAACTAAATAGATAATGAAAAAGAGAAAACCACAGAATATTTTTGACTTAGAAACTGTTTTTTTTTTAATTCCACAAATGGCTAAATATATACTAAATAAAGCTACCTAGACATTAATAAAAAAAACAGGTAAATACTAATTTAAATAAAATATGCAAATAAAATATACAACTTATTTAGCATTATTTAAATAATTCATTTATTTTCGTTACGTTCCGATCATAAATACGACCATAAAACACGTGTAAATACTTAGACATTCGTAGAAATGGATTCAAAAAATTATACTTTTTTCTTACTAGTTTGCTGTCAATACATTGAACCAAGATCAACAAAATGCACGTTCCCAAAAGGGTTCCAATTTGGCATTGCTAGCTCATCGTACCAGACTGAAGGAGGCTGGAATACTTCTGGTAAGATTACATTGTAATAACTCTTAAATAAATCGTAATAATTAAAATATAATATGGTAATATAGGAAAAACCATGAGTATTTGGGACTATGGTACTCAAAAGTATCCAGAAAAAATTCAAGACCGTAATAATGGCGAGATTGCTTGCGATTCTTACAACCAAATTGATACAGATATTGAAAATCTAAAGTTTCTAAATGTGAGTTTCTACCGTTTCTCAATCAGCTGGCCTCGTCTACTTTCAAATGGTGATGATAGCGTAATAAACCCAGATGGAAAACGATATTACAACGAATTAATTGATAAATTAGTCGCAAATAACATCAAACCAATGGTCACGATGTATCACTGGGACTTACCTCAATGCCTTCAAGAAATTGGTGGGTGGACTAACCCAATAATCATCGACTATTTTCTACAATATGCAAGAACATGTTATACACTGTTTGGAGATCGTGTTAAAAAATGGTTAACTATGAATGAGATTAGTACCTACTGTACATATGGCTACGATGGTTATATGGCGCCTTATCTGAATTCTCCTGGAATTGGTACCTATTTATGTGCACATAACATGTTACTTGCTCATGGATACGCGTATAGAATGTATAAAAAACAGTTTTATAGCCAAAACGGTAACCATTTCGCTACAATATGGTATACTTTTAGAATTTATCGACAATTGCTATTTTAGGTGAAGTTGGTATGGCCATTGAAAGTGCATGGTTTTACCCTGCAACCAATTCAAAACCTGACAAAGATGCTGTCAAACGTGCCCTTGCAACATCTGTGAATAACCCTAACTGTATGTAACCTATTATCTAACTAATTTTCTATTTTCCGTTTTAGATGGGTTGGTTGGCTGATCCTGTCTTCTCTAAAACAGGAGACTATTCCATACTTATGCAGCAATTAATTAGAAAAGCCAGCATACTAGAAGGAAGGCCTATTTCCAGATTACCACGCTTTACAGGCGCCGAAATCAAAATGCTCAGAGGCAGTGCTGACTTTTTTGGTCTTAATCATTACACATCAGTCCTAGTTGAATCGCCTAAGAATCCAATCCTAACAAGCACGCCAAGTGCAGCAACTGATAAACAGATCCTCTTTTCATACGACCCTAAATGGGGTACAACGTCTAGAGACTTTTTTAGAGTAGTCCCTGACGGCATGAGAAAAATACTGAACTACATCAAAAATCGATACAACAATCCTAAAGTGTTCATTACTGAAAATGGTTTTGCTGGTTTTGCTGATGAAGGTTTTGATGACGATGGACGTGTTGATTATAATAATGTAAGTAGACTTTTACCCGGAATCAAAAAAATATATTAAAAAACTCTAATTTCTAGGGATACTTAACTGCCATTTCTAAAGCAATTGACGAAGATGGTTGTAATGTGAAAGCATACACCGCATGGTCTTTTATTGATAATTTTGAATGGGCTGATGGATATACGTAAGTTATCATAGTTGTTTGGTAAAAATTTATATTATTTATGTTCATATTTTATAGAATGCGCTTTGGAATATTCCACGTAGACTTTAATGATCCAAGAAGAACACGTAAAGCAAAGAAGTCAGCATTAGTTTACAAGCAGATAATTGCATCGAAGATGGTGGATCAATGCGACAAGTACAACGATATGGAAGAAGAAGGAACTCGAGATCATAATAGTGGAAGAGCTTCAAAAGTGGTATGGCTAAAGGAAAGAATTGGACCTATTTCTGGTTTAAGATATCTCAATTGAGAAACCATTCTAAAACTATCTACAAACCTATGTTTTTAAGTTTTATGATTTTTTTTTAATTGAAAAATAAAGAAAACTGAGATTAAACAATATGCAAAAATAGATTGCAACAAATGTTAAGGTAATGATTCTCCAAAATCGGTTATAAATATAACATACAAACTTAATAGCCTGCATCTCCACAGGAGGAAGAGAAAATATAATATAATAATATATAAATCCTCAATTCCTAACAACGGTTACGGCTTTAGTTTTAACCACTGTCAATTTCCCCGAACTACAGTACTTACTTATTCATTCCACTAAAGAAAGCCAATAGAAAACGCCGAGACCCTACCACTGGAAGGGTTTGACCCCTATAAATAAACCAAAAAAAGACCGAGTCAAGGTGGTGGTACCGTAAGAAAATCGTGAGACATTCGTCGAGCCCTTGTACAGTCACTTCTACACTTCCAATCTTCGTTCACGCGCTCGCTCTTCCGCATCGATTCAAGACAGTGAGTTATCAGACCCGAGATTCAAGAAGAGCCACGAGGTTTCATCCTACAGACACCAGGCTTTGTTCCTCAGGGCCAGTGGCCATCCCGAGTACGTCAGCGCGCCGTTGTCCGAGCTACTCATCATTATAATTCAACAATTTGCTAGGAGATGTTATACACTCTTTATAGATTATATTAAGAAATGATTCACATTCAATAAAAATAGGATCTACAGTATTAATGGTTACGATAATTTATGTCCACCTTATGCAAATTACCATAGAATTGGGATCTATTTAGGTGCGCACAATATGTTACCTGCTCAAATATAAGCTTGTAGAGTGTACAGGAAAGATTATGCTGACCAAGAAAGTAAATAATTTGCACATTTTATTTGAAATTACCTATTTGTTATTCAATGTTAGATGAGGTTAAAATAGCTATGAAATTGCAATGGTATTACCAACTCCATTGACAATACAGCAGCAACTAAACGAGTAATTGCCTCAACTGCAAATATCAGTTTTAAACTCTTTACAAAATTAATATGTATACAAATTTCAGGTAGACTGGTAGTCTAAAATAATCGATGAAGCGAGTGCGAAAGAAAACCATACCATCTCTCGTCTCCCTCACTTTACTGGCAGTTTTGACTTTTTCGAAGTCAATCACTACTCTTCTCTCTTAGTTAGAAATCCTCCTAGTCCAATCCACTACACCACTCCAAATTGTATAATTGATAAACTAATATTGTAGTTCTTTAATCCCACTTAGCCTACAACTCAGAGAACTTATTTCAGAGTTGTTCCGGACGGCTTAAGATAATTATTAAATGTCATCAAGAACAAGTTTAACAATTCTAAAGTGTACATCACCAAAAATGGCTATGTTGATTTCCCAGATGAAACTGTTAATGATAATAAAAGAGTAGATTATAATGATGTGGGTTTTAATTTAGGAAAACTTATTAGAATTAATTATGAGAAATAATTTCGAAGAAATATATATACTCGTACACCGAAGAAATCCGCTTTCACTTTCAAAAAATAGTTACATCAGAACAGGTCAACAATTGTGAACGTTTTAACAATATGTCTGATCAAGGTACTAGAAAACATACAATTTTATTGGACCAATGAGAAATAATGACCTACAGGAAACAATATCTGGTTTTAAAATCTTTCCATGTATAGACGTATATTGTATCTAATCGATTTGCCTTGTAGTACATTTAAGTGCACTAATTAAAAATCAATAACAAACATATGTAAACAGTATGTGAACAGATAAAGATAACAAAAAGTGATTACATATAGCAGAACTGATAACCTCAAGAATATCAAATAATTACCTAGTGTAAACTCCAAAGATACTAAACAAGGTTAAGCACTTAATTAAGTGAGACAAAAATATATCAGGCATTGCCTAAAAAAAAACGTATTGTAAACGAAGTATAATACCTATATAATAATACCTATAATATGTTATGTTTATGGCATGTTGCCTTCTTCAGTACCGTGAGTTATCGATTTACAACTGATTTAAAACATATTAAAAGATAATTTATTCAGGAGTACTTAACTGACGATTCTAATGCTATAAATAAAGGTTGTAATGTGCTACACCGCGTGGTCCTTTATAAATAACTTTGAGCAGCATGATAGTTACACGTAAAATATTTTATAGTTGTTTAAGCAAGAATGTGTTTAAATTAAATTTGCATTTTATTGAATGCCATTTGAAATTCACCACGTGGAGAAAACACGAAAGGCAAAGACACGGATGATTAAACAATGTGAAGAGCTTAATGGTATAAACGTTTTCTCCATTAAAAAATCAGTTTATTTAACAAATAATTGAAG
Source organism: Diploeciton nevermanni (assembly GCA_027575565.1). Lineage (NCBI taxonomy): Eukaryota > Metazoa > Arthropoda > Insecta > Coleoptera > Staphylinidae > Diploeciton > Diploeciton nevermanni. Next base: position 257,117 of record JAODIE010000006.1, read on the forward strand.
TTGTTTGTTATTTTTCGAACGTACTGCAACCATGCCGGATACCGACACCGTACTTGGCTTCCATTCCATTATACTGCATCAGCTACCAGGTTTATTAGCAGTTATTAGGACTGAATTCAGTGGAAGCATATATTATATTGAATATACCCGCAGCAGGATTTGAACCCGTGTTTCTGGAATATGTACCTTGCTGTCACTGCTACAGGTATTTCGCAAAAGATTTTTTGGGAACTATAAGATTCGTTTATATAAACGAATAATAAACGTTTTCAGCTCCTTAATATGAAAAATGGTGTCTAGAAAAACTATGTTTTCAATTTAAATCAACCGTGAATCTATCTCCAAACATCAAATAAAAAGGAGTAGTCGAGATATTTTGGCTGAAATATCTTTAAAATAAATCAACAAATTAATGAAAACATAATTTAAATAGAAACAAAAAACCCTTAAATTATTACTTCGTGAATCTACATTTGTTTTTAACTATAAATTAATCATAAATTTTAGTTATTTCCATATAATGTAATGCAATGTTCCTTCACTTAAGTAAACTAGAACAAGAACTCAAACTCAAACAAAAAAATCGCATGGAAAAGCAAAAAAGTAACGTTCTATACTACTAATAGAAAATTTGTTGCAGTTTTTTATGAAATAGTGATAACTCAGTATTGCAAATAATATTCATAGTTTTCCTGACTGGAAGTTGAAATGCCAGAAATATTGAACACATTATAATAACACCATGATTTTCCTTCGTTAAAGAATGCTTTTCTTTATAAAACTGCACATTACGTTTAATACTGACTGATGTCATGTGCTGATTGTGCAAATATGTAATTATGTGGTGCAGTTCTGCAACAGCGGTTTAACGTCTCCCACTTGAACTACAAAATGATAACTATTCGTCACATGTTGCAAGTAAAACATACTCAGTATTGCAACCGCCGTACGCAGTACATTTACCAAACACAACCAGTTATTACTTATACGATAATATAAAATTTATTTTAAATAAACATCAACATGTCGATAAATACTGATATTCTAATAGAATTGAGTTTAACTGAGATCCGTCAATTAAAAGACTTTTACTTTAAATACAAAGATGACATTCCACATATTTATAGTTTTCTGAAAACAACTCTAAAATGGAAACAGACCCACCCTGAATACATTACAGTGTTTTCAATTGAAGGTGATTGGAAAACGGATGGAACATTTATTGCTCTCTTAAATGTAAGGCAAACCAAGTTAAATATAATTTCATATTATAGCTTTCAATTTTTTGTAGTTCTCGTGTTATGATATAATCTTATTTTCACTGGAAGAAACTTTAACAAAACTAAAACAGGGACTTGTACAAACGAAAAGAATTGATTGGTCAAAAGGAGTGCTATTTTATGCGACGCATGAAAAAATTACACCGACTATCTATGAAGCAATGAAGGAAATTAATATTACTATTCAAGAAGCTAGCGTGACTAAATTATGGCAGCAATCAGAAACTGATGCAATAAAACAAACTGAAACGTAAGACTTTTCTGTCACATTGAATCAGTGCTCTTAGCTGAATTCTTCTTTCTTAAGGTACACCAATGAAAACTTCTTCATGGACAAAATAAAGTTCGAAGACGCAGAAGTTATTAATGAAGTTTGGCCCCCACGTTATAATACATCTTTAAAATACCTCCAAACATTCATCACAATGAATGGTGGATTCGGAATTTATGAGAAAAGTACAAATAAGCTAGTCTCCTGGATATTAATCAATGTTATGGGTCAATTAGGCGTCTTGCAAACAAGAGAAGAATACTTTAAGCAGGGATTTGGTGCAGCACTTACAAAGAGGGCAGCCAAAGCAGTTGGAGAAAATGGAGACCATCCTGTTGGAACTGTACATGATGGAAATGTAGCTTCAGAGACTTTATTTATGAAGTGTGGCTTTGCAAAGAAATACAGTTGTATTTATATTCATTGCCAAAAATAATCACCAATTTATCTCTTTATGTTGAATTAGTATTGAAATACTAATATTTATTATTATTCTTGTTCTATTTGTTTAATTTTCTGCTTAGAACACATGGTAAACGTTGTGAATAATACGCTTGATTCAAACCTAGTGCCTTTGGATTATAGTGAATATATAATTGTAAGTAAATTTTCATTCAGAGTATGATTGAGTGTAGTTACGAAGTGTTTAAGATTCATTATGTTGATAGGACTTTACTATAACACTTACTATTAATCACTTGGTAAAACGTTTTACATTGAACTCTCACCTTGTAGACACAGTAGTTCAATTGGCACTTTCCTACATGTAGTTTGCACAAACTTTTTAACATTTTTTAAGGGCTTTATCTTTGCTACCGTGCGGAAGCGTATTAGCAAGAAACTAGTTGGGGTCAATGGAACAGCTACCCAGTAACACACACAAAAATGTATATGTTGAGTTGATAAAAGATACGATATGATTTATTTTGACTGGATCTCATTGTACAATAAATATGTAATTAATAAAGTATGGAAGGAAAATTGAACGTAATTTATAGCATTAGTCAAGTCAAAATATGTATGAATACTCAATACTCAAAGTTGTAAGTCGTATTGAAGCCCTAGTTTTATTAGAACATGATGAATGGTGTTGTATTGGATTACATTGTATATGCTGTGTGGTGTTGATTTGTATTGGGTAATATGAGGGATATGGTATTAGGTTGGTAGATGGATGAAATCAGTGGTTTATTAGTATTATGAGTATTGTATTAGATTGCATGTTTTACATATACTTGCTTTGCATTAGTTTATATGGGAGATATGATGTTGCTTGCTTAACTGGGTTTCTATATTGTATTATGTTGCTTTGACTTGTATTGCTACTTATGAATTCGTACTTCTAATGGTATATGTCAACATGTGGATTTTAAATTGAGGAGAGTAATTTGGAAAAGATGTTGCTTGCTCCGAGGTAGATTCTCGACTGTGCTCAAATTTCCAGGATTCGTAACCATTAGACCTCGGTGTTTTGTGGCGCTGGCGATGCGACGGTCGTGACTTATCGCGCGACTTCGCAGATTTCACGAACAGTATTAATGTGTTACCTCAACTAAGTTAATACAATACAAAGAACTTGAATATCATTTAAGTAACAATTATTTCGAGTATCATTGAGTAAGGTTACGAAGTGTTTAATTATCATTATGCTGATAAAATTTCACTATATATTTCACTATATGTGGATCATCCTATTGCGATTATACATAAAGGAAATATTCCTTAAAGAAATGTATGAAATGAAATGAGTATATAACTATATAAATTACTTTTCGTGTTGGCAATTACCATAACAAATCTAAAACATACCATATTATATAATACCTTGTTACTATTCTTTAATTGATATTGTTAAATATACCTCAATATTGCACGTAATGTTCATGGTTTTCCTGTCGGGAAGTTTAAATGCCGGAAATGTTGAATACAATACGATATTACCATCGTTTTCCTTCTCCTTCGTCCAAGCTAACACTTTCTGCCTTAGAAAATAGTACAGCCATCAAAGTTAACTCAATGTAAACATTCCAGGCAAATAGAAACTCGTTACAAGTACATACTTGTGTAGATCAGTGTTTCCCGGATAAATTTCTACGCTTCTGTCCTTGTTTGCGTCGTTGAAAGCAATGCATTCACTTACAATTGCATCGTACAATTTGCTCCGATCTTGAACATAAACCACTATGGAGATTGGTTGACCGATTTGGAGTTCCTTTTTTATAGGTTTACTCTGTCGTTTGCACAATTAAAAAAATAACATGTTAATTAATTAATTTTAGAAAGTAAGTCTAGTAGTACTATCGTATCGAACACTTAGAAACGATACCCTTCGTGGTCCAATATGATTGGACCATGATATATGGAAAGCGGTACCGTACGTGGAAGACGCATGTCATTCCTTGGGCGACCTTCGCTAATAGCAATGTAAAAAACTAACCGTCTAGACCGCTCAATTGAACTTTAAAAACTGCCATTTGAAATAAATAAAGAACTAAGCATATAAAATACATTTAATTTACGTTAGGATAACGTCCATCCTGAATCTCCATCCAACTCAGCAATGGATATTTTGCGACAGGAACGTAAATCTTATCAACCACTTTATGAGTAAAAAAGAAAACTGTATCATCATGACTGCGATTAATTTGATTGTGACTAGACTGACTGAGATTGAAAGCACTTAATATGTTGATCTTCGTTGAGTTGCATGATAACATCTAAAAATAATTCTGTTGTTTTGAAACAAATAGATCTAATCAACTGTACTTTGACTTACAAAAATATTATGAATTAGAAGTATAAACAATTGATTGAGATGCATCTTCAAATAACGTCGCAACTTTCACACCTTTTTTAGAAATACCTTGTTCGTGTTGTCACTTTGAATGCGAACGTGAAACTGTTTGAAAACATATTAATCAGCAGATGACTACGTGGAATAAACCAAGTTCTAACAAACTGAGCAATTGCAATAACAATCGGAAACACGCCGGTATAAAGAAAGTACAAACGACAGTCACCTTAGAATCTAATAATGCGTTCATCTAATTGCTGCATAGAAAATGGCAGAAGAGTAGAAACTATAAAATACATGAGATAAATTAATGATGGAGAGAGGATATTAGCATATTTGATAGACGATGTATAAATTAATTCAATGCCTTTCATTCGTAACTAGCCACAACCGCAACAAGTTATAACCTTTTGAAGTAAATAAGTTTAGTGTGTCACATGCTTTAGTAATAATTTTAAGAATGACTGCCTGCAATTAATGTACATCGCTGCAATAACGTGAAATAAAGTGAAAAAACAAGTTTGTGTAATGTAAATTAAGTGAATAATCCTTACTTGCATATAATTAGTGCAGAATATAAAAATATAGATAAATGGTAGTTAAGTATAAGTATAAGTACCTCATAAACTTTAGAGCACCAAAAATTATTTTAAATTATTACTTCCATTAATAATAAACAAACACAAACAACAAACTACCAAGTGCACTTTGAACTACATCATATATATAAAGTATATTATGTATATAAAGTATATAAAGTATATATAAAGTATACTTTATCAGTATAAGTAAGTACTACAAGATGTACCAATAAATAATTCTTGCGACATAAAAATGACAAGCTTAGAATTCTTAACCCTTGCATTAGACTTTTTAAATTTGCACTTACTCGACATTTTGCACAATCATTGATAAAGTACTGTCTTAGGTTCAAAGTGTTCAAATAACAAGTTCTCTGTTCCTTAGTTTTATTTTTTCTAAATAACTATAGCTCAGTTGTTAGTATGCAATTAGAACTAGTGGTTCTACAGTGTTCAACAAGCAACACGGATTTATGATAAATTGATAGAATCACTCTAAAAAACACTTCTTCCAAGACCTCCACATAAATTTAATACAACAATCAAAAATACTTGACTTTAAGTGATCAGCTATTGTTCAAATCAAAAATAAGCTTTTAAAATGTAGTGGGGTATGTACTAATGTGATATAAAGCTTACTTATCATAAAGTACCATCGAGAAGTATAAATAGGCTGCATACATGGAAATAAATTGTTCTAAAAAGAGGTCAGCATGAAAATACTCGCGCTACTCGCACTTTGTGCATTAAACACGTATGACCACTACTGTTAGACTAAACAAACTGAAGTAACTTATCTAAACCTTTTCAGTGTTTTATCAATTCAACAAAGTGGGTATACCTTCCCAGAAAATTTCCAATGGGGCGTCGCAACCGCCTCCTATCAAATCGAAGGCGCATGGAATGTAAGTGGAAAAGGTTTCAACGTATGGGACACAATTACCCATCAAATGCCACCCTTCACGGAAGATGCTAGTACAGGTGATGTAGCCTGCAATGCATATTACAAGACCAAAGAAGATGTACAACTCCTTAAAAAGTTAGGAGTTCATTTCTACCGCTTTTCATTGTCATGGTCACGTATACTTCCAAGAGGATTCGCGAACAAAATCAATCCAGATGGGATAAGATACTACAATGAATTAATTGATGAGTTAATTGCCAATGGTATAAAACCACTGGTGACCATGTTCCATTGGGATACCCCTACTAATTTAGAAGAATTGGGAGGATGGCCTAATCCAAGAATGGCTGACTTCTTTGTTGAGTACGCCAAAGTTCTCTATGAAGCCTTTGGTGATCGTGTTAAAGAATGGATCACTTTTAATGAACCTAATCAAATTTGTCAGCAAGGTTATGCCTCTGGGGATATGGCCCCAGGGAAGACTAGTCGTGAAATGGGTGGTTATTGGTGTGCCCATACCTTACTGATTGCTCACGGAAAAGCTTATAGATTATACGAGAGAGAATTCAAAAAGAAACAAGGTGGAAAGGTTGGAATTACCATTGATCATCAGTGGATTGAACCTTTGACTGATTCTGATGAAGATAAAGATGCTGCAGAGAGAGGTAATCAAATGAATGTAAGTTCATGGATATTACAAAGGTTATAAAAGTGTGTTGATGATGATTTCCTTTTGTAGGTTGGTTGGTACGCTCATGCAATCTTCTCCAAAGCGGGTGACTACCCAACTATACTCCGGGAACGTGTAGATCGCTTCAGTGAAAAAGAAGGTTTCACTACTTCTCGTCTTCCATACTTTACCAAAGAAGAAATCGATATAATTCGTGGCTCTTATGACTTTTTTGGTTTCAATCAATATACAACCAGATTGGCGACCAATACCAATGATGACTTACTCAGCCCTTCCCATGAACATGACATTGGAATAAAGTATCTTGTCGATCCAAGTTGGAAATCTTCAGCTGCTGACTGGTTGTATGTTGTGCCATGGGGTTTGAGAAAATCCTTAGAGTGGATTAAAGACCAGTACGATAATCCTGAGGTTATCATCACCGAAAATGGATTTGCTGATCCCCAGGATGCTCCATTGCAAGACTGTAAAAGAATTAGTTATTATAATGTAAGTACTATTTCATAGGAACCTTCCTTAATGAATTGGAACCAAATTAATTTCTATTTTTCCTAGCAATACCTGGATGAAGTTCTTAAAGCAATCCATGAAAGTGGTTGTAATGTGGTTGGATACACTGCGTGGTCCTTCATGGATAACTTTGAATGGCGTCGTGGTTACACGTAAATACTTTGTGTAGTTTGCTTTGTAACTTTTAAACATTGCAAGCGGTTAATTTTAGGCAACGATTTGGTCTTTATCATGTTGACTACGAGGATCCCAACCGTTCCAGGACAGCTAAAATGTCCGCTGGTGTCTTTGCAAATATTATTGAGACGAACAAGATTGACTGGAACTTTACACCAGAAAATTTCAACAAATGTGAATGGTAAACAAAATGTTACATTTTTAAATGACTGCTACTAACACCTTTTATACATCTGCTATTCTACTCTACATATGCCAATAACTTGCTGGGTTATGATTATTGTTGGGTTTTAGTACACGTTTCCAACATTTTTATTAGTAAATCTTGTAAATAGTAAAATAAACGTTACAGTAATGTTTTGATCAATAAAGCAATTTGAAAAAAAAATCAAGGCCATAATTGAAACTATAAACTCATTGACAAATAAAGAAGAAATCGGCTATTGTTGTTTTCACCAATCGAATGAAAGTGTTCCCAATCGGCTTAAGTGGTTTTTGTGCTGTTTTGATCCATCGAACAACTGAATCTATCTTGTATCAACATGCAAGATATGATTCAGCTATTCGACGGATCAAAATAAAAGAACAGTAGAATTTATTAGTAGAACTACATCGACGCGTCATCTCTGCACAAGGTACCAAATGTAAATGCAACATATAAATAAATATTTCTATAATTAAAACAAATTAAATGCACATAAACACAAACAAACTTAATTAAATTTAGTTTTACCAACATCAATGAATGTCAGATGATAGTAGGCCCAAGACAATATTAGATTTCCTTTTAATTATATAATTACTTTTATATATGTTAATGTAGTGCAATTTACAAATGTTAATACATACAGTGTCTCGTCATTCACATAATAATCATAAGTGGGGAACGCCGGCAACGCGCCGCCTCCAGGAACGAACACTTACACACAACAGAACAAACACAAGAAACGATACAACCAAATGTTTAATTACACAGATAGTTATAATGTATTGCAATAAAAATAAATTATACGATTAAAAAAATAGATTACAAAAAATCAGACTTATCGAGAGTTTCGCTAATGTAGTCCATGTCCTCTTCGCGGCGGCGTGGCCCACATTCTTCTCGGACAACAAAACAGGTCAATAACATCCGGATGGCTTAATTATCATCGTAATTTCATCAATTATACTTATTTAGGCAATTGTATTATTAAGTATGTATCGTACTCATTTTATATGTATAAATATTATTAACTAATTGCCGTCCTCAAGTGCATGGCTTATGAACGACAAGACGTTGTACACATCTACGAATCGACACTTGTTTATTATTTATCTCATGTATTTTTTATTTTTTTGTTCATTTTTCTCTTCCTCCAACCTGTCTCTCGAACCATTCGTATTTAATTCGATTATGTATGTACACTGACATAACATACACAATGCATTATTATAGTAACACTTTTCATAGATAATAAATTATATATAATATATATTTATATATCGTAATTTTCTTCTCTTCGCTACGGCCTCATCGTCGTCGTGTAATTTACTTTACGCATCGCGCCCACCACACGCTCTCGGGGGCACGTTATTGTTCTCCAACTTCAAATTTACAACGTATTAAAAATAACCCCACATCATTTTAATTAATTCATTAGTTTGCCCAATCATGTCACGTTTGCCACCAGCAAGCGTCGCGACGCTGCGTCCGCAATAATCGTATTTGTCAACAATAACGTCGCGACGCCGCCATGCTAATGAAGGTAGATAATGCGCTTATTAAAAATATATGCCATGTACGCGATACGCAGCTTTGCGCTAGATTTCGCTAGCTGTCGCAACTGATGGCGATGAGACGACTGACGGCGGTGAATGATTAATTTCACGTTAAATCATGTAAATTATCTGGTACACTGCGGCTACGATTTTGAGGGGTTGTTATATATTAGTACTGAATTTATCAAAGATGCAAGTGTGTGGAGGTGAGTTCTGTGTGTGAAACACGTCTACGATTACTATGTACATCAATTTTGTTTCTTGTTTAATGCTGGGTGTGTGGCTCTGGCCTTAACATAATCTAAAAGTACGCTGATCACATCAATCTTCATCTCGTATTGGCAAGAATTAAAATAAGTTACCTATATTTACAGAACTCGTGCTTCAAAAAATTATACTGAGTATTTTTGTACAAATAATGGTCTTTTAAATTTTCCATGAATCAATGAGAACGAAGTCAGTCAAACTTCCGACGATTTTAGTTATTAATTAAATAACTGACTACTTTAACTCATGAACATCAGGAACGAGATATAGACTAAAATTTAATACAGCCGATATTGTGATGTGCCTTGACATTTTGTAAAGTCAAAATTAGATTCTCGAACTGTCTCATCGAAAATTAAAGCTTATTTCGTTAAGTGTGACACATCACAATACTGATGTTCGTTATACTGTAATCGGGGTAGAGGTACCACATTAAGTTTGTTATTCAAGTGTTGCTTAATTGCTTAATCACTGCTTTGCGACTGACCACAGCTTTGACTACATTTTCAACAGTGCAAACTGCGCAAACTATGTGAAAAAATGTTATTTATACAAAGCTGCCTAAAATTTCGAAACAAATTAGGACCTATGTCTTACAATATATGCAATAAAATGCAAGGATCACCACCCTCAAAATAAACTAACCTAAAGTCTTTTAAAATACGTCAACAGCTTCAATTTTGTAAAATCGAGTCAATTGACGACAAAACAAGCAAGCAGCTTGCAGACGGTTGCCTTCATTCAAAAGACATGATATCACTTAGTGCCTTACCACAGCACTGACTGTACCGCCATTTGTTATTACTTCTCTCAGAAAATTTCGGACTCACGCTTCAAGTTAATGTCAATTGAATGTTTTACGGAACAATTATGTACAATTACAGATGTAAATCGATACGTTTATCGAAATAAATATTATATAAATTGCCGGTTCGTCGAGAGAAATTATACAAATCACGCATGATAAGATGCAACAATTATGGAATTATTCAGAACAAGAATAAATATGGTGAGTGGTATTTTCGTAGCTATACGCGCTTCCTTAAAATAAAGTGTCGCGCTCGCCGAAATGAATAAAAATTAATTTCAGTCTTCTTTGAGTTGAATGAGATTCCATTTTTTAGTCAGCAATTCAGCATTTAAAAAACAATTCAACAGTTAGTAGTCCGTATCGTTCGTTATCGCAATTCGATTGATTACGTCGTGTACCTTAAAATAATCTGTAACGTCGCTTACGATATTCCATCTTTCGATTTCTACTAAATAAACATGTACACAGTATATACTTTTACTAATAATTTAAGGGGTTTCTTGGTCCTTGTTCCTTTTGCTTGCACTATGTCGACGCACTGAGTGTTTTTTGTTTGTGCAGAGGTTTCGCAACGTGACTAGCAACACGACGCGTTGTTACTCAGTTTAAGCCCTGCGGAAACGTCAAAGTTATTCGTAAAACGTAATTCTGTACAGTCGGCAGTCCGCTTGCTGATTCAGCTTCATCGCACAGCCAGTAGCACTGGGAACATCGCAATTAAGAGCACTACGTTTAATTGAAAACTCGAACCGGCGAGCGTAAGTTCCTCGGACTTGACCACCTCATTGGGGTGCTTGTCGTACGCTTTCACCTTCTTGGTAGAGGCCTGTCCTCCCGTTGGTGGCTTGCGCGTCGTAGTCGTGGTAGTAGTGAACGCGGCAACTGGCGGAAGCGGCATCGGCGTGGTGCGTTGATGAGGTATAACCGACGACCACATTGGCTTTGAGTAGCTGGTGGGCAATCGCGTCGTTGTCTCAGCAGTCGGCGCCCACACCTTGAAAACGATCTTCATGTTGTGTGTGGTGCAGCGGCCGCCGATGCGGCGATGCAGATCGTCGCCTGTAGACGTCGATATGAAATAGTAGTCGTGGCCAGGCAGAAACTCAAGCCCGCCGGGCTGCGGCGTGAATGGCCGGAAGGTGATGGTAAAGTACATTAGCTTGTAAGGTTTATCGCACACGGCAATAATACGTGGATTGGCGTTGGTGATGCGACACGTCTCGAATTCGTCTTTGGAGACGTTGTAGATAATGTATTTCTCCATGTCTTCTTCTTTAGCACCTGGTGTATACACTGGGCAAATGAGGTCAACTTGGTCATACTCAAATTTGTTATTATTGCGATTCACGTCAATCACATTATCCGTATTATCGATGCGAAATATAGGGTTCGACGAATTCCAATGTATTGTGTTGTGCTTTGCACTACCAGGCAGCGTCGCCACCACCGCTTCCATGTATAATGTGATAAAGAGCAGAAGTACGTTAGGAGCAACGCCTAGCATTTTATTCCAGTGCATTTTTATCTCTCTTTTAGTTGCAGCTTGAATGCAGACACACTCCAAGTATCCTAAAACAAAAACAATTACTATTTACTTACAAGAAATTGGCAAAATGCAACTTAAACCAACTGAATAGTTACTAAACCAACAACCTCAAAAACAATCCATTGTTTTTACAATTCCTCTTCCCTTCTCAGAGAAAAATGTTAGAAAAATGTCATGAAAAACGTGTTTCCACAATCGATCTGCACCGGCTTTCAAACGTTTGAGAAATTCACGCGTCAATTTCGAATCCATACACCTCTGTACGTGGTACGTACGTATATTAAAAAATCTACCTGTGATCTCTTCTTACACTTCATACGAGACCAACAATACACCGAATACCGTACATGCACACAGCCAGCTACGACCCTTGCGCCATTCACGTACACTCCACCATCCACACACACACACACACACACACACGACGGTCAGCACGTCCATACACAAAGCACTCCTAAAACAAAGATTAAAAAGTCACACATGTTTTCGGAGCGTCCTCGGACACATATCAGCCCTAAATCCACCGCCAGTATCTGGTTCATCTCTTCAGCAAAGGCTCCGCTGATGCAGCGGGCGCAGAGCGGCGCACAAAGGTGCATGATAAGACATGTTGAATTGACTTACCTATTGTTAAAATATAACTCATAAACGTGAAATTCCATTCATTTTCGTGGCGATCGCGGCCCTTGCGTCCCGTACAACACTCACCGACGCGACGCACTCGTCGCAGCGCGCATTTTCACTCACCAAACGTACCGCACGCACGTAGCACACCAAAAATAAGCTATCATAAAATTACGTACAAGAACCAACATTCCATTGCCATTTTGTCACTGGACTTCATCATGGCATCGGCGACAGCGCTTTAGAGCTTTTGACCGCAGCGCCGTGATGCGGAGCTGCACGCAACTACGCCAAAGAGAAAAGACGCGAAAGAAATCTAGATGAGTAAAAACGAGCCACCTAAAGTGGCCTCTACTTCATGGAAGCCACAGAACGAAAAAGGCAAGAAACGCAATTATCATTACTTAGGTTTACACTATCTTTACAATCCCTGATCTGCTTTAAAGATGCAATTACAAACCGCCTTGACAATTCATGCAAATTGAGTCCATTCGCTTCTCAATTGAAAAGATTTATTATGGATGTTATGTCTTTACCTTGGGCGGTTTTAATTGATTTTTCTTTAGCTATTAACACATTCAAAGTATGTAATTGCAATGTGAAATTACGGAAACTAAATTGAGCTACTTTTGTATTAAGAAAAAAGAATATACTAGGAGCGTATGAAAGCAAAGTATGTGATAAACTGATAATAAGCTTGGCAAAGTAAACTTTTAAAAAGAAGAAAGCCAAGCATATGCTAATTTTAGTTGTGTTGATTCATTTTACGCCTTTATTTTAAATCTTATCGGCGTTTATTGAAACTATTTACAGTATCGATAAATATACTATACTATCTCATATATTCGAAGCGTTATTTCCGACAAAGTTTAGTTGATATTCCGAAACAATTTGTTTTCATCTTGCAAAATATTGGCTGCCAAAACTAGTCGTCAATTGAAAGTTGCCTCAAGGTTTTTTTTTTTTTTTTACTTTTACCTCACGCAACTTTCAACAATATTGAATTTTAATCTGACATTCTTTCATTGCGCGGATTGGCCACGACCACGACATTCAAAACGCCAACACTACATCCAATCATCGCATAATCGAGTCCCACCAGCTTACAAACAACTAACAAAATTTTATACTATTTCATATCATATTCTGCACATTCTCCTGAACTAAGTGAAACAGTAGTCGAACGTGTTAACCTCTCATGTCGCCTCTTGGTATTTTGCTGTACACTTGCACAGTTGTTAAAAAGCAAACGTAGTACAGCAACGTAATCAACTCTAACATATTGTGCCCTATTCTTCAACCATGGGGGGTACTAGTGGGGTAAATATTGCGACTAAATTTAAAAATTATTATTACCCTCAAATTAACTACTGTCTAATTTTTGCTCTGCAGCAATATTTATTTGACCCCAGCTTACTGTACAACCTAGACTGGAATGATGTTCGACAATGGGTAAATCCTTTCATTACAAATGAACTGCCTGGAGAATCCTGGTTGATTGTACGTCCTCTGCAGCTTGGAGATTATGACAAGGGATTCACCCAGCTGTTATCACAACTTACAAGTGTTGGAAGCATTACCAGGCTGCAATTTGAAGGTAACTACAAATGTTATAATATTGATTAAATTTAATTTATTTGTTTTTCATTTCAGGCCAATTCTATGCAATGCAAAGGGCTAGTGGTTACTATGTAACAGTTATTGAAGACACTCGCAAAGGGGAAATCATAGGAGCTGCTACACTTATCACTGAACACAAATTCATCCATCAATGTGGTCTGAGGGCTAGACTTGAAGACGTCGTTGTTAACAACACGTACCGCGGTAAACAATTAGGCAAACTGATTGTTCTAACAGTTACTCTACTCTCTAAAAAATTAGGATGTTACAAAATGTCCTTGGACTGTAAAGACAGTCTCATTCCTTTTTACAAAGCAATTGGCTACAAATGTGAGCCCGGTAATTGCAATTCGATGGTGATAAGATATGAGGGCCCTTCTTGACAATTAGCCGCCAAATCTGCTATGTCCAAATTGTGATCTGTTTGAATACCTGCATTGCACAACAATTGCATTGAAGGTGAAGTCCCTTTGTATGTACTATATGAGAACAATTGAGCAGAATTTATATTATGATGGGTAGAACAGACGTCCACGTCTCTTTCAATTGCAAATGGGACGCAGATCATTGTTTGGAGGCGGCGGTTTTTGGCTGATTGGAGGACGCTTCGGAAACGTTCAATATGCATACTTATTTTATGTACTTATTAATCTTAATTCTATCTTAAGATCTGTGTTTGGTGGCTGGGTGTGGTAGCTTATTCATTCATCATTATTCATTAACAGAAATATGAAAAATGTAGGTAATTTAATGTGTTTAAATGGCTATGGAAATATATTTAAATTTATTGTAGAGAATGATCATGACTTTAAAGAAACGCATCCTGAAAATTTAATCAATGCGAGTTGAACATGAAAATAGACTAAAAATACTTTAAATTTCAGATTTACTAAAATATCCCCAGAAATCCCCAATTCTCTTAAATTTCAACTTCCCGCCATTCTCCTTTTTCCCATTACCCGGGAATGGCAAAAAGAGGAAAACGCAACAGGCTGAATTAAGTTGCAACACAATCTCAGTTAGTAAGAATTAAGCATATTAACATAATTCCTTTCTAAATCTATATCAAAAATGGGGGTAAGTACAGCACAAGCTTTCAAGTAAAACATTAAACTCTGTTTACATCCACACAAAGAGGTTAGCACTTTATGCAATAAAAATGCATGATTTTATTCTCTTTTACACAGAGAAAAAGCAACAACAAAGGAAAGGAAAAACGGCTGGCTCGTAAAGAAGAACAAGCCCGGATAGCTGCCTCGTTAATAGTTGTCAAGAAAGCAAATGAACTCACAGACCCTCTGGAACCCTTCCCTATCTTCCGAAAGTACAACAACAGTGGCATTGACTGCAACTTGTTTGTTAAAAAGGTCAGTTATTTGGATGACAACACAAAAATGTGGGCTTTTGAGCTAACTAAGAGAAATATGCAACATAAGTAAGTTACTTGTTTCAATTTTATGTGGAGATTAATGCAGTGTTTGTTAAAGGTATGAAAGCTGTTCCTGGGGGTGGAGTGATGCCAAGAAACTAGAAGAATTGTTAGATGAAGCGGCCTGGTATCTGATTGCACAGCGAAGTGATGGCAAATTACTGGGTTTTGCACATTTTAGGTTTGATTTAGATGAAGGAATTGAAGTTTTATATTGGTAGCTAAATATTTCTACACAATTATTTACAAAATCTATAAAGATACCTCTTTTCAGTTATGAATTACAACTTGAAAGTAATTTTCACCGGAAAGGACTCGGGAAATTTATGATGCAAATCTTAGAACTTGTCGCGTTCAAGAATAACATGAAGAAAGTAGTCCTTACCATTTTAAAAAATAATTCAGACTCCAATTTTTTCAAAGCTATCAAGTAAGTTGTCTAAATCAAAACACTATAACTAGTATATAAATATAAATTTATTTTTGCGAAATTAGTTATCAACTCGACGAATCATCGCCATTAGACGATGAGGAAGAAGACACACCTTACGAAATTCTCAGCAAAGTCAACAAAAAGCTACTTCCACCACAAACAAATGGAAATCAACTACAGCCAATCAATAATCAGCAAAACAACCGAGCCAATTTGATTAAAGCCATGCATGATCACGGCGGACATGGGCATCACTGCTGTCCAGGTCACCATCATCACTAGAAACTCAAATTCATTGACCTTCACAATCAATTCCATCTCTTACAATCCTACTATTATCTACAATAATAATCTCCTAATTCCATGTTAAAGTTTCACATTTCCCTCCATTTTATTTATATTTGCGGTAATGTAAGAAATTTGATGACATGCCAAGTATTTTTTATATTGTTTCAAGTATTTGTGTGTGAATAACAAAATACATTATGCTAGGATGGCAATGATAAAATTTAATGTTATTCTGATAAAACTTAACAATAACACTTACTTTTAGTAGGTGTTAAGTCACACATAATGAGTATTAAAAACTTTGTAACCACAGTCAATAATACTCTTAATGTAATTTGTTGTTGCTGAACATTCAGAGTAATTTGCTTTAAAAAGAATTTGGCAAGTTTTGTTTTGAATTTGTAGGGTATTGTACTCAACATAAGTATAAACTGAAACCTAATTGAGTCAACTCTATTAACAATACCTACACCACATATTCTAAAATGTTCATTCTTTTCTCGCTCTTTAACTCGGATTGGACCGGAATGAACTTTGGAAACTTGCTGACAATACTCGTCGGGAAAAAAACAAGGCGTAATACAATAATTGCGTTAATTTCGACTTGCGTAGCACATTTGGCTGTCTAATCAACCACCAAGCAACCAGTGAAACATTGCGTGTGCCATTATTTTTATCTTCAATTCCTCGCATAAACGGCAAGTGGAGTTGGCGCAAATCTAAACATGTAAAACTGCGACGTGCGCGTTTCTACGCGCAAATTTCCGCCCCGCCCGGCAGCTTTAAATCCGGCGCGCGCCGTAGCCCGCCTTCTGTCGTCGTCCGCAGCGATCGCGCGCGGTTTCCTTGCGAGGCCCCCGTCGCACCTAACCTCATCGCCGCGCAGCGCGTGATTTCAGAGTGCTTTCCTTGCAGATCCGTGCGGTGCCAGTGCACACGTCCTCGTGCCCTGTGTGGTCATCCACCCCAAGTGTCCCGTCCTTTAACCACCGCTGCTGCCAAGATGACGTCGCCGGCGGGCACACAGAACGGCTCGCCGCGCAAGAAGTTGCGGACGCAGCATGACGACAACAAGGTATCTGTGGTCTTAGGCTCACAATGGGGCGACGAGGGCAAAGGCAAGGTGGTGGACATGCTCGCCACCGCTGCAGACGTCGTCTGTCGCTTCCAGGTAAGTTCCCCTTGTTATCAACGAGCGTGCAAAACAATAACACGCGGTGACGCCGCACTGCGGCCCTGAACTGATTTGCAATTAGAAAATTCGAAAGGAAAATGCTACCAGTGCGCGTATTTTTAGCGCATGGCCCCCGCGCTCGGATAGCGCTCCACTTGATCTTGTGGCTTGGCCGCATGTGCGAGGAACTAAATATGTAACTTTTAAATACTTGACACCCGCGCTACCTATACGATCTAGTGGCAGTTGGTTGCTAGCAATTACACGTAATTGCGGCGTAATACAAAGCATAAACAATTTCATACGGTTGCGAGTCATGTCAGACTCGTTTAACTTGCAAATGTTGGTCATAAAACACCGGTAACATTTGAATTGGAACTCCGTTCCAACAATTTATCAATATAATTTTTTTATTAGAAATTGTCATATACTCACTTTAATCGCAGTCTTCAACATTACGACTGATAAGGAAAATATTCTGGATGAATGTTTGTTCAATAGATTAGTTCTACACTCTCGTGATCTATGCATTTTATCGATCTTCATTTGTTACTCTTGGGTTATGAAAACTTAAGATTACGTTCGGCTTATCTCGGCACGTATCGTAATGTGATGAATTCAAATGTTTACCTATTTATAGTCGATAATTTATGATTTACCGACATGCTTTTCTTTCCTATCAGTGATAAAAAAAATAATTTCGGTTGTTTCGGATTTTATAGCTTGAATTTGATATTTCTATGCTAGGATCCTTATTCCTCAATTTATTTTCCTACAATTTTTATTACGCTCGAGAAAATTTCATACTTGACGAAATTCATTTCAGGGAGGAAATAATGCCGGTCATACAGTCGTTGTAGATGGTGTCGAATATGACTTCCACATGCTACCGTGTAGTATTATCAATAAGGACTGCCAATCGTTAATTGGTAGGTATAAAGATTAACACAAAACTAATTCGCTGAACGGAATAATTCAACTGCACATAATGCGCTTTATCATTTTTATCGCCATTGTTTCCGAATGCATACTCAACAGAAATGACTATAAAACCGCTTGATATTGAATTACAATCCAGTTAACAACAGGGAGTAGGGAATTGATCGTCACATTTAGCGTCAATTCGGCTTAATTTTCAATTCGTAGAATTGTAGTTGCGGTTCGCTTGCTCCACAATTTTGCCAAACAAATGTTCTTGAATTTGTTCAATAAGCTTGTTTTAAAACATTGTTAGATTGGTTAGTTAGCGTTATTTATAAAGTTGGCAGGCGCTCTTCTGTTAGCACATAGTGCTGCACGTGCTTTGTAATAATTCAATGTGCATTTGTATTTTGTGATTTTGATGTTATTTTGAATTAGAGCCAAGTTGATAGACCGTGGCGGTCAACGTCACAAAAGTTGGGAAATTTTTCCTTGTTGTGAACTTGTTTTGTTTTTATGAATTTTTAGAACTTGGAAAGTCAAAAATCAGTTACCAGGTCTATACTGAATATACATAACGATTACGATATTTGTTCAGGTAACGGTCTAGTCGTCCATGTACCTGGCCTATTTGAGGAAATCAAGAAAAATGAAGCAAAAGGTCTTACCGATTGGCAGAGTCGTCTGCTGATCAGTGATAAAGCGCACATGGTCTTCGACTTCCACCAGATGGTCGACGGCATGCAGGAGACCCAAAAGGGCCAGGGCGAGATAGGCACTACAAAGCGCGGCATCGGCCCGGCGTACACCTCCAAGGCGTCGCGTATTGGCATCCGCCTCGGCGACCTCGTCGGAGATTATACTATCTTCGAGCAAAAGTACTCTCTCTCTCTCTCTCTCTCTCTGCTTTCTTGCGCGCTGAACGTGGCTGTAACATACTCGTTGCAGATTCAAGTCGCTGGTCGACGTGCACAAAAAATCCTA
The DNA here is from genome assembly GCA_027575565.1 of Diploeciton nevermanni. Taxonomy (NCBI): domain Eukaryota; kingdom Metazoa; phylum Arthropoda; class Insecta; order Coleoptera; family Staphylinidae; genus Diploeciton; species Diploeciton nevermanni. The sequence goes on from JAODIE010000006.1 coordinate 276,183, forward strand.
CGACGCGCTCGAGGTGAACGTGGAAGCTGAGTTGGAGCGGTATCGCAAGTTTGCTGATATCCTGCGGCCAATGGTCGTGGAGACAGTGTCATACCTCAACAATGCGCTCAAGACCGGCAAGAAGATCATGGTCGAAGGCGCAAATGCTGCCATGTTGGACATAGACTTCGGCAAGTATTAGTGAATGATGGCAAAATGTACCAAAAATAATCCAAGAAAAGTAAACTAATTGAGTTTTCTTCATTGCAGGCACCTATCCATTCGTGACGTCATCCAATTGCAGCGTGGGTGGTGTCTGCACAGGTTTGGGCATTCCACCGACAAAAATTGGTGAAGTTATTGGTGTTGTCAAGGCTTATACGACTCGAGTCGGCAGAGGTCCCTTCCCAACAGAGCAACTTAATGTAAATCCATAATTACTCTTATATCATCACCATAATTGCATCTGTATGTTGAATACTTAAATATGATTAAATATTACCAGGACGTGGGGGAACTGCTCTGTAAACGTGGCAAGGAATACGGCGTGACGACAGGCAGGACGCGTAGATGTGGCTGGCTGGATGTGCACTTCCTGAAATACACGCATATGATCAACGGCTACACAGCACTAGCCATCACCAAGCTAGATATCTTGGATACGCTGCCAGAGCTGAAGATTGCCGTTGGTTATAAACTTAATAACAAAATGTTGGATTACTGCCCATCCAGTACATCAGATTGGGCCAATGTTGAAGTCGAGTACATCACCGTGCCTGGCTGGCAAACATGTACAGAGAAAGTTCGAGAATGGGCCGAACTCCCCCAAGCGGCAAGGAATTACATAATGACAATTCAGGAAATTTTGGAAGTTCCTAGTAAGTTTTCCATTAAAAACAAATCACTTGCAACGTGGCGCAATTATGCATATTAGCATGGCATTAAATTCGTGTGAATAAGTGGCTCTTATATGATAATTTAATTTGTTTACAGTTAAATGGATCGGTGTCGGCAAGGGCAGGGAATCGATAATTACGATTCAATGATGCACAAGTCGATCGAGAACATGATCGTCCTGTTCCTACGGCGAGTTTTTTTGGTTTTATGTTAGTGTAAGTGTTTTCACGGAGCGCACTGGCAAAAATAATTAATAATAGTATTATATCCAAACAATTTTAGTTGTTCTGTCCTGTTATGGTTATTTGTACAATCATGGTGTATTTGTTGGAACTGCACTTGCCAATTATTGCGCCATTGCGCACTGTTTTTAAACCATGCTTTCATTACGCGAAGAGAAATCATAAGAAAATAAATGTATTAACGATTCCGCACACATTACTTTTTCCTAGTACCACCAACTAAATTCGTCATCGATTGATTAAGGTGTTTTTTTTTTAATTGGCAATAAATAAACTCGGTTAGTCTTTTACATCCATCCCTTCGCAACGTGAATACTTATTACGCATAATGTGAATAATTGAACGAATCAATTGTACATTATAAAGAAATGGCAATATTCAGTGTTAATATAACAACCTTCCTCCGTTCCCTTTAGCTTGCTTTTTTATACTTTATCCTAAGATAGCCTTAACTTAAATTTCGTATTTATAAATAATATAAAAATAAATCACAAACTTCAATCGTTACGTCAATCATAAACAAATTCTCAGTAACTAAAGTCAAGTATAATTTATGTACAATCTGGGTCTGGTTCCTTTTCTGTGGGGACTATATACGTATCGTTCACAATATGGTATATGGCATTGTTAGGGCATTTCGCCGCCCGATCGATAAACGTGCGCAACTCATTACATAGTACATTCGATCTGACTACAAATCTTCAAATTAATAGCTAATATACATAAGTTTTCAAATAATGAACAAATATCTGGTGGTGCACAATGGCGGTGGTTAGACGAATGTTTCGATCAAATAAAACGATTCTATTTATAAGTATGTCATGGCAAGTCGCTTAATCACGAAGCTGGAATTCATCGAATGAAATGCAATGATTCAATGCACTCAGACTTTCATTTTCCGTGAGATCCGATAATAGTTACTGTGTATATTGCTGCCATGCAACTGGGAATAGAAATTAATCAAATAGTTACGGTTGTGATCCACTCCAATTTATACAAGATGTCCGATCTTGCCTCCTAAAATTAATGAGCACACTTTTAAATACAGCAATTTTGTGTTTTGCGTAACGCACGGACACACGATAACCTAAAGCTGCACGACGGGTATATACAAATATAAATACTGTTTGATTTCCTTGTGTCATGGGTGCTTCTGCGAATGGCGATTATGAAGGTGTTTTATATACATCGGCGCCGCGATGTTTATCAATTCACCGCAGGCGCCATCAAAAGGAAGATGAAACAAGATGATCGCATCATCCTAATTTCCCCTATTTGTTCATGTCCGAAAGTGAGTATAAAACGGGTAAATCTGATAAAAACCTAGATTACGTATAAAATTGGTTTCAATATATCTTAAACCTCGTAAACCAAGCATTAATCGTGTGAGGTGTGGGTGTCATAGGCCTTTCAATCGATTTGTACCTCTTTAAAACCGCTATAGAAAATGAGATAAGTGATGAAATGTGGCAAGTGGTTAACACTCAAACTCATTAGCAGTGATTGCGTTAAGCGTCATCATGAGGCCCTCAAGGTTGGCCATTTCCTGGTTGAGCTCCTCTGTGGAGTGCGACGGCTGCAGTCGTTGAATCTCGTCGGAGGTATGAGGCGGCGGATTTGATGCGATGCGAGAAGGCGGCGTGCTGGAGACGGAAACGGAGCCAGAACCGCTGGAGGACGCTTTTTTGTAGGGCGAGGCGTTGGGACGTACTATCAATGGAGGACTGGACGTTACTAATTTATCCAAGCAAAAAAAGTGCAAAGCATTCAACAAACACCGATTTTTAACAGAAATCATGGAGCGAAATGAAATATGATACTAACCAACATGCTTAGGTTGAGGCGTACCAGGGGCGGAAATTGGAGGCGGTGCAGGCACGGTAAAACTCTTCAAAGGATGGCCAGTGGCTTGAAGTCGCTTGGCAGCTTGCGATTCAGCAAGGATGGCCATTCCGGGAGCGTAGGCACTTGCAGGCACGTGTGCTACAGGCGGTGGACCAGTTCTAAACAAAAAAAAAATTATGTAACCGATGAACTTCCTAAAGGAAGTTGTTGTTAACGTTGTGTTGTTAACTTACGATACAAAGGAAGTCCCGTTATTGTCATAAACCGGATGTGCGGAATACAAATTTTCCGCAGGTTGCCCAGGGGGATCCAGCGTGACATGAGCACGCGCCGTTGTATATGGCATGCTTCGAGGATAGGAAGGACGATTGGGTGTTGAGTCGGAACTTAGCGTTGTGTTGTTAATCGGTGTCGCTGTTGCAACAGCTATAACAACATAAATTATTAAGATGTATGTATCCTCAAAGGAAAAGCCATTGATTATGTCAAGAAATCATTAATAAATTCGAGACAGTATAAGAGAGGTTGAAGATGAATGCAGGCAAATGATAATGTTCAAAATGTTCAACTTACGTTCCTTGTGTGGCTTGGTATCAATTGGGAAAGTTATGGGTTTAGGTTTCACCGCGTATTTGCCGTCGGGTGATAATCCTAGAGGCGCAGTAGCAATGCGCGAGCGCAATGTGATGATGAATGTTGGAAAATCAAGATGAAAATATAGATGAAGTGCAGAGATTGAAAGAGAACACCAAGAAATTAATTTAACTTAATCGACAAAAGTTCCCTCATTCGACTCATATGGTTAATAGAAATGATTCAATAAAATTAGTCCTATATAAATAGAGTTGACCTACCCATATAGTTTGAAATGTAGGTCCTTTTGTCCAATGAGTTTGTCGTGATTGGATGCGTGTCGCGATCATCATACTCGTTATTTCCAACGCTGCGCGGCAATGTCATCGCGCCACTACTGCTGGCACCATCATTGTTGTGACCCTTATCTAAATTCTTCAACTCCATCTGGTCGTGATGGATCCAAAGATCGGGTGGCTTGATATTCTGATTGCCTTTCTGATAGCCCTTTTTGCTTCTGTCTGGCGACGCGGGGTTTTGCGTTCTCCGCCGGCACAAAATAATTACAACGAAAAATGTTGTAAGCACGAGTATCACTAGACCACCGATGATTAACATCAAGAGGGTGGAGTTTTGAAAGAGCGGTTTGGATTCTGAAAATTTATCGCAATTACTCTCTGTAGTGAAAATCTAATTTTATAGTATGAAGATAACCAAGACTATTAAATAATAAAAAAACAAGTTCTTTACCTGTCACTGAACTGCTACCTACGTTCAAATCAACATAATCTATAAACAATTAAAAAACAAATTAAAGTCCAAACTTTAATCAAAGAAAGGAGACTTTTAAATCGACGAACTGACTGTTTATCACAACTTACTTTCCCCAGTCTCGAACTGAATCGTAGATGAAAAGGGTCCATTCCCTCGGTTATTCCGCGCCTGAATTTTAAAGTAGTACGCGGTCGATGGCTTTAGGTCAGTCAACAAAAACTTGTGCTTATCTCCCTTCACAGCCTCCACACGCCATTCTCTATCCTTCTTCGTATGATCCGTCGTATACATTATAATGTACCCAGTTACATGACCAGAGTGCTGTTTCGGCGGTGACCACGATAACTCTACCAGTTGCGAATTGCCCTCTGCTAACGCCGCGGTCAAGTCCCTAGGGGCAGTGGAAGGCGCAATGTCCCATGTGGTATTCGTAACTACCATACTCCAGGGACTTTCACGACGACCTTTCACTACTTTCACCATAAACTCATATTGCGTGGCAGGTCGTAGATCATCAATCATCACATTGAGATTGGTCACGTTGAGACTACGCGTCTTGGGCGTTTTGCCAATGTGATACGTATATTCAATTTCGTAGTATCTATTATCACGAACGTACTGACTCTTGCTGAGTGTTGTATCTACCCAGTAGAGAATGACACTGCTTTGGCTGAGAACTTGGGCTTTCAACCCGATGGGAGGGGTAAGTGGAACTGGGACTTCGGGTGGTGCTTCTTCACGAGTTCTTACATTAGCGTAGACTGGTGGACCAGCTCCAACGCCGTTACTGGCTCGTAAACTGATCACGTAGTCCGAGTTGGGTTCGAGGCGTTCAATGATAAATTGCCGGAGTTTTTCATCCAACTCCTGCGCGAAGATATCAGGGATGCCCTTACCCCAACCCAGAATGTAGTTACGAATTTTGATGTTCTGGTTAAGTGGTGGACTCCACATTACATAGATTTTATCAGAGACCGGGCGAACTGTAAAATAATTATTTTTGTGTGTATTACAACGAAAGAAAATAATATAAAGTTAGTACCTCTTAATGGCCCTGGCTCATCTGGCACTCTGCTCTCATCCAGGTCATTCTCATAAGTCTCAATATCATACCAATCCGTCGGTGGACCAGTACCGTTCACGTTCATCGCCCACAGCTTCACCTGATACTTTGTACTCCGCTCCAGATCAATTAAAGTGTGCATTCGTGTATTCGCAGGCGTCGTGATTGTGTTTCCGCCTTTCTTGCCTTGAATTCGATACCTCAACTTATAGCCTGTTATCACTCCATTCTGTCCTTCTAATGGCGGCGGTTCCCATCTCACCAATATACTCTAAACACGCGAAAACCATTGTTGCGCAAAATCTTAGAACACACCCTAAAGTGTTTAAAATAATGACCTACCGTGCTGCTAGATGGTTCAAGCGTGACATTATAAGGTGGTTCAGATGGCTCATCCCCAAATGTTTGGATAGTTTTATCCTCGCTTGCTGCCCCTGGGCCGTTGTTATTAATAGCTACCACCCACACATTGTACTTGGTAAATACAGACAACGCAATGATATCAAATTCGGTATATGTCGTTTCCGCATTATACTCTACACTTTGGACCGTCTCCATGTAGTACACCTTATATCTCAAAATGGCGCCGTTGGGCGTCTCGGGTGGTTTCCAACTGACGCGAATTGAACGTGTGCCAGTTGCAAAAGCTTCGAAATCGCGCGGGGCGCTTGGCACATTTTCCTCACTTTGCGTGGTCACTGTGAGTGTTTCCGAAGATGCTCCCACGCCCTGGGCGGTAAACGCCACTACACGGAAGTGGTACACCTTGGCGGGCTGCAGACTGCCGATGTTTATCTCTTCCAATTTAGAGCGCGTCGTATTTTGGACACGTTCCCTGAAAAGTTGGAAGTTTCAAGTGCATCCAGAAAGTAATTGTGTTAAACGATTATAGTAATGGTATACGAAGGTTGAAACAATGTAAACACGAACAGAAATTCCGAATTAAAACGTAACTATGCTGATGGTAGTATAACTTCTCCTTAATGACTATTGAAACAGTTAATTAACTAATCTAATAAAACCGGAATCAATTTTCAATTACCTCTCGCTGCCTTCCTGCCGATAGTAGACTGAATAAGCGACGATATCATCCACATTGGCCGGTGGCGGCTTCCAACTCAAAACGACGAAGCGCGCTTTCACAACTGGAGCTTTGACGTCCTGGGGAGCGCCGATGTTTGTATCCCCATGTCCGCCGTCGTCTACTACAAGAAAAGGATTGGATTGGGAATGGACACCGTCTGTAAACGCATTGTCTTGATCAGGTTGTAATGATGATAGCACCGATTTGGGATCGTAGCTGGGATGACTCAAACTGGTTGCTTTGTATCCACTGTAACCAGCTTCCACATCGCCCAACGAGGCTGAATCCACGTCCGCCGTCTCTGACTTCAAGCTGCCAAAGAGGGCGCGCGACGGCCCATCAATAGGATGCTTGTACACCTTCTTCTTGCGCTTCTTACTGGGTCTCTTGGCGACTGTCACCACCATCGACAACCATGCACGCACCACGCACAATTCAGGCATTCATGCGAAACGGGAAATAAACCAAAGAGAGAGAAGAGAAACAAACCGAAAACAAATGTAAATTAATAAAACTGGAACATAAACAAACCAAACTAGAATAAACCTATAGTAGAATATAAACTGTAGAGATGAATACATGTTGTACATCCTCTAGACAAATAAACGGGAAGGTCTATACATGCGTTTTCTTAATAAACCATTATAAATTTAGTCATCGGTTAACATTTAAAACCTGTCATGCTCGACGTGATTCCGCAAGTCGGGCGTGACCAGACCTTTCCAAATATCAAATAAAACAATGCCAACCCCAGAAGGAGCAGCAGCGCGCTTTACGAGTTCTATGCAGGCATTCCTAGACGTGTTTTATTTTTAAACGCCACTCACCATCTGCCACTGCTAAACTTGCCGCCGCCTGAACGTTTCCGGCCGCGTTCGCCGCGACGCATTGGAAGAGCCCAGCGTCGGTTTTCATCAAACCCATAATTTTCAAATTGTTACTGCAACACAGGCAATGTCAGGTTGAAAGACACCAGTTACCAAACACGACAAGACCAATTATTGTACAACATATCAGCTTATACTAAGAATCACTGAATAATTACCCGTTGACTATTTGATAGTAGTCGTTGGTATTTATAAGCTCGCCGTTTTTGAGCCAGGCCACTTTGGGCTCCGGTTTACCGTAGACAGAGCACTCAAACTCGACATCTTTGTGTTCCATCTCGTTTCGAGACTTTGGTTTGACAACGAAACGAGGTGGGACCTGGACTTCGATGATAGCACTTGCGTCATGACTGTCGACTTGATTTGCTGCTCGGCATTGATATGTCCCTGCATCTTCCTCTTGGATATTAGAAATTTTCAGACTACTAGATGATCCGATCAAGCTGAATCTACTATCTAAATCACTAAGTAAAAAACAATCAATATCAACAAGAAAATTCATGAAATTCCCATCCCAACTTACGCCATGTCAATATTATACCCATCCTTCAGCCATTTAATCACTGGCGATGGATTACCATTCGCCGCACAGTCCAACGTCACAGTTTGTCCTTCAGTCGCCACTTGTGCTAAAGGCACCGCAATAAACCTCGGTGCCACATTGGCATAGTCCTCCTGATCCGTGTCCTCATTGATTAACAGATGCGCCTTGTTGCTGAGTAGATGTGTGTTCGGCCCCGACGCGTTACACCTGTACATGCCCTGATCAGACTCCTTCACTTCATCAATCTCCAACGCTCCACTGGGCAGGACAGTCATGCGAATCTCATCAATCTGCAGCGGCCGCTCGTCCTTCAGCCATCGTATCCGCGGTGGCGGTGATGCTTTCACCTTACAAGCGAAATGCGCCTTCTGACCGAGAAACACGGTATTGTCCTGTGGCTGCTGTTGGAAGCTGGATATACCTATGGAGAGATATATATATCATGTATATGTGAATACCGATTTTTATTATTAAATTTTGTGATTGAGGCGTGCGCGGAGAGATTAAGTTCGAGTGTTCACATACTTGCTAGGCTCAAGTGAGCGGTCCTGCTAACGATGGAAGCGCCCGCCAACGAAGCCTTACACTGATAAGCACCAGTTAAGCTCAGGCCCGGCTCCTCCAAGACGCTGCTGATGTACAGCGAGCCGTTCGTCAATTGTGATCTGCAAGAATGAAGAGGTTGATGTATAAGCTATAAAGGTATGAGATGAATTAAAGTGGTGATTGGATGATATGATGAGTATTATGGAAATGCAAGTTGATGAACTCACAGTTGCATCGAAATCAATTCAGATGATGGAATGTTTTTCGGATTGAATTGCGACATTGTAAACAAACTATTTTAAGACTATGAGGGACTTTCTCCGATATGAGAAAATAAGATGAAGCTGTATATTACTCCATGGGACATTTAAATAGAGAAAATAAATAAATTACCTGTATGAATCGCCAATAAATGCAAGAGGCTGATGATCATCATCCAGCCATTGTGTGACGATTGCACTGGACGTGGCTTCCGATGATTTGACAACACAATCCAGGACGGCTGAGTGGCCACTTTGTACTATCGTGTCTTGTGGTTCCGTTGCAAATTCCAATACATATCCTGCTGGAAATTTAAAAAATTACATTCACGACAACATGTAGAGCGCTCAGATCTTAAATCCAATAATAAAATAATAATAACCAGCAATCATTTGAGAACTATCCTAACGCAAAAACAATTTCATAATAGTTTCAACCTATTATATTAAATTACAAATCAATTCCTCTTATACAATCATCATCAGTTTACATAATCTGTAAGTGATTCCAATTGAAAAAACAGACTACGCCAATTTCAGCACGTATTCCAATGAAATACTTGTTATTTCCTATACATATGATTGTAAAATGTAGTTCAATATTTATTCGATATCAATAAAGGTACGTATTTTGGCAATTATTTATAAAATTTCGAAAATTCACTAAGCGCCATTCATATATAAATACAATAAACGATTTCACTATACATCAGCAACATTTGCTTTATTATTTACACACAATATAAAATTGTTACTGCGCACATAGCGTCTGTCAATGCAATTGTTAACAATTGAATCACCGTTTAGTTAATTAGTCAAATTGAATGAGAATACACATAGAATTTCGCCGCAGACGCAAGAAATTGTCATCATTCAATTTGAGCGCTTTAACTAATTCAATTTCCTATTGTTTCATTATAAAGTTGCACAATAACGATGTATAGAAAGTAGCAAGATACTGACATATTATAAATAGATATCTGATATTAGTGAACCGCAAAATTGGCTTTTACCTTGTTGCTTATATTTACAGATTCCAACTTTCGCTGTTCATTTATTTCAGCGTAGATAATTACTAAGTTAACACCATGCGTGTTATCTTCATTACATTCTTGAATACTCAACACATGAAATTCTAATAAACAGATGAATAATTGAATACAGAGATAACTCATTGCTATCAATCATTTGAAACCAGTGGCGTTTTGTAACTGACATATAGCAATAATTCTTTGTTTTCGCCGTGTCCTATAAACGTGCACTGTAATTAAAGAAAATGTTGCACCGCCCATTGCAGCACTCGCCATAGTCGTGATCTTGTCAGATTAGGGGATTAACAACGCACATAAATCCGAAAATCCAGCGTTATCTGACGATAAACCCAAATCAAGTCGTTTCTACAAGCGAGCGTTTGATATTGAAAATTGCGCTTTCTTGTTAATAGTCAATTAAAATTTACTGCTTCAAATGCAATTACTATTTCATCTGTTGTGACACCATTTATTTATTAACAAAGTAACAATTTCATTCGTTCCAATTGGAGTATAAGGTATGACCTTTCGAAGAAACAATTGACGATCTCTTCGACTTCCACAAAACTCTATCTTATCCATGTAAACCTAATGTGATTTACCCTTAGGATATAAGTGCAATTAAATAAATTCGTCACATTTGGACCCCTCACTCACCTTGCGAGAGCTGCGCCAGAGCGACAACAAACACCATCGCAGCCGTACGTGCGTTGCCGCAAGAAGAAAACAACGCTCGGCGACTTTGCCTTCCGCACAGCGGCCGCGCCAGATTCGTCCGTGTCATCTTCGCCGCAGAGCTGTGGCCACTATTTCCGCGATCACGACGCGCACTGGGAGTTTTCGTATCACTCGCGATTCATTGCCGGTGATTGAAGAAGCGCGCCGGGGTGGTTTCTCGTTCGTTTCATACACGCTTCACGCGCACTTCTTGTCAGCAAGCGTCGCCCTCGCACGACGCCATGTTCATCTGCGCTGGAAACTGAACTCTGATGCAGCGACGGGCCGCATAAGCGTAAGCAGTACACGAAAGTGTGGGTTTTAATTGAGAGGGGGGGGGAGGTTTAAGCTGTTTTGTGTGAGTCGCACAAGTTGAAAAACTTTGAGCGTGCGTAGGGTTGGTGGGGTTCATGGAGTACCAGTTCCCGATTCGTATTCACTCCGACTGCCTACACCGGTGTGGCGTCTTCAAAAGAAAAGTATGTTTAGTTTAGGTAGAGGGCGCTAAGACAGTAATTTTAAATTACTTTATAATTAATAACTTCTGCCATTAGTAATTAATGACAAGGAATCGTATTTAATTTAAACGTAGATGTGATTTACTAATTGTTTATTATATTAGGATATGCATAAGTTGTCCAAATTTTAAATTAAATTAGATTTTTTTTGTTGTAGTCGAAGAGACCTCTGCTGACGGTTTCTCGTCATGTTTGCAAGGCGTGCAACCAAATAACATCACCAATCCAACTAACTGCAGTCATGTACAATTTACAAGAAGAACGCAAAGGATGCAAAGAATCCTAAAATATGAACAACTCCAAGATATGAAATGGTTTTGAATTAAAGTCACACACATTTTATCATCATTGAATTCTGCAACAAAAAGTAAGTCTACTATTATTCTTACTAATGAGTTCTTCAAAAATAAGTGAATATAAAATTGATAGTCAATCTAATGATTTATTTTCTTCTACTTTCCAGATAAATTACAAAATGCCAAGATGATATATATATATAAGTTTAACTACATCACTAGGCTTCTATTAAACCAAGAACTTCTGCAAAATGTTGGTACAAGCATCAAGGTTAAGGCATCTTTACAATATTCACTAGTTTTATGAATTAATTTTGGAGTGAAATGGAAGAAAGACTCACTTTTGATGAACATTTTCATTTGGATAGTGAATTCAGAGAAATGGTTACAAATAGGGACTTATTAAAGAAAACTTTGCATAGTTTTCTAAATCACACAATGGATGAGTTTACATTAGGAATCATATTTGAAATTCATCGAAGTCATAAGGATTTTGGGCTAGACCCTGAGCCTGAACCTCAACCAGATCTTGGCATAGGCACATCTGGCTTACATGATATTTTTGGTTTTGATAATTTAAGAAAAATACAGATTAATTGTGATTGTCCAAACTGTGATCATAATGTATCTGCTGCTAGGTAACAGAATTGAACTCTTTAAGGAACAAATTTTTAATTTAATATAATTCAGGTATGCAGCTCATCTAGAAAAGTGCATGGGTCTGGGAAGGAAAAACAATCCAAGAAGGGGTACAACACACAGTATTAATAGCAACAGCTCAAACAGTAATAACAGCACCAAAGACAAGGATGAAGATGCCAGTGAGGATCCAGATGATGATGTAGAGTGGAACTCAAGACAAAAGACAAGAAAACGGAAACGAAATAAGAGCAAAAAGGGAAAAGGTAATCAGAAACATGCAATAAAACAAAATAATCAATGTTGTATAATTTTGTATATTTTCGCCTTAGGAACTCCTAAAAAGGGTAGTAACATCCTTTCCGACATCGATTCCGTAAATGTCGATGTTGAAGGTGACGACGATGGAGACATCATGTTGCGGGATATCATGCAAGATAATTCCAACCAATCTTCACCTGCAGAGTCGGTAGCCAGCAGCAACGCATCGAAGAAACGCGACAAATCCAGCAAAAGTAAAAAAAGTAAACGGGATCGAAATTCACCCAATAGTATCATGGAGTAAGACTTAATTTCATCCTGAGTATTATGTATCATGAATATATGACATAATTCTTGTACAATTTCAGCAAGAAATGATTATGGCGTTGAGAAATGAAAGTTTAATACATGATTTGGTTGCGTACAGACAACAAATATGTAAAGCTACACTGCCTACATTTCTCCTAGGTCAACGGAACCAGTTTCTACCTCATTTACATTTCTTATACACTTCTTTCTTTTAACTTAATTAAAAATTTATTCGAATAAATATTGCGCATGAAGCGTACTTAAATTAATAGATTGCATCTCATTACAATGAAATATCGTGGATGTTGGTTAATATTTTACAATATTATGCATTAAAATTAATTAAAACATACTTGGCCTAAGCTCTATAGATAAATATTTACAACATACATTACCATGCACGGCTCTAGTTAGTTAATAGTCTCTCATAAATCTAAAACATTGAAAATTTATTTAAACATTTTGAGAGTACTTTGTTGATATAAAAGTGGTGGGTCGTTTCCGATAGTACTTACCCATCGTTTCCTGTTGAATCTCCACTTTATACGTGGGATTATCATACGCTGATTGGCTGACCCGAGTTGGGGGTGTAATGCATGCCTTGTTTTGCCCATGGCGTCGCACCAGGATTAACAGGAGCACAAGCGTGCTCAAAATGGCGATTGCCGCTAATATCGCTACAATGACTAGTGGACCGTAATAGTCGGATTTCTCATCAGATAACGCACCCGATAGCTTATCTGAAGAAAGTATGTTATGCAGTAATATTAAGGTACAAGTCGCATTACATTTACTTGATTGTTTCATATATACCTTGCTTGGATGCAGCTCCTAAACTTGGCGCACTTCTTGGTTTGGTGATAAAATCTTGCACATTACTGGTTTTTATCTTCCCATTGGTCAGATAAATTTCCAGCCACAGTCTGTATCTTGTGCCTGGCTTCAAATCAGTTATAGATGTCTTGGAAGCTGAGTCCCGCTTAGCAACTTTAAAAGTACTGGAATCGCCTTTTCCAGAATCGCTCTGGTAGATTGCCCTATAAATATTGACATATTTATCTTCTGGGTAAGGAACTCCTGACCATACGATTTCCACGTTTGTTGCTTTGATCAAACTGATCTCCAAGGTCACATTAAAGCCGTAAGTATCAATCTCATTTGCTGTAGTAAAATGTAACATATGCTCCGCGTGTAGTTCCGTGTGTTGGCCAGCAAATGGAATGAAAAATATGCCGATTTCGTATTTTGTGTTGGGTTTCAGATTTTCTAGGGTGTAGTTTGTTACAGCGCGGTGAATCAACGGTGTAGCTGCATAGATTTTACCGTCGATCTCTTTGAATCTTAGCTGGACACCGTCGATGAACTGCATTTCTTGATCTGCGAACTTTCTCCACGCCACGCTTACCCATGTGGCGTTGACTTCAGTTATGACCAATTCCGGCTCGATTGGGATCATGGTCGGCATTGTGCTGCTGGGAATTTCTTTCAGAGTGCGGATTTTGTAGATCCGGCTTGTTGGCATGTTATGTAAGTCTCGTAGTGTAATGGTGATTTTAATTTTATATTCTGTGTCTGCACGAAGACCAACGAGGTCGAATTCTAATGCTTGAGTACCGATGAGGTCATTGGATGTTGCAAAGGTTTGAAGTTTCCAAGCATTGAAATTATCATCACTGAAAGATATCAGCAAAAATAGAAACTTAAATAACTATTGTATTCTAACTTACGCCGTATCTGTATATCTAACTTCAACCCTGCCGTGTAAGCCAACAATGATTGGAGGGACCGTAAACGATAATCTAACAGTATGAGCATCCAATGCTTCCAGTGAATGTACATTAACATCATTTGTTGGTTGTTGGTATCCTGGAATATTTGGAAAGTTACCTGAAATCATACCTGGATGCTGTAGACCTATAAAAGAAGTACACATTATTTTTTACAGCACAAACTCTATCGTTGATAGTTTTCACCTGGAATGATTTGTTGTGGACGTCCGTTTGTCTGAGGTCTTTGCAAATGCGAAGGTGCCTGCACGTAAATCTGTCCAGGATGGGAAGGATTACTAGGATATGGCACAAGACCATTCTGCCCATGACCATTCTTATGGATCTCTTGCAGAATTTGCTCGATTGAGAAACTAGGTGATAATCCTGGTGGAACACCAGGTATACCATTCTTGTTACCATGAGGAATACCATTAAATTGTGGTCTTTGAGGAGGTCTTTGGTGAGGAATGTTATGGATCTCTAAGACAGAACCAGGAGGATACTCGGAAAGTTCAGGATGTTGATTAATAATATGCAGAAGTTCTTGCGTTGAACCTTTGCCATGAATATGAACACCGAGAGGCTCCTCATCAATTGGTTTATGGGTATCATGTTCATGCCCATTTTCATTGTCTTGATACTCTGGGATGTAGTTATCATTACTATTCTGGGGGGGCAGTGGAGGCGAAGGTGTAACAAATGTGGGTGTAGCTTTATTTTTTCCAGGTTTTAAGAGTTTTTTATTGAAAGAAGGATTGAAAGGCCCTAAATAATCATCTGCTTCATTATCAGAGGGTTTAGGTGGTTCTGTTGTTTGAGGTTTGGTAGAAGAATGATTTTTGTGGACATCTGTTGGCTTTTTAGGTAATGGCTTAGGTTGTGGTCTTAGTTCTTTGTCAAAATTATCTGTTTGATAATGGTTTTCATCAATAGGCAACAATTTTTTACCATTTTCACTTGGATTTTGGTAGATTACCAAAGGACCAAGTGTTTTGGAAGGTGCTTTAGTTGGTTGAAAGGGATACGGAAGTGGAGTAGATTTTTTAGAGTCATTGGTCATAATTGGCTCGACTTCTTCTATACGCGGTGGTTGCGTACCTATAATAGGCCACATTTTACAATGATAACAATTCAACCAATTGAAAACAGTTAAAGAAGAAGCCAAAACCAGTTAGTCATCAGTCCAGTCCCATTAAAGTCATATGTACAAAGTACCCTAAAACATGCTATAACCAACTTACTGTTCTCTTTTTCGTCACACTCCCAATACATGCAACAATCATCATTCGGCAAATGTTTCTTTACTGCTTCATGCGGAAGGCATTCCATATTTGGTGGAGGTTTCTCTGTAATAGGCGGGCAAATATTTTGACACTCAACTTCTCCCATCTCACAGTAGCATCTCTTCTCACATCCAGTCACATTGGTTGGAATTTGCTGCCAATTTTGGTATATTACTTCTTTATATTCACAAGACCCATTATTCTTGCAATGTAACTTTTCAGGACAACAAACTGGAGGTGTTGGCGTAAAATTAGCAGGAACAGTTTCCCATTCAATACAATTAGGATCCAAAACATCAGTCCCAAAGTAGGTGGGACACTCCATTTTCAAACATTTGACACCTGTTGGTTTACAGACACAGAAAGCATCACAAGCATCGTTGAACTCCTGCCTCAGTTTATATTCAACTCCTTTGAAGACACAATGGTCTAGGAGTTGCATTTCGTCGCTCTCGTTCTTCTTTATTGACGGCGTTGTTGGTTCCACCGGCCATATATCGGCCATACTTTGAATTTCAACGTAATCATCTGTATTTTCAATTTTTGCATATCTAAATATAGTTTCTAGATGAGATAAATATCCACCACTTAGAGGAGTATACGTTTTCCATATCATTTTATCCTCACTGACGTCAATAAGTGGAAGGGTTTGATTTGGTTCGATTTTAGAGTCAAACTCTAGTTTGATACTTGTGGTATTGATGTACTTTGCAGAGATGAGTTTATTGTCTTTGAGGGTAACATCACAGATAACAGTTTTACAGCAAGGGTCATTTTGATCTGGGATTTCCAAACATTTATCGAAGGTTTTAGAAAGTGGGTTACACCTGGAACCAATATTGAAAAATATTAAATTGTCGAATAAGGAGGAGGTAGTGTACCTTGGTCTGCAGTTTAGCTTTCCGGAAGCTTCACAGGTACAAATTTCACTGCAGCCTTCTTTGATGACATCGCCTCTGTTGTATGTTTTGTTTTGATAATGACAGATTTCCAATGGTTCTGTTTCTGCGAAGAAAAAAACAACGCAAGAATTAAAAATCAAAATGGGTAATTCATCTAAGAAATGCAATACCAACCAGTATCGGATGTACACTGTAAAACGAAACAACATTGATCATCAGTGGGAGCCTCCCGACAAAAAGGATCAGCAATCCTCTTTCCTTTCCTAACATAAGGCTTTGTACATCTGTCCACGCAATCCATCTTGCCATTCTCACAAGTACACAACAGATCACAATCCACTTCCAGTTTCTCCCCATTATCGTAAGTCAAACCACCTTTCTCACACCTTCCAGCCGTTGTGTGATTGTTATCTCTTAATGTAGGTTGCACCGACAGAATCTTTGCGCTAATCATGGGAGTTTCATC
The DNA here is from genome assembly GCA_027575565.1 of Diploeciton nevermanni. Taxonomy (NCBI): domain Eukaryota; kingdom Metazoa; phylum Arthropoda; class Insecta; order Coleoptera; family Staphylinidae; genus Diploeciton; species Diploeciton nevermanni. The sequence continues at coordinate 293,068 of JAODIE010000006.1, forward strand.
ATTTTCGTCGTCATCGTCCAAGCTGACATCACTCAGGTCCGTCGCTTTCTTATTAAGATTGTTACCTTGGTCGTTGAGGTTGAATCCGAGAGCTTTTGCGCTTTTCTGTTTGGATGGTTGTTGATCTGCTTCTGAAGTGGTATTGCTAGGGGGTGGTGGAAGTGTAGGAACTGTTGGTAGTGAAATAGGTAGGTTGGTTGATGATGTGGAAGTTGTAGTGATTTCTTGAATGTACGATTGATTCGTTTTTGTTTCTGAAATTAGAAATAATAATTTTGTTATTTTGTGAAATTACAATCATTAGAGCAGTAGATAAATGTATTAATGTATTGGTGAAGCGCGGAACTGGTGCAGGCGTAGAAGAATGGAAAATCTAGGTCGAGGCCTTGAACGTGAAATCAAGCCTCGGATTGTTTTTGGGCCGTTCAGTTCAGGACGAATTAAAGTAGATAAGTTAAAAAAAAAAAACTTTCACGAAACATTAAATATAATATTATTAATATTGATCAATTCACATTCATAATTTAAGCATGTAAGAAGTAAATTAATGTGTTTGAACATTATACAAGTAAGAACTTTCTTTTAACTTACTTAATATTAAAAATAATACGAAGTAGTACATAAGTTTGATTCATAACTTTATTTCTTTAATTTCTGTTTAGAAATTAGGTCGATGAAGTTAATTATTGCTATTAAACATGAATTCATGAAGTTCTCGATGCACGAAAATTAGGTGAGGCACAAAGGTTAAATACTTTGCATGAATTATGTTGTTTCTTCTAATTACTTTAATCAATGCAGCGTCATGAATGTGTTGCGATTCAAAAGACTAATTAGTCATTCGTCTCATAGTCTCATAGTTTTGTAACAATCATTGATGTCCATTTGTTGAACGCAGAACTTTACGTAACTTTTTTCGGATATTATTTGCAATATTAGTAGAGGAACCATTTTTTAAATAAAAATTCTAAGAAGTGAATATCCCGCCAGTTAGCTGCAGAAAACATAAATGTTTCAGGAGAAGTATTGAAAAATATGTGCATTTTTCAATCTCAATAATAATTATTCAAACAGCTGCAATAATTAGCAAAATGCATTATTTATGGAGTGAAAGTTATCGTATATTGCACTCATTACATCTACTTATACTGTTTACAGTCGACAATCAACAACAATTACGACTTTATAGGGCAATTAAACACAATCTTCGTCACATTTTAAGTCTTTAATTCCTATACAAAGTTAGGTAACTAATCAACCAGCTAAATATATTAAACAAATCTAACTTATTAATCCAACATGTTTCCTCTATGCGTAGTTAACAAACTATGAGTCCATTAGTGATATCTGGCTAAATCATTATTTTTTTATAATTCAGTAATTTAATCAAGTAAATTGTTCACCAGCAATCAACAGTTAAAAACGTCACTCCGGAGTTAAAACTGTTAGATATTAATGCTTTCATTGCCATTCATAATTCCGCAACGAAACGAAGCGATGAAGACACCAAAGTTGTAATAAATAATTCTTGTAACGGTTGCTGTGTCATGACTCAACTTAAGACGTGCAAAAAATCATTAAAGAAACCTAGCAATGCAATTCAATATGCTGTAAAGTAAGAAAAATGAGGAGATAACTGCGAGTGCATTGCATTGTAATTAACTTGTGTTCAATTGATGTATTCTTTGATTATCCTGTTGAAGGTTAAAGTAATTTATTATTAAGCATATTTATTTATGATTATCAATAATATCTTCGATATTTTCATCCGGTAAATTGAAATGAAGCAGTGAGTTTTAAGTTGGCAGTGATGTTGTAAGCTTCTGAACATCACAACTTTATTCCTGCTTGCATTCTGTATGCAGAATATGCACAAATTGCATAAAGCGCGCAACGTGGAGAAATTTATGTAATACGTAATATGCGCACATTCGTCGGATAATCCCACACATAATCACGATTGTTGCGAGTTTTCATGTTTAACTTCAGCAGGAGGAGATTCCGAATGCGATTCTTGCACACTTGGTGCATATTTCCTTGCACGCCTTTATTTTGATATAAAGTTGCATTGCGTTGTGTGTTTTGTTGCAAAATGGGAGGAATATAAATTTCGCTATAAAATATTGCAGTAGAGTACAACCATGAGAAGAAGAAATTGAAATGTTTCTGGAGGGAATTTTGATTGAATTTGAATTGAATTGAAGAAGGAAAGTATCATGACTTAAGTTTTAAGATTAGATGAAAATATAACTTGCCATTTTGTGATTGTAAGTAAGTGCTAGTAACGTTTGTTGATTTCTAAACATTCATGGATTTTTGATTGATTACCTTATTTTTTAAAACAATCATAATGAATGTAGTTTAACAAGAAAATTGCCAGAAAGTAAAAGATTATATAGTTGTAGGCAATTTATGTTTGTCATATGCAATGGCAATTAATTTATATATAAATTTAAAATTGATGAATTTTTATTCATGTTTTATTAGTTTTCAATTTGCTGAGACGAAAAATGGAATTTAATTAAGCTATCTAATAAATTCATTGGTATAAGACAAGTTCTACTTCTGGTTCTTTAAATTATCAATAAGCAATTATTTGAAACTTGAAAAGCAGATTTGCATTGAGTAATTAACTGCATCCTTCTTAACTTTATATCGCCACTATAAACTTAACCTCCCATCTTGTTCTTTCTGCAGTCATTAGCAAAACTCAGTAAATGTTTGCATTGCTCTTATCAATACCAGTAAATTAAGATTCTCGCCACTTTCCGAACGCACATTTTTCAAATCTCCGCCACGCAAAGGTGTCACACACGTTGACTCCTAACGTACGGCATCGACAGGCGCGGTGAAATTCTGCATTCGCATTTAGAAAGTCACCCAAGAGACAACAACTGCCTTGTCGTCACTCACATCCATGTATCGCATTAGACAATGCGAATGTTGACAATGACAATCGTACAAAAATAAAACAAAGCAGATTTAACAACGTAAACAACTTCAACAATTTCAAGAGTTTAAGCAGAACATAATAGTGTGCAATGCAAACGGAATGAGGATGAGTGTGGTTAGGTAAGTGACTAACCTTGGGAAGGTTTAAACAATTGTGAAATGGCGCTAAATTATACAAAGTTGTATCAAACAATGAAAGAGAACAATTAATGATTGTTTTCGTGTGGGAAGAGGCCCTTCAAACTCTGACCTAGATGGCAAAATTGGCGAGGCACTTATTATTTGATTCACTTAGACAGAAGTTGGAAAGTAATTATGAGCAAATGCAATAAAATTAATCTAAATGCTTGATTAATTTTCATCTAACTAAAGTTTTAGACTTCTAGCAGTTTTATTTTCCAACATAGCAGTTAAATAAAAAACGGCCCCGCTTCTTAGCTCAGTCGGTCGGTAAGCCGGTCTAACTGTAGCAGTGACAGCGAGGTACATATTCCAGGGACACGGATTTAAATCCTGCTGAGGGTATATTCAATATAATAATTGCTAATAAGCCTGGTAGTTGATGCAGTATAACTGAATTGAGGTCGGTGAAGTACGGTGTCGGTAATCGGTGTAGTCACATATAAAAAAATTGATACCATATTGGTTCTAACTTATTAAATTCACAAATATGTGTTCTTCTCAGTTTGTTTCTTTAATTTTCTAGTTGGTTGCCAATTAGGCCGCTTGCATTTTGTTGCACTTTGTACATCTCGCCTGCTCACGTACAACAGCAAGCGTGGACGGCATATTACGAAATAGTATTTGTAAAATGGTAAAATATGAGCATGCAGCGATACTGGCCGCCACGTTGTAAGGCTAGAACTAACTAAAAGATGCAGTGGATGATGCACGAAGATTGCAGCCGATGGGAATGCAGCCGTAAAAGGTCGGCAACGTTTTTGCATTTTTGCAAGCGGCGCTCGTTAGTTTATCAACGCGGGAGATAGATGTGGGGATAATGCAAAACAAGCATGAAATCTCTCGCTAAAACATTTACTTCGTATTTATTTAGAAACTAAATTGTTCTACAGAAATAATGGTCTATTGATGTTTGGAGATCAGATAAGAAGGTAGTGAATGTTTCAATTCAGTTCAAATTGTTTGAAACGGAAACTAATTAATACCAATCAGTTCATCGAACAAACACGACTCACATTAATGCCACTTGAGTATTGAGTATTATACATCATTAACAACACGAAAAATGATAATTAATTACTAAGATCGATCGACAATTTATTAATAGCACGCTATGAACAGTTAATAGCTGAATATTAAGAGCTGTGCTTAACTAATAGAAAATCATTGGTAAAGTTTCCTCAAATAATGCATCAAATGAATATTTATTTTGTATCCGAATCAATGCCTTCATTCATTAGCGGAATGTTCAAGTTCAAGCTCATTGCATTTTAATAACTGGTAATATCACACGGCTCACTTAGTATAATATTATATAGAAATAGTTTAAATTAAGATATTATCACCTTACTTTACACGTTGAATGTGGAGTTCGTCAAAGAATAATGAATAAAGAAATATCTAGAAACACATGAAATTACAATTTAGAGCTTAATAACTATTATTTTTATTGAATTTATCAAGTAGCTATTTCAGTTCACTCGTACTTACAAGCCGGGTTATTATCGCAACTGCGCTAATTAGTAACTTTTTGCCGGAATGTAATTTATATTAAAAGGTACTAATTTACATTTTCAGTTTTTAAAGCATCAAGAGTGCTTTACTTTTCAAAAATATCTCTTGATCTAATAACTATTAAATGCTTTGCTTTTAATTTAATTAGCTACAGAATTAAACGCATCATAAAATTCCAATTGAATTAATTGAAAGAGTTAATAAACAATTAATGTGAAATCTTGGTTCGTGCTACAAAGAAAATGGAAACAGTTAAAATTATTATTTAATAAAACACGCTTTAATTGAGTTTAACGCAAATTTAAGTCCGTTAACTGAAAGCTGGTTAAACATACTGGATATCAACGCATTCCAGTTATACTTCAGTTCTACAAATAAAAATGAACAAATCTGATATTTTGTCTTGTTATCCCCCTATAACGAATGCAATGAATTTGTATCGCACAATAAGTGGAAGCAAATGGTTTGCGCAATTGCAGGTTTTTGTTTCTCCTCATGAATACCCAATCCATATTGCACTCTTTCTCTATATTTTCAAATGCAACACATCCATTGTTGGCAACATGCGCAAATGTGTTAACGGTGCTTGAAATCACGTGTTATATGCCCATTTAAGCACACGAATCAGAATGTTTTGAGTGATTTTCCAAATTGATATCCACTGTGATTCAGTGCGACTTGAATGGGCGTTTGTCTCGACGCATGAACAATCACGCAGCCCAAATTCAATGAGAAATTCACACTGTACGAGCTTCGCAATTTTCATTGTTCTATTGTGGTAACAAATTTTATTAATCAGCGCCGAACCAAAGTTGAACAGATTGGGCAGTACTGATGTAAACACACTAATGCACCGCACTGGTTTCTTTTCATTTAGATTATTATCAAATTACCAACTAATAATAAGTTAATAATGGTCATAGGAAAGCGATACAAGCTCTTTGCCTGCTTTGATCACTACGACATGTTATTAAGAAAGTTGTATGTATCAATAAATGACGTCAAGTTGTATTAATGTTAAAACATACTCCCACTGCACCCTTGCCCAGTCATAAGCTATCTATTACTTCGAGTCTTCTAAGTGAGAAGAAATTTACAAACAGAAAACATTTTTCTACATTGTAATTACATCAGTTTAGGCAGTTAACTCTTGAAAGATAACGGGCGATAATAAAAGCTCCTCTCACGAATGCTTTCAATTAAATTGGGTATCGGTAGAAACAGCGACACGATGATACCCAGTAAGAGGTCTCACGGTTTTCTAGCGCTACGTGCACTGCGTCTCTCAATTACAATTCGTACAAATTACTACTTAAACATTTGCAATTTCACCTCTCCGCTTTATTTACTGGCGAGCCGAAGGAGTTAAAAATGATATAATTCTAAGCAAGCATCTCAAGAAAAAAACATTGATTTAACATAAAGTAGTAAGTATTTAATTATTTTAATTAATTGCAACATTTCAGAAGACGAAATCCAGGAAATTATTTCTTGCTTTACACAAAATTTGCTAAATTCAATATAATCTACACACACATCACATTCACTCAGTAAATGAAAGTTATATTCAAAAATTTCCTATCTTGACATATGGCTTAACAGGTTTTTCCATCACCTAGACGCTATTATTTTGATTGCGCAACTGCATTTTAAATCCTTAATTCCTCCTGCATCAAACATCATATTAGCGAGCTGAACGCTTTTAACACAATAGATGTATTAGAAGAATCTTCCAAATGCTAATGCTAAAACTAAAAACTACGAGAAAACTAGTTTCTCGTGCAGCGCAGCCACGACCTGCGCATCGCGAGGCTGAACGAAGAAACAAATCGTGATGCTTTCATAATGAGATAACGCAATTTCTTTGCATACTATGTACAAAGTTTACAATCTACTGTAGTAGAGGTTTTTTAATTCAATTTTCAATTGATGAATGTGGTGTAGAAATGGTGTCAGCATTTTGATTTGTCAGTTCTTCATTGACATATTGGTGAGTTTACGCAACTTTGTATATTAGAAATGGTTATTCCTTATAAACTATAATTGTTGCTTTAAATAATCTATTTTCATCTTAGAAAACTAAGGCCCAAAATAATGCTGCAACTAAACATACTTTTACAGCAATTTCAAGATTAGAAACAGCAAGATGTTTGAAATACCTACATGTCTCACACTTCTGGGACTCTTATTTTTGTAAAAAAAAAAAAAAAACTCCTTTATTCCACATCTTGTTTAGATCAATCTAGATCAATATATTACAGCTCCTTACCTCTTGCACACTTCCGCTGCATGTACAACTATTAGCAATATTCAATTAACTAGCGCAATGTGCCACATATTTCACACTTTAAACCAGTCCTCGCATTCAAACATTCCTCGTAAACAATAATCCACTTCTTCTACTTCAATGAGTTGCAGCTGGCAAAATGTAATTAATACTTGGCAAATATTTGCTCTCACTTACCATTTCTTAAAATACTATCCAAACTCTGATTGTTTTTCTCCTCCAACACAAGCATTTCTTCACCGTGGCTGCACACCGAGTTCACACACACCAATAGCACCAAGAACGCGTCGGCCGCCCTCCGAGGCGGCATCGTCGCCAACCTGCGTCTAATCATCATTATCAGCTATGCTCTCGCACTCCAGAAGGAATCATTCGCAATGTTTTGCACTACACCTCGAGTCTTCTACCTGTGTCACTTGTGCACTGTTGAGCCAGTCGTATTCTTCGGACGCCTCTCTGCCGCGTACTGCAATAGCAAAACTAGAAACGTTGGCTCTTTGGAGCACTAGAAACTATGCGCGCGCGAGCAGCAAGACACAGTTAGATCTCATCACCGCGGCATTCTTCATTCCACTTCGTTATGCGCGGTCCCGGCCGGTCAGCGGTCCGCGGACGAGGTTGGCCTCCACCGTTCTACCTCTACTTCCATTTCCATCGAGCTCGGCGTATTCTTTCTGGCGCATTGCCGTATCCGGCCTGCGAGCAACAGGTAGGCAGACAGGTAGATGCGGTGGATGTGTGGCAAGCGTTCTGTGAAAGGATGAGGCGAATCTAGCTGAAGATTTCTCAAGAGTGACTAAATGAAGTGGGTTATTCGTAGATTATTAGTCATTATAAATTTTGGGTTAGTTATTTGGTATGTAATGAGTGGGCTGAAAAGAAGGATGATGTTATTACAAAATATTTACCGGGAGACATTCTCGTAGGAAGATAACTCAAAGCACTTGCGGTTATAAAACTATAAACAAAGTAACAATACCTCAAGTTAAAGAACTTAACAATCTCCGTTTTTATCTTAAATAAAATAATAAATTAAATTACATTCAAACTTCTAAACCAACTGAAAATCGTTTTTTATTAATTGAGCGCCCTCTACACACCATCAATGTAACTATTTAAAGATTTATGTATTTCAATTGCTTTAAATTTTCAAACTACTTCAACAAAATAAGCCATAGAGTCTTATTCTATTATATTAATTGTTTTCATCTATAATTTAATATATAATATAAGTTATTTAAATTTATTTTGTTTTAAATCTTTTAGAATTCTTTTAAAATTTATTTAGTAAGAAGTAATGTAAGTAATTTATTATTGTATCATTTTGATACAGATTGCAATATTCTTTTTTAAAAAAAATTGCTTGCATTTACGCTTTAATTTATAAATTCCCTCAATGAGCAAGTGGTTGTCAAAATACAAAAAACATTTGTCTTCATTTTCACTTCGTGCCTTCGCACAAAGCACAAATATCGCAATTATTTCACCTACAACGAGGTGACAGGATAATACCGAATAACGGAGCAGAATAAAAAGTAAACGTCAACAACTGTCAACAATGTCTGATGAAATTTATTCATGACGTGTAAGGTTATATTTTCACAGTAAACTGAGTAATGGTGAGAGTTGCGAGCTAAATCAACACAATATCATAACTATTTCATATGAGATCAACAAGCAGGTAAATGCCTAGTTGACTTGTGTTTGTGACACGTTTCATTCGCATTAACACCTTCATTTAATTTAATTTTAATAACCAATTTGCAGGCAGAAATGGGGATTGCAGTCACCAAGCAGACTGAGCTGAACAGCAATGAATTTGTGTTGAAATTCATAGGCAAAGAGTTTATTTCCCCAAATGATCCATTTTGGAATTCATTTCTTACATTTAACATCACTGTACCACAAACTAGGTAACTTAAGTATCAATTAAATACAGCTTAAGGTAATGACAAACAGTCTAACTAAAAATATTTGTTGCAGCAATGAACAGCTTTTCTTGGAAACAAAAATTGAGCCTTTGCTTCAACAACTTATTACAAATAACATCCAATCGAGGAATATCAGTTCCTTAATTCAAGTGTTTTTGGTTAGGGCTTCAGAATTATTGGCTGCAACAACTACTGACAAGTAAGATGAAACTTACAAAAGATTTATACTGCTTATGTCACTATTTTCTTTTGTAAATTGCAGTAATTTATTCAGTTGGCAGACATTGAATGCACTTTTTATTATAAGATGTATTCTAAAATACCTCACAGAGATGCTCCCAGAAGAGCAGCTCATTGAACATGTGGAAACAGGAGTAGACAAGAATGTAATCAAATTGGAAACCCTAATTGGTTCATTGTTTGGTATTGTGGTGGATGTACCACTGAAGGATTCAACTTATGTTATTCATTTGGAAGCAATTACAACTGTTTTAGTGCTGTTATCAATTGAAATTCATTCAAATCAGAGGCCTGACCAATCAAGCATATTTAGGATGATAATGAAAGGAAGGCATTCAATTCATGCACCATTGTTTGTTAGAAGTCTGCTACAAAACTTCATTGAACAGAAAAAGCAGCCATCTGGAGATGGGCATGGCAGCAGTATCGTCCTTGGTTTAGCAACTGAAATCTGGTCTATTTTAACATTTACAAGGAAACCTACAAGTAATGAAACAGTTGAAGGTGTTGAAATTGAAACAAGTCCTCTAGGAATACACAGTCTGCTGTTGATTTTAGTTCTTACAAATCATTGCTCTATTCAGCCAAATCCATATAGGCAGTGTTTGTTTTCCTGCGTCGATAATCAAGGTATAATATAACATTTGCCTTTATTGTTGACACTATTTGGATTTTAAATTGTTTCAGATAATAATCCAATTGCACCCACGCAAGATACCGGTGTATTTCGCATCGAGTATAGTCAATTATTTCATGTGTTGTGCAAAAAGGCTTCTGGGGATGTGGCAACCTTACTTTTATATTTATTACTACATCAAAACGCATCATTTAAGGCACATTTGTTGAATAGGGCGGATTTGGATCAATTGGTAAGTAAATGAGATTGAGTAATTTGATGGGGATCGCATTTTATGTGTACTTTTTATGTCTTTTAAAGGTGATACCCATTTTGAAGACATTATATCATGCTCCAGATAGTAATTCACATCATATTTACATGTCTTTAATTATTTTATTGATACTGAGTGAAGACGAGGGTTTCAATCGATCTATACATCAAAGTGTAAGTTATTCAGGACACAACCATGATAATAGTTATATTTCAAAACGACATTGCAACAATTTCAAGGCCTACAATGACAAACTACTTAAGTATTTCCTAATTATAATAACTTGTGCATGGTGTTTTAACATACTGGATAAAACCTTTCCACCAATGACTTTAAACTCTTTTTTTATGTTTTCTTTTATAGAAATTGAAAAACGTGTCCTGGTACACAGAACGTATCCTCTCCGAAGTATCACTCGGTGGCCTGCTAGTATTAGTCGTAATAAGAACCATTCAGTACAATATGATTCGCATGAAGGACAAATATCTGCACACGAATTGCCTCGCTGCATTAGCTAACATGTCATCACAGTTTCGCGACCTTCACCCTTATGTTTGTCAAAGACTAGTATCGCTTTTTGAAACACTTGCCAAGCGATACCAACGCTACAAAGCCGAAGTACAATTACAAGACGCGAAAGAAGCTAACGCAAATTCGGTCCAAGTACAAATTGGCGATGGCCAAGAAGTACCAGACGCTGAACAGTATATGTACGTGCTTGAAGAAGTCCTGCGAATGGTGTTGGAGATTTTCAATTCTGCATTGACTCATCAATTGCATAATAATCCGAATTTGGTTTACACGATGCTGTATAAGAAAGATGTATTCAAGCAGTTTAAGACGAACCCTGCTTTTTCGGATATAGTTCATAATATTGGGATTATTATTGAGTATTTTTCGGATTTGTTGAGTAGTAAGATGCAGCATCAAGAAGTGGATGCGCATTTGGTGTTGAATGTCATCGTGCAAGGGGCTAGACACTGGCCTAAAGATAAACTGACGGTATTTTAATATGCAGCAACGTTGTTGGCATTGTTTTTAATATCGTTGATTGTGATATTTATAGAAATTTCCGGATTTAAAATTCAAATACGTCGAGGAAGAGCAGCCTGAAGAGTTTTTCATTCCATACATCTGGTCACTAGTCAACCAGCAGAGTAATATTCATTGGAGCAGTGATTCAACTGGGGTCCTAACTGTTGCTTGTTAATCTGTCAAATAGCTTTACTTAGTTTTTGGATTATTTTGTTCATATTGTACATTTCAACAATATTCAACACCTAATCCCTACAGATGTAATTATAGTGCTTTATTTGGTATGGCTGTACATATTTTTATAACGATTTTGTGTTGATTAATGTATTAACGAATTTTAGAATGACTAAATTATATTTTAGTGGATATGCTCCATTATTAACAAGTGCGAAACAAAATATTATGTTTGAATTTATTTCTCAACTACTATGCAAACATATCGCAAAACCAAGGTTTGGGCGACTTAAAGTACTAACCTACAAACTATTTCTAAATCCAATACATTTATACTCACATTTTCAGCTTAAATACCATCCGCAAAATAGAAATTATCAATTGAAATACAATAGTAAGTATTTCTCCAAGTGCAATAATAACAACTGGCATATTATTTTTTTTAGAAATGAGACTTACTGCTTTATTGGCATGGAGAAAAGCATCAGCTGAACCAGTACCATTTCAGGAACGTTTACCACTCAAATTGAAACCAACTGTATCAGGTAAAGGAGACAAAATATCTGAAGTATGCTGTATTCAAGAGATGTCTGTGATGCTGGCTTGTTTCAAGACCTATGAATTTAACCAGGCTCTGTGCTCATCAGAAATTGATAAGTTTAAACAATGTTATACCAATCACATGAATATCAAACGGGTGAAAAAAGAACATGCAGAGAAGGGTATACTAACTCCAGGAGAGAAGAAATTATCTTATAAACAAGTTAATATTTTACTAAAGAAGCATCCTAATCATATTTGATAATTGTAGAATTATTTATATGTAGTTCTGTAATATTAAATATAGTATAAAAATGATTTTTTATTTATCTTTGAAAGTGAATTTCACTCTTATACATCACTTAAGAAATAATTACTATTATGTTGATAAGGTTTCATTACAACACTAATTCAGTATCTGATACTGAAGAAGGCAACATGCCGAAAACGTTTTATTAAGTGAATTTTCGTAAGGATATAATGAAATTTTATCAGCATAATGATAATTAAACACTTCCTAACTACACTCAATGATATATGAAATAATAAATTGTTGCTTAAATGATACTCAACTTCTTTGGATTGTATTAACACATTAATAACACATTAATACTATTCGTGAAATCTGCGAAGTCGCGCGATAAGTGACGACGAGTTCTTCTTCGCATCGCTAGCGCCACAAAACACCGAGGTCTAATGGCTACGAATCCTGGAAATTTGAGCACAGTCGAGAATCCACCTCAGAGCAAGCAACATCTTTTGCAAGTTACTCTCCTCAATCTAGAATTCAATGCATCATCCATAAGTAGCAATACAAGTCAAAGCAACACAACACAATATAGAATCATATACCTATAGAAACCCAGTCAAGCAAGCAAAGCAAATACATGTAAAACATGCTATCTAATACAATACTCATAACACTAATAAACCACTGGTTTCATCTATCTACCAACCTAACACCATATCTCCCATATTACCCAATGCAAGTCAACACCATAGGCCATATACAATATAATCCAATACAACACGATTCACCACATAAGTCTGGACCAAATGCTAAGGTCCAAATAAGAAAAACTGCCATGGTGCTTGTACCCCGAAGCGTTCAATTCAATAATTATGGTAAAAAAAAAATATTCACCAGATACTAATAAAATTAAGGTTTCAATACGACTTACAACTTTATACCCAAGCATTGCTAATTTTGCTAAATTAGCAAAGATAAAGCCCTTAAAAATGTTTAAAAGTCTGCAAACCACATGAGGGAAAGTGCCAATTGAATTTTGTGTGTGGCTACAAGGTGAGAGTTCAATGCGCTCGTATATTTACTATTTCGGGACATTCATTCAATTTTAAAGAATAATTCAATATCTATCACGCTGTAAAATGTTTTTAACCGATTGTAAATAAGAAGATTTATCTTAAAGCATCCTAAAAATTGGTGTGAAGTTATAACAAGTCAACAAGTCACCATTTGAAACGCTTGGAATGGTTTAGAAGTTCAGAAATAACTTTCAATTGCGTCTAAGTTGTGTTCATAAGTCCTAATAATAGACCATGTTTCATGAGATTCTAGAAATAACTAAAATATTGCGCTTTCAGTATAAATGCAGGTGTGCATGAAGGAGTCGGTTCAGTTCCACTTCAAGCCTGCTTAGCATTCATTCAATTTTGATATATTTTACAAAAAGACAAAAAGGCAAATCAATTTAATTCAAACTTAAGGTAAATTTTAACTTAATTTTCTACACTCTGCAGATGTCTATGGTACCAATGCTCTTCCGTGACTGGTGGGACGACTTTGAAATGACTCGCCCTTCCCGCTTACTGGATCAACGCTTTGGCACTGGTCTTCGCATGGACGACCTGATGAATAGCATGTCAATGCGTCCTACCACAAGATACTATCGTCCATGGAGAAACACAGACCTTGCCCGTCAAGATTCCGGTTCTACTCTTACCTCAGACAAAGAAAACTTTCGGGTGATACTGGATGTACAACAGTTTACTCCAGAAGAAGTCACTGTTAAGATCAGCAATAATTGTATTGTCGTGGAGGGCAAACACGAGGAGAAACAGGATGAGCATGGATTTATTTCAAGGCATTTTATTAGAAGATACATGCTGCCAGTAGACCACGAAGCCAAAGATGTGTGCTCCACATTGTCTTCGGACGGCATTTTAACTGTGACTGCTCCAAAGAGAGCGCCGCAGAAGGAGCAAGGAGAAAGGATGGTGCCTATCAAAGCAACTGGTCCTCAGAAGAGCACAGTGACACCGATAGATAATCCCACCCCACATGCTGGAACTCCACAACCCACTGTAGAGCAGCCAAATTAAAGAAACGCGCACGAAAGGAACCCAATTTGAAGAAGAAAAAACATGTTGATGTTTGCTTATTGTTAAACACGCTTTATTTTTTCTAACAACATGTAAATTGTTTTTAATTTGTTTTCTAACATTTTACAAATAAATAAAAGTCATTTACTGTCATTTTACACTCTGAAAACATTTTCCATGATGTCAAACTTTGAAAGGAAATCTAAACTATGCCGGAGAATGGGTCCTCTACAGGAATCAATCAACCGAAGTGTTGAATTTGCTAACAACAGTGAAAGGACTTATCTTCAAGGTGAATCAAAATCAACCAACCACTTAGTATTTGAAATGAATGAATTCTACCTGGAAATGGCACAAAAACTCAACGAATTTAAGCTGTCTACATATGATAATGGATCTGTGTATGATGATGACAACGATGAAGATGTTGAAGACACTGATAGTGTCCTCTATGAAGTAGTCAATGCTATCAGAAAAAAGAGAAATGATCCAGAGATGAAGAAACAAATTGAGCATGTGTTAAAGTTGGACAAAATGATGGAGGATTCTTATAAGACATTAAGGGTGATCTTTTATTTAATATAATGACGTAAATAACGATAATGATTGTAGGAGGAAAGGATGAAAAGACATCGTATTCAGCAACAGTTATGTGATATTATTGATAAAGAAGATGGTAAAGATTACAAAACAAAATATTTTAGAGATTTGTGCGAATTTGAAGACAAACAACATATGCGTATTCCTTTTCCTGCTGAATCACAAACAGATTTAAATCAAAATGAGCATGAAACAAGAAGACATAAACCAACTGAAGATGAGGATAAAGACGAACGATTTATTAAACGGAATATTCAGGTAAAAGATTTATTTTTAAATTGCTTTAAATAAATATTGATCAAACTGCATACAGTGTAACGTGGGTAACTTGTGATGGTATTACCTTATTTTTGTTTCATGCTTCAGCTTGCTAAAAATACGCCGACGATGTTGAATCCCACGTACAGTCTAACGGACGCAGAAAAATTGAAATTAGATCAGTTGTTGATGGACCTGGGTCAGTACAACAATAAATATTATTGCGTTGATTGATTACTTTTGATTCACAGAGAAAAATGAGAAAACTAGGGACTTGAAACATGAGAACATCGATCTCAACATTGATAAAGTCTTATCTTCTTCGGAAAAGAATGAAGAAAATGACTCTTTCTTTGAAGCCGACAGTACAGCTACACCATATCCATACTCTTTATCACAGGAGGACCAGATTCGAATGCGAGATATAGAAGCAGAACTTCGAGCACTGGAAAATTCAGAGTCATCTGTGAGTATTCCAGCTATTTCATCACAAACAACTCCAGATAGAGTGCAACCCAATAATAAACCATGGAAAGTGGAAGAGAGACTTAAGGAAATTGATGCCAAATTAACAAAATTCCAATGCGAACGTGAATCATTTTTATATGAACCTTCAGTGGTTCCTGCTTTGGAAATTGAACCACATTTGAGGTTTTTCGGGCGTCCAAGGAATGAAAGTAAAGAAGATGAAGTTGTAGTCACAGAAGAGACTGAGGATACAGACAATACTTTATATGGAATTGAATCAATTTCACTTGATACTTTAAAAGAAAAGAGTCAGGCTATGCAAGAAAAAATTGCTTGTATCGTACAGAAAGCTAAAGAAACACAACCGGATGAGGTGGAAGTAAGAGAGTACTCAGATTATGAAAACGATGAACCAGAACGCGATGAAAATGAAAATATGCATTAATTTATAAAAATGCCAAAATTTTTATTGCTCCCATTAAATTTGTAGTGATTTAAACTAAATTAAAAACTGCAACGATAACACCAACCACACTTATTAGACCGTAATTCACTAGCATGTAACCAGCTGAGGTTTCAGCAACGAAGCCAAGATATACTAACCCAGAGGTACCATTGATCCTAACACTACCGCCATTGCCATTACCACAATATCTGTAGGCAACGTTCTTCAGTTCCAAGTTGCTGGAGACTGGCAAGTATTGTTCGGCTTTCTTTGTGGTGGCTTCGATCTCAATATGGTTGAAGGTGACTTGCTCCAGTTCTTTGTTGCGACTGCCGCAGGTGCTGAGATCGTCGTTGTCATCACAAGCGATGATACCGCAAGATTTTCCAGAAACCACAGCTCTTTAAAACAAAAAGAAAGCAATTATTAGTTGAGAGGTTTGGATGCTGTTGTTTGAGAATCACTTGTAGACTGGACGAATATCAAAAATATTCTGGTTGAACTCAACGGTGAATTTGCAACACAAGCCTCCATTACAGAAATCGTCCTTGAATCGGTTGTCGGTATTTTCTTGTTTTAGCAGAGGTTTGTAGATGTAATCCTCAATGGCGCTCATGGCTTTGGTACGGAAGGAGTCAATTTTAGCAGGGACGCCAATTATACCTCTTGGTTGGTGCTACAATGTGTTGTCTTATAACGTTATTTCTTTCCTTTCGTGATATTCAAATTACTAACTTGTTCATTGCATGCCAACTCTGGTTGCCTCCTATTAATCACTTTAATTGAAGCGGTTCCACTTTGCGTAGCACGCACTGCGTTGATAACCGTTTTGATTGATCCAACTGCGTTGTATATTCCTGAACCACCTTTGTACTTTTCAGGATCACAGATACTCGACACCAGAAAGTTGATGCCGTTTTTCTTAGCGTAGCCATGTTGAAGACCAATAGCTGAAGAAATCAGCCAGAAATCAATAATTTAAAAACCTTTCTTTCTAAATTTTTCTATTGAAAGTTGCTTACAAGTAAAGAATGGAACTTCTGATTCCCATGAAGAAGTCATCACTACATCAGTAACAGCCAACTCTTTGAAAATCTCCTGAGATGGATTATTATGTAAAATATCATCTCCAGTGATTAATCCAAAAGTAACCCCAAATGATGTGGTGAATGTAACAACATGTTTACCGGCTTTCAAGTATCTTCTCTCTTCAGTGTTTAGGTTGATCTTGCGGTATCTGCAATCAACATAACGCGTTAGTATATGATCATTTAAGAATAATGAGGTGTCTACTTGGCCAAAATGGCTCCTGTGCCATCAAATACCACATTAGTATTGTAGATTTCATCATTTTCCTTCTCCAACAAGTTGACTACCAAAGTCTTCAGCCGGTTTGGTACTAGTCCACAAGCGATATCTGTAACGATCTGGTCGACATTTTCACCTTTACAGACTGATTTCGATGAGTCAGCTGCAGGAATTCTCACAGCAAAAGCTGAAACATTCTGGGTGAAGACTTCAGTTCCAGTGATGCCATATTCAGGAAATACCATAATGTCCTTAAATTGAATATTGATTAATTATAGATTTTATACGTGATATATTAGTATCAGAATTTAAGTGTTATACTAACAATCCCTGGCTTTTCAATTTCGGTAAGCAACGTCCGGATGTTTGCTGTGAGAGTTTCCTGTGGAGTGCGCTCGTGAGCAGGATCATAGTCGTAGATTCTGGCTTCATAAGTTTCTACTGTTTCCTAAAATCAAAAAAAAAGTTTGATTTCTTTATTAATTGCAATGAAATAATTATGATTGGGGGCAGACTCACCAATGCGGAGATTGTTGACACAACAGTTACACATATGCATAGACACAGCACAAATTTGAACATTTTGTTGATTTATTGCTTAGTTTAATGTGCGTGACGCGACGAATTAATGAAGACTGATGGGATGGGCAGGTACGGCTGGAATTTAAGGATTCCTTATCTCGGTTGCGCTTCATCGCTGTTATCGCTGATTGTTTGAACGATGAGGTAATAGTAACTTTTTCTCTCTAGAGTTATTTGAAATTTGCAGTTGTTAATTGTAGTGATAATATATTTTCTGTATTTCTGTATTATTTTTTTTTTACTTTGATTCATAATATAATAATCATCAAAAATGCTTTAAGGTGATAGTTATTTGTTATACAATAAACTATAAACAATATAAGTAAATGAACGGTTTATTGAAATTTGTTGAGTGTGGTTACGAAGTGTTTAAGATTCATTATGTTGATAAAACTTCACTATAACAAGAAGACAATATGCCAAAAACATTATACAAATCAATATTAAGTAAGTATTATAGTGAAGTTTTATCAACATAATGAAATTGGTTAGTAAAATTTAAAAAAAATCATTTTCTATCTTTGCTTTATTCTGAATTATGTCTTGTAACATATGCAACTCTACTAACATCTTTTAAACGTTTTGATATTTTTTATTAGTTAGAGCAGAACTATAAATCTCGTTGCAGAATTTAAGGTTTATCTTTATTTTATTAGCCACTAATAAATCACATCTTTTCATAAACTTAAAAATACAAATGAATCATCTAGTAATATCAATAGTGATATCCATCTGCTGTCTCATCACATCTTCCAATATTGAATCAACTAAGCAAACATTAATTCTCGCCATGACATCTGTGACATGCATAAATATTGCCTTTGAAAAATACGTTTCTGTTCTCTGGGTAAATACACATTTAATTAGCTAGCACGTTGCACAACGATAGCAGGTACATCAATTAGTATCAATCTCCATGTAAGGCCGTCGCAAAGGCACATCGCGTACAATTCTTCTACATTCTTCTTAGACAAAACATTATGTTACAGGAAAGCTGTGGCTGTGCCAAAACGTGTGCTGTATAAAATAGATTAATAGAAGTTGACTTTGTTAATGATCAATACTTTAACGTAGAAAAATACGTGCTGTTTATGGCAGCTTAACATTAATTGTTGTTGAATTGCTCCAAATCTAGATCTATGAAAGGCAGCTCAAAACTACCAGGTACTTTTAGGTAGTGAGTAAGTACTTTAAATATTGATTTCTATTTATCGATTTGTTGACGCAACTTATCTGTATGGAATTTTCGACGTTGCGGACTAGTGATGCCAAGTTAAGCTAAGCCCAAGCTAGGTAAAGTTTACAAAATAGAATTTTAGCTACTCTATGTGGTAGTAATACTGTGGAATTATTGCTAAGCGCCTTTGAGTTCTTTAAACTGTAATATTCTACCGATATACCCAAATAATTTCCAACCTTAAATTTTCCTGTCTCAGGAGGTGCTTCATCAAAGCATCATGTAGTATTAAAATGCTCGTGGTCTGCAAGCATCAAACTTAGTACATTACTCACTTAAATTGTTAGTAATCAACGCAATTGTCGCAAAGCAAACGAAGTGAACCGCATGATTCATCACTAAACCTTGTGCTGTGTTTGTAATCACACCAGGATTACGCCCGTCGTACGCATACATCCTACCAAAAATCCCAAAAGATAGAAGGTTTGATATGGGCTGAGTACTGTGCATTTCTGCCAGCACAGAGGTCTTATCATCGCTAATAGTCTCGCAGTATGTGTAGTCCGTAAGAGGTAGTTGATCATAGGTTAGGGTGATGGGCATGTCAAAGTTATCGTTGTATCCTCGTTGAAAGGTGCCTTTGATTGAAATCTGCTTGAAAATAGCTTCGCTTTGAGATGTATGATTACGCATTCCACACGTGGATTTATCTTGGGTTAAGCAGGCTACTAGCCCGCAGGAACGAACACCGATTGTGGTGTCCCCGAAGGTTTTAACACCGTAAAACAGAGCCAACCTACAACAAATAACAGTGTGTTGAGCAGAAAATTTGTGCGGGGAATTAATTAGTTACATGTATTTAGGATTGTGGAATGATGGTCTCTCTTGTAGGACCACTCTGAATCGGCAGCAGTACTCATTGTTGTAGTTGCACAACCTGACTTTGGTCTCCAAGTCATGGAAGTTCAAAGGGTGTAGAGTGTGGATGGACATGTCTTCATGAGGAGTGTTCAACATGCCTTCGTTGAGATGACCACCAAGTCGGAATCTTGGTGTGATCTATAACAATTTATAAGTCAAATATTTTTGTTTCTATGGTGGTTTATCTCAACCTACATGTGAGTTATTATTACACTTTACGGCTGATAGCTTCACTTTACTCTTGGGAACATCTTGGATGAGCAACTTGGATGACTTGGAAGGTGAGTGGTAAAGTTCAGCAATCCGGCCATCGTGCAAATAAATGCCACTGCCGCCATACATGGGCGGGTAATTGAGACCAGCAGCTAGCAAATTTACGCCTGTTGCCCTCGCGTAGCCGGCTTGGATGCTCAGACCTTGAACCGCAAAATAGCATCGAGCATCATGTCTAGGTCAATAATAATAACTGCTAATTACAAATCGCGCTGGCATGCGCAATCGCAACAAAGTGCTGCCATGTGCAATTGACGGGTTTAATGGGACGTAATTGGGTTCATTACTGTGAGTGTACGGCGTTTCCGAGTACCACGCCGAGGGCAGGATGATGTCGGTGAGGTTCTTGTCTTGCACAATATCAATGGCGGGTCGGCGGTAAAGGATGTCGTTGCAGGTGATGATGCCAAAAGTCACGCCAAAGTCGGTTCGAAATTTAGCGAGATCTTTTCCTGGATGCAGTTTTGGCTCATTGAGTAGGTTGATTTTGCGATATCTGGAAGTGAAACAAACTTGTTGTAAATCTTGAAAAATTAGATTTGGTCCTTACTCACCGAACGACAATGACCCCATTTCGATCAAACACCACATCTGTGTTGAAGTAAAACGTAAAACCCATATCCTTAAACTTTTCGATCACGTTGATCACCACGTACATGTGATATTTGGTTGCGGCCTCAGCCATCAACCGCAGAATCTATAACAACATCAATTGTAGTCATAATCCATATATCAATATTTAAATTCACTAGTCACTAGGACAGGTCATTATAAGTCAGCAGTATACAGCTTACAGTGTTGTATGATTGATTGATGCGAGGATTGGGGTGAATGGCTGGATCCGGTACTTCAATACTGTAGTTGGCGAGTTTCTGCGGGGATTTCTTCGCAATGTCCAACGTTGTGAGACCATCTTCAGGAAATACAATGATGTCAACATGCTAGAGAGATGATTTGGTTAGATGACATTCAATCGAATTTTAAAGAGATTTACTTTCTCGGCTGCTTTCTCAATATGTCTCAGATACTCATCTGCATTCTTCAATAAAACTTCATGCGGAAACAAGAATGGTTCTAAAAGAGCGTCAAATTCCACCACAGCTGCTTTGTATTTTCCCTAAGAATAATAAACACTTGTTGCCAAATAAACCAAATTCTCTCTTTATTTTATTCTTTAGGGTACAGAAATTGGATACTTACTTGAGAGAACATTATGGACTCTGTGGGCCATAGAAGGTTCCCTGCAAGGATCAGCGCAAAGATGAGAAACATCGTGACGGTTGGCGGCCGGGCGGCGGCAGCGGCAGCTATTCAGAATGCGGCCCCGGCCAGACTGCCGAATCCGGAACTTAGTTGAGGGTGTAAAGACACGCGTCTAGCACGCTGTTATGCAATACAAACAAACAGGGTGGTATTGATTTTGAATAAGGGCGCTTGGATTAAACGGTAGATGGCGACAGGAAGGCAGGATGGCGCCAATGTGGCGGCAACTAGTCGTAAAATATTGGATACAATTATGCCACAACAAAATCTAAAATTAAATAATCAAGATAATTATGAATGCAACTTTTAAAGACAAAAAATAAGAAGAATTGAAGTTCCAAGAAAGTGAACTTTGGTAGATTCTGGTAGACACCGATTGGAAAAAATCAAGTTTGAACAAATAATTACGCATTTTCCTTGACCCCTGCGAACTTATTTATAGCTTGATAAACCAAGTATTGTTGAAAAGATAATGAAATTAATTTTTCCGTCTTTTATGTTTATTAACTATCGATTTAATAATAAAACTCATAGACCTATCAATATTCCCAACTTTTAATATATTGACTATTATTTACTAACATTTCTTACTTTACTTCAATTACCTCCAATTAAAATCATCACTTTTCATCAATTCAACTCTAAATTTATTTTTAACAACAATTTGTTCCGTTCATGATTAATTACGACATCTTTTAAAGAAAATATCACAACCAATTTGTCCTTCTTTGTAACTACCTTAAGTTATCTGGGTATCTTACCTTTCTACAATCCTTTTTATTACCACCATCAACTTTTACCAACCACCAAGAATCCTCAGCAGGTTTCGTTTCACCACGTGAGCAGTGTCACCGTCATCACATGGGAACTGTACATCAATATGAAGTGCATACGTTTGCAAAAACTGCTAAAACTATTTTATGGAATTGACCGCACTGACCAACAATTATTCTCTGTGCATTGCTCACGAGGCATACGACAATTTGCAGTATGAATTGTATGTTATGTTTTTTTATGCCCGATTTGATCGAGGGAGGGAGGTGAAGGATTGTGAACTGTGAGCTGGAGCGGATCAAGAGAGGTTGTTGAGTCAGTACGGGAGAGGTGGAGAGAATGATCAGAATACCTTTTCAATAGTGTTCCCATATTATGACAATTTAGTCATTAGATATTACAGTAATCATTCTACCAATAGCCATCTTTCTCATTAATTTTCCTTTGCTTTAGAAAACTTCCTAATGCTGATGAAAGAATTAGGTGATGGCTGGCAAGTGAAAACTAAAAGTGACTTAATTTTTGACCATAAACATACTAAAGAATTGAGATAAGGTACAAATAAATAATCTATAATTTACGACTAAGCCAATTGAAAAGGCGGGAAATTTGTGCGTACGTGTTAATATTTATATTGTCTTTATTTCCTTAGCGCGTGCATTCAATCTAAACAATATGATTTATTCAGTTACAATCTTTGCCAAATAAATAATTAATATGTTGATTTCAGTATAATATCTCATAAAACATTAACGATTAAATAATCAATATCATAACAATATTAACACTGCCTTTTTACTAATCCAATACCATTCCAACAACAATGTTAGAACTGCGCCCTTCCTACATCTGGTGCCGTATTTTTGGCCTCGTTCCAGAACACAACAAGAAACTTCAAAACTTTACTTTGCAAAAATGGCGCACTGGTATTCTCGTTTTAATCCTTTTTAGTACCTACATCTACATTGTCTCCCAACTAATTTTAATCCCAAATTACACAAAAACCACCACAGATATAATTGATATAAGCCTTATCATCGTGAGTATCTTAGTAATCGTCTTCAAATGTAACATCTCTGGTTTTGCTGATTTTGAAAGCCTTCACCAAAACATCACGGCAACAACAACAACGATGCAGCAATACAAAGCACTTAAATTTTTCAATCCATGGATTTATATTGTATTAGCCCACTTGGTGTTCTGGCCGATAGTGCTTTATTCTGGTGTCATATTTTGGATGGATCAAGAGGAATACATAGACTATTTAAGTATTTTGCTAGATCTTTTGTATTTCTTGTGTTGGTATCTGAATTTCATTGCGGTTTGCATGGAGTTTACGATATTGTTATCATTGAAAAAGAGGTTTGCCATTTTAAATGAGATTATCATTCAGCATTCGTTGACCGACGAGGTCACGGAAGATTTTACATTGGTGCATTTGAACTTGACGAATGCAGTGGATGATTTCAATGTTCTCTTTGGATGGCATATGTTCTTCTGCAGTGTGTATTTGATTGTGAATACTTCGTTTACGATTTATACTACGTTGAATACAAAGACCAAAGATGCATATGAAAAGATTGGTATTTGGTTATGGCTGTTTTTAATTCAGGTGAGTTGATTGATATTGATTATTTGCTTCAAAGTAATAGGGGAGAGATAGCTTTGGATCAGTGTGATAGTCTGTAAATGATGGGCACATTAGCTTATCCAATTAAATCGACTTATCGTGGCCGCCTCAGTTAAGCGAATTTAAAGAAAAATGTGATTTTAACGAGATTTATTTCTAATGCTGAACGTACACAGTCATTAGGTGGTAACTGAGTCACTTCCGACGGAGTGATCAGTAATCAACACAACACTTTGGGAGTTTATGCAGAAACACAATCAATGTCACGTGGGAGTACAAGAATATTCTTGCACAATTCGTGAAAGAACGTTGTTATTGTTATAAACGACGCATCACCGAGACATGGCGCATTACAGTGGGTGCAATAAGGAAACAAGGGATAGAGCTCTGGTAGAGAGTTGTCTGATGGTGGATTATTTCATGAAATGTTAATTACAAATTATTACAAATTAATTACAAATTGCGGATTGTATGGTAAAATCAAACAAGAAGAAATGGTTTCATTGATGTATCACTCTGAGAGACATACTGAGTCAGTCACTGAGTCAGTGCATTAAAAATGTAGGTTAAAAAGTTCTGTGCGAATAAGGGAATCTTGAGTATCTTTTTTTTACCATTTAATTTTTATTGGCATCTCTTCGGAAATTTGATGTAGCGAATAGCATATGATCCAAATTAGGCTCCTAATGTTCCAAGCAATAAGTAGTGAGATATTTTAAAATCAAAATAATTGTAGCATTGAAACATTACTAGAATTACCGCATTGCATAAATAGATGTATTTCGATAAGGTTTCACTTTGAACATGAATAAGTCAGGAAAAAGAGCTCATATAACTTGTGAATTATTTATTAAATGTTTTCGATAAAGCATCTAGTTAGTCATTATTACGAGGCTTGATATTATTACAAAATGCTCAGTCTCAGCAAAATGGCATGAACATTTCGCTTTCAAGTTGCATCGATTAGTGTGTCTTTCTAATAATATTCCAAGCAATCTCTGGTGTTCAGTGATGTTTCAAAGTCGAAATTATTGTTGAAAATGCTCAGTGACGTTGCAAAAGCGTACAAATTTAACGAATTCTTTGGTTTTACTCCAAAATATGACTTTACAACAAATACAGTGACTCCCCAACTAATTAAACCATTATTTAATTCATTGCTGTTAATTTTCATGGCAGTTTACACGAAATGCATCGGTGGTGACAGTGACAATAGCATTGGTCGCTTTGTCTTGTACTACCTAACCTCAGTTCTAAATCTATTCTGCCTCGTTTACACCCCATACATTATGAACAATCACAGCGGCATCAATCTCAAGCTCTTATTCAGACATCTTCACTACATCAACCGAAAACTCTCCAAATTCGCAACAATTTCCTATTGTACTTTCTTCCAAACGCTTGTTATTCTCGTAGGACATTTTTTCATCCTAATTCTATTCCTTTTCGACGTGGTTAGCGCTTTAGAGGGTAAAATGCATAACATTGTTTACTTTATCTTTGAGGATTGTTTGGAGTATGCTAGTTTAGTGATTATAATTCTGGAAGTGTGCATTTTACGTATAATTTGGAGTAGATTCAAGAGAATGAATACGGTTCTGAGTGCAATGGAAATTGAGAACAGTGCTAAAAGTCTAATGATGTTGGAGGAGTTTATCGATGTGCATTTTAGTCTGACTGCCATCGTGGAATATTACAATCACTTATTCAGTGTGCATATGATAAGGAATACGATTCAGGTGATTCTGGGATTGTTGTATTGCGTCAGTTTGGCACTTGATGATCGTGTGACTTCATATTCCACCGAGTGGTTGGTGGTTTTGGGCATGTGGTCACTTTACTATTTGGTAAATATGTATTTTCAAGTAATTTAACTTATCAATATAAAGATATAAAGAACTCTTTCCGAAAGTCTTTTCGATTTATTGATACTTTCTACTAATTGCGAACCGAATAGAAAGGCAATTATATTCATCTATTCGTCTGAATTTACCTATCTTGTTCATTGTTTAGTTTATATGAATAATAATAGTTTATTGATTTAATTGATAAGGGAGGGCGATTAAGCCAGATTGGTAAACTGTTTTTAGTCAAAATGATAAATGGTTCTTCGCATGTAGTTACAATCATTTATTCTACGTGTAACGTGCACGAATGCTATTTGCACATTTCGCGTCGGTTAATCATAAACTCAACAAATACATTCCGATTCATATTTCCTCACAATTTCCTTGATTGTTTGTATTGCATATTGTACTGTAATGATATCCTTCTAAGCATGACTGCAAAACCAACATTGTTCGTTCTCAGAGTTTGAGTGAGACGTCAAAGTACCTTAATCAATGTGGTAGGAGTTATTTTATGGACTCCTTCACGGCATATTTAGTGAGAGCGAGTGAACAATTTGTCGTGAATATTTTATCCTGCGTTGGCATTGGGGAATGTGTGAATCTGGAGTATATTTGTTTTGGTAAATACTGCCTTTTTAGTCTAATTATATAATAGATAATTAATATACATTCCTAATTACTCAGATTTCTTACGAACTTTCTGATAAATGATTCGTCATATTTGAAGTGGGACTCAATAATGTTTATGCAATAACACTGTGCAATAGCTAATTTCCGTTTAATATGAAATTAACGGCATTTGACTAATTATAACGTGCTAAAATACAAACCTCAAATTGTTTTGTTGCATTTAATTTTTGAGATATAATATTTTAAATGAGTTACAAGAGTTACACAAATTACTCATCTGCCTCATGAACCTCAGCTTGAACTGTACGATACTGTGGCAAAAATTAGTCGAATTCGAGTTGCGAATTCAGTGGTGTTTAATAAGCTTTAGGTAGGACGGATTGCGGTTAATGTGTTGTTTTAGCATGATTTTGCGCTAAATAAATTCATATTAAAATATAAATTAAAAACCACCTTTCTGTCAATATCATCATTTTATTTCTCAACACTTGCATGACCACAAGTATTAATTAACTAAAACTACAATGCAACAATAGAAATTCTTGGCATAATTCGTTTATTAAAGACAGAACTGATGCATATCGCTTGTTGTATTGACTTGTCCCTATTCCATTTACTAATTAAGTACTCTACTTACATTAATAAATTCTTGTTCAATTCTAGTTTCGAATGATAGTCACAATTACAATAAACAATGCGAAACATAAATTCGACCGCAAAAGAACTGAATTTCACTTATAAAATCATAGCATTTTTCGGATTAATTCCAAGATATAACCTCAAATCTAATATAATCAACTTTCAAAAAGGAAAAACATTTCTTATGCTTGTAATGATAAATTTCATTAACATCTACACAAAGTTTCGAGATTGGTCTGCATGTGATCGCAGTAAACAATTCCTCGACATAATAGCAACTTCCGTTATTTTCATCGGTGTTCTATACATTATCTATAAAAGTAATTATAAAAATCCTAACCTTCTATTAGATATCTTTACCATTCTTTATACATGTCAGAGTATTCTTCAAAAATATTCGTCTAATCTTTCCCCAAATGTAAAAACTAACATAATATTAACAGCTTTATCACATTGCGTGATTCTTACAGTTGCAATCGGTGATTTTGTAGCGTGGTTTCCAACAATGCCATACACACAATATGCTTTCTTAATTTGCTACGAAGTACTCATTCATCTGAATATCTTGGTGGTTAATTTGGAAGTGACTCTGTTATCATCGATTAGAAAACGATTCAAAGTATTGAATGAGATTTATGCTGAGTTTACTGATTGCATAGTGAATGTGTTTATACTGGATGATATTGTGTCAGTGCATCAAAAGTTATGCTGTGCAGTTGACTTGTTTAACGAGCTATTTGGATGGCATTTGTTTTGTAGCTGTTTGTACGCCATGTTAGGTGCTTTGGCTTGTATTAGTTTGATATTGTCCGTCAATGACTCAGAGTGGTTTGCTGCAGGGACGATAGTGTTATGGACTGGCACTATTCTGGTAATTTATGATTCTAAGAGTATAATAATTTATGCAACTCCTCGAATACCTATTCAATATATTCGTTTCAAAGAAATTATTTTTTGCTGATAAAATCATCAAACACACTTGATTGAAGTGTCGTCATATTTTGATAAAACTTAATTATTCTAATAACCCACAAGTAGTAATGTATCGATTTCCTTTAATGTCACGCAATTAATTCATTACCTTATTGCGTGCCTATAAATTACTTCTTTGACACACCTACAACAACATCGCAATTTTCACCTGCCACCAGTTGAGCTAAAGTGCGCAAAGTGCAACTAATTTTGCCATGACTAACGAGTTATTCCTCCCTTTCAAACTATGCAACTATCTTCTCTTAATCCCTTCATACAACTTTGAAACCAACATCTTTATAATAAGAAACTGGCGTGTAGTTATCGCCTTTATCTACATCAACATCCTCAACGTTTACTCAAGACTCTTCAATCATAATAACTACACTCCAATCCAATGGCTTCTTGACTTTCTTGCATCGTTCCCACTCTTTATTGGACTAATGCATTTCATCTGGAGTACCAATATTGGTAACACTACAGAACTACGCACGCTGTTTACAAATCTCTACAAAGAAACCAACAGAATACTACAGTGCTATCTTACAAAAAAGTATTCCAATAAGAATGTGACAATTGCGTTGGGACATTTGATGCTATTGACTATAACATGTACTGATTTCTACTCATGGTACTTATTTCTGGATGTGACTGAGTACAGTTATGTCTTAGCCTATGAGGCACTGATTTATATAAATTTCGTGATTGTCCTGATAGAAGCTAGAATTCTGGTTACAATCAGAAAGAGATTCCAATTGTTTAATGAAGTATTCGCAAAGGAGGAATTGAGTGAGAAGGCAGTGAATGATGTGATAGTGGTGCATCAGATGTTGGCGGAGATGTGTGATTGTTATAATGTGCTATTTGGGTGGCAAATGTTGTGCAATAATCTACAAGCGTTCTTAAATGCGTTGTCGAGTATTGCGTTGACTATTGAGTCTAAGGAGTATTTTATTTTAGGGTTAGTGACGACGTTATTATGGACTGGATATTGTTTGGTAATGTATAACAGTAATTACGTTATATCTTCAAAATTAATTAGGGAGATTCACATATTTGAATAAACCCAATTCTAATAATAAAATTTTTAACCATTACACTTTAAAACTTACTAATTGTTCTAGGAGAAAATGCAGATTTTTCTAAAGTTTTCAACACAAATTCAAAATACCATACTGAACTAAAAACCCATTTATAGGATGGAAATAATTCTTGCATAGCAATTAACAAACAATAAGTCAAACATCACTCATAGAATAAACTATTATTCTTACATATTAGTGTCATTTGTTTATTGCTTCAGTCCATGACCAATATTAAATATAAAAATATGTTGTTTATCAACTACAAGCTCTGCTCAAAATTTTCCATCGTTCGAAAATATAACTTTGACACAAAATTCATCATTGTTCAAAAATAATGACTTGTTGTTATTATAATCTTCGTATTGCTCCTAAACTTGGTAGAAGACTATTCACCTTTTATCAAACTTCTGCACAATTCAAGGAGCACAATAACTTAATACCTAATGACTATAATTGTTACTACGACGCATCTCTTTTTCCACCGACTATGTCGTATATAAATCTAGTCTTACACTGTGGCAACAGTATTAGTGGGTAAAGCAGGTTTGATAAAGTTAGGACGGGAGAAAAGACAGGGGAGAACGCAATTTTATTCTAACTGACTTGTGACTGGTTTAATGGGTTGTTTAGTGAAGATTTGCGGTGTAGTAATCTGCAAGGGTTGATGAATTGTTTATCGTGTGTAACTTTCAAGTTGGATCAAGAAACGGAATTTATGAGAGACGATTGCTTGGTTGCCCACAATAATGACATGAAGGCAATTAGTGTATCTATTAAATAACATCTATAATTACTTAATTGGCAGCCAATAAACAAATACAAACACAATTAGTGCTTCCTTCCTATGAAGACTACCTTCAGTCTTGTTACACCTACGTAAGAAAATGTATCAAAACGCGATAAAACACACTGATACCACACTGAACTTTCTGTTAAAAATTGGATACCACTTTGGCATCTTCCCACTTTTAGATCCAAACAGTAAAAAGAACAAACTCAGGATGTATTTTATCATCATCTTGTTTTCCGCAACAATGATTTTCGTTGCTTTTCTGAAGGAACGCTCGGGGTTTACTGAAGATGGTGCTTCTAAAATCCTTAATCACTTGTCAGACATCAACATGGTGGTTCTTGTAACATACGCGATTTTTCAATTTGGAGAGAGGAAATTTAAGCGGTTGAAGGAGTTGGTTTCTATGTTGAGACTTTTCAGCTTAAGAAATTACTATGAATCAAGCTGGACCTTGTGTAAATATTCGTACCTCGGCATTATGCTAGTTTATAGTATTATCTGGACTACCATAACGGTCTGGGCTGCAGTGTGGTGGAACGATTATAATTTTCAATTTAACTTCTTTGAAGTAGGATTTTTCGATCACATCTTGATGATTTTCGTGCATTTGTTAATTTTGATCATGTATTACTTCTGGGAGATTTTGTCCAAAGCTTATAAAAAGTTCAATGGGGTTTTAGAAAGGATGGAGATAAAATCTACTGAAATTGATAAGATTTTATCCTGGCATGGGGTGCTATCAGAATGTGTTACCATTCTAAATGAGGTATTCAGCGGGATTTTATTTCTGCTAACTTTTGAAGAACTAATACATATTTTGAATATTCTACACTTTGATATTAATGTCAACGATGAGAATATTTATAAGTTCCATTACATATTTCGTACTTGGGCCGTTATTATAATAGTGAGTACGTAGCTGACCCTAAATTGTTGCCAAACTAGAAGGAATTATCCTAAAGGACCAACCTGACTGAATTCTAAATTCTTAATTATTTGCAGATCCAAGGAGTTGTCGTTGCAACCATGTGTGAAAAGGTTGTAGACGAAGGCAAGAAAACCATCACCATCAGCTACAAAGCCCTCTATCGCTACTCCAACATCCCATCTATTAGAGAAAAACTCTTCATCCTAGCACACCAAGCCACAGCCAGATGCCCGCAATTCTCGGCTGCCGGTTTCTTCAACGTTGACTTTGCAATGCTCTTTACTTTTGTCAATCTAATAACAACCTATGTCATTGTAATCATCCAATTCTCCTCGACTAATCAGAAATAGTTGTGAAAGTTGTCTGCTTTTGTTTTGTATGTCTGTCTAATAAATAAACTTCTAAGTAGTATAACACTTTGTACATTATCAAGGCTATTCGCTACTAGTAACATGAGCAACAATTTAACATTTACTTATGCAAGTTCATAGAGTTCACAGTCAGATTAGATTATGATATTACGCAATCATCAGCAACTTGTTGACTGTATGTTATTGTCTTAAAGCAGAAGTGGCACAAGTCAGCAGCGCTCGGTCTGACTTAATCACCTAGTGTTGAACCAACAATTGTTGCGATGCATTTGCTCAACATGCGTGAGGCGTGTTGCAGGCGGGTTGTGAAATTGTCCCAGTTGCAGGGAATTCGTAGATATCACAGTGATGGTGTCTTTGGATACAAACCAAGAGTTATTAGTTATCAATTTAACGGTATCTGGTTCTTGATCAGTTTTAGCTCGTGGAAATTTAATTTGATTACAGTTCCAGATGAAATCCGAGAGAAACGCAATAAGAATCCCAATCTACAACGATTGGTTGATGCGTATCGTACTCATGGACATAAAATAGCTGATATTAATCCAGTGGCATTCAATAAATTATCCAGGTATTTAAAAAACACAAGTTCAATTTTTATGGTCCTCAACATTTAGAACTAGTTCAGTTTTCAGAGTGAATTGGACCCCAAAAAATATGGACTTGACCACAATGAAACCCTTAACTTTGATGGAATTATCAATGGTGATCTTCAAGGAAACTTAAATGATGCCATTGTTTATCTTCAAAAAGTCTATACTGAGAAAATAAGTGCTGAATTTATGTACCTAGAAGTAAATTACCCACAAAAAAGATTTTCCTTTTTTAATTGGCACAAAAATTGTTATTTTTAAGACAGAAGAAGAACGTGAATGGTTTGCAAGTAAATTGGAACAATTCCCGAATCAAAAAGTAGATGACATCACAAAGAAACAAATTGCTGTTGAACTTCTAAAGTCTCAAGTGTTTGATAACTTTTTGGCGAATAAATTTCCTGGAGTGAAACGATATGGATGTGAAGGTGCAGAATCAATGATGGCGTTCTTTTTTGAGTTTTTCAAAATGTCTTCTAAAGGTTCCAATTTTTTTGAGAATCGTAAATTGGGGTATTTAATGGCAAATGTTCTAGATGGAGTTGAACAAATAGTGATTGCAATGCCCCACCGAGGCAGACTTAACTTTCTCACTGGGATGCTAAATTTCGTACCAGCGCAAATGTTTGTGAAGTTAAGGGGTCAACCAGATTTCCCAAACACATTTCAATCTACTGGTGACGTTCTAAGCCATGTCAGTATGTTTTTATCTCTACTCAAATCTGGATATTTTAGTAATTTAAACTTCTAGTCTCTTCAACTGATCTAAAACTAAATGGTAACAACCTCCATGTTACAATGCTCTACAATCCTTCACATCTCGAGGCAGTAAACCCAGTCTCAATGGGTAAAACAAGGGCCAAGTACCTCTCTTCTCCAAACTCCCACGAATACAAAACAGGTGACTTTGGAGGTAAAATAGTCAACATTCAAGTCCACGGAGATGCTGCTTTTGCTGGGCAAGGAATTAACCAAGAGACCTTAGCCATTTCCAATGCTCCACATTATGAAATTGGAGGCAGTGTACATCTAGTTGTTAATAACCAAGTTGGCTTTACTACTCCCGGGGCAAGAGGGAGGTCATCAAGGTATTGTACGGATTTGGCGAAGATGATTTCATCGCCGGTTATTCATGTTAATGGAGATCATCCAGAGGTATTGTAATCAATTATCAGCATTCTTTTATTTAAAGCAAGAAATGTTTATTATTGATCAGAAATTGGTTTTAGGAAGTATTGAAAGCTACAAGAATAGCATTTGACTACCAGAGAAAATTTAGGAAGGATGTTTTCGTTGATATGAATTGTTATAGACAATGGGGGCATAATGAATTAGATGATCCCACTTTTACCAATCCTGCACAGTATAAACTCATCACAAATAGGAAGTAAAGCGAGGTTCAAACGCTCATGGAGAGGAATACTAATGTGCGATTTATTTTCAGGACAGTACCTGATAAATACTCAGATAAAATGATACAGGAGAGTATTATAACCAAAGATGAAATAGCCAACATAATAAAGATCCATCACGACTGGTTAAATAGTCAGTTAAAATTAGCAGAGACCTTTGTACCAGAGGTTAATACAACTTTCCCATCTGTTAGACTTTGAGTTAAAAGAGCTCAATGTTGTAGGATCCTTGTTTCAAAAAACAATGGACTGGTTTCACTCAAGCGAATAATGAAATTACTGTGTGGGACACAGGTATCAGTCCAGAAGTCCAAAGATATATCGGGGAAAAATCCATTGAGTATCCTGGTGATTTCGTAAATCTCACACTTTACTAAATCCTTCCAATTTATTAAAAAAAAAATTCTAGAATATTCATTCCAATCTGCTCAAAAGTCATGTTACAATCCGCCGTAAACGCCTTGAATCTGGTCTCAAAATTGACTGGGCTACCGCTGAAGCTTTCGCGATCGGTTCTCTAATTTACCAAGGTCACAATGTGAGAATAAGTGGTCAAGATGTCGGTCGGGCTACATTTTCCCACAGACATTGCATGTTGGTCGATCAGGAAACCAACCAGATGTATATCCCCCTCAATCACATCGATCCAGCCCAAACTGGGCACCTTGAAGTGGCAAACAGCGTTCTATCAGAGGAAGCAGTCCTTGGTTTCGAATACGGTATGAGTGTTGAGAACCCAAATAATTTGATCATTTGGGAAGCTCAATTCGGAGACTTTTTTAACACTGCTCAGATTATCTTTGATACTTTCATTGCAAGTGGGGAGTGCAAATGGCTGTGGACTTCAGGGATAACTATCATGTTACCACATGGTTACGATGGGGCTGGCCCAGAGCATAGTTCTTGCAGGCTGGAAAGATTTCTACAGTTGACTGACTCTAGGGAAGATAAACCAGACGGGGATAATGTAAATATGCAAGTGTGTCAACCTAGTACTCCGGCGCAGTATTTTCACCTGTTGAGAAGACAAATGGTGAGGAATTTTAGGAAACCTTTAATTATTGTTACTCCAAAGACTTTACTGCGTTTGTCAGCGTGTAGCTCGAGTTATGCTGACATGCAGGAAAATACTTTCTTTTTACCAGTGTTAATTGATCCTGTAGCTGATCCTAGGTTTGTCAAGAAGGTGATTCTTTGCTCTGGGAAACATTATTATACTTTGCTTGAGAAAAGGGAAGCATTGGGACATAAAGATACTGCGTTAATTAGAGTTGAAAGTTTCTGTCCTTTCCCAACTCAAGAGCTGCGAAAAGGGTTGGCTAAGTATCCCAATACATTGAAGTTTGTCTGGAGTCAAGAGGAACCTAGAAATATGGGTGCTTGGAGTTTTGTCAAGGCGAGAATGGAGAATCTTGTTGGAAAGAAAGTACAATATGCGGGTAGACCAACGCTTCCAACACCTGCAGTGGGTGTGGGAAAATGGCATCAGGAGCAAGTACAACAAGTTGCGTCAATGCCCTTTGAAATATAATTTTTCTAAATAAATAATTTCATAAAACTAAATTTCTTCAGAAGATCTGTTTCCGATCCATTTAGGTTTCTTCCCCCCGTTCTGCGTGTCCCTTTGGCGCAGCGGATAGCGCGTTGGACTTCTAATCCAAAGGTCGTGGGTTCGATCCCCACAAGGGATGTTACGCGCCTAGCTTTTGTTATTTTTAACAAATTATTTAATGTTTATTCTACACAACATGATTAGTTTGATTAATAGTTTAATAAATGTTTTTAAATTCGTATGAGCCATGGTCTTGGCTTCATTGATTTTATTTTTCATCTTTTATCATAAGGGGACAGATGGCGTGGAACAAGTACCTCTCAAAGGTCTTTCACTCTACTAGGAATTTAAACTCGATGCTGACCGTGCTAGAGCATACTTACCTGGCGTAGGGGTTACCGTGATCAACAAGGCGGTTCCCCCAGGGTGAGGCCTTTCCATTGCACTACGGTTGGGCTGGCCCCTGCGATTATCCCTAATGTGGATAACTCGGGCGCGCAATTTTTGGTAGTCGGGACTGCGTACGCGCTGTCCCGGTCTAATAATATCGAAAAAAAAACTATTTAGTTTGGTCGTCGCGACTTTGGAGCGCTATGCTTCTTGTCGTTTCTTTTTGTCTCCGTCGGGGGAGATGGGTACTCCTGGCATTTTTAAGGTTACATACCAAGTGGTATTAAAAACGACAATCCCACAAGACGACGTAAGTGGGGTATTGTTTACCATTGATTTACACTTTATTTATTACACTTTACAAATAATATCCTGCTTATCGCCAAAGTGACGCATTAATACATTCATTGTGTTCGTGGTGGACTGTGCACAGCAATTATCTCCCACAATAATTAGTGATAGATAGCTAGTTACCAACCATCATGTGCAACACCACAACCCATACAAAGAGGCCAAATAAACCAGATCATCACCAGTTCATTTAAAACATCTTCCATGATGAGCAATCCACTGTCTCCATCAAGAAGCACAACTGGTCCAACTGAAAAGGTAATTTGTGTATTTTGCACCAAAATAACCTCACCATTAGAACAAAACACCTTCTCTTTATAGGGCACATGGAGTATACCAAAGATGACTCCCCCAAGACATCTCAGTAAAGAAACTCTCATTGTTTGGGAAGGATGGAGAAAGATGGGACCCAGGGAAGTTGTTCGAGAGTCAGCAGCAAAAGGATCTCATGTTGACTTGGCATATACTTTCCTCCAGCAGTACAAACAAGTTTCTTTAGAATGCGTAAAAAGTTGGTTTAAAGAAGAGGTAATGATCTATTGTACAATATTTTACAATAACTGTGATCGTGAATGTTGCACAATATTGAATATTCTAGGTGATTGCATGGGCTGTTGAGTTACTACAAAACAAACAGATCTTCAGAGTGTCACACATCCTTAAGAACATCAATTTGGATCCTTTCAGTGAAATCACCAATATTATGCTCAACACTGTAGATACTGACAACATGAACTTCTTGGCTAGTCATCTAGAGAAAAATGGACAATTGAATGAAGATTACATGCTCAACATAAGATTGCTAAACATAATTAAGAATGATATTGATACTATTGAAAGCTTTAAGCAGATTTTACCTGCATGGTCAAAAGGAGAGATTACATTGAAGATGTTGCTGAACTGTGATATAAAATGGAAGGCAGTTGTGGTTGCCAAATTGTTTTTAAAGTACTATGACTTTTCATTGACTCCTCTGCTTTCTGCTAGTGTTTTATGGTCATATGTCTTGGAAAGTAATGATAAAGCATTTTTGAAAATATGGCTGGAAATTCAGAATACTCCTGTTGAAGAACACGCTAAAGAAGATCAATTAGCAGCAGTATTATATGATTTAAAAATATCTGAAAATATGTATTCAGATGTAATTGAAAGACACGATATTCAAAGAGAGACTAAGGAATTTGTGTATGATACATTGGCAAAATATGGAAAGTTTAACTCTGAAGAAGTGAAAGACATCAAGAAGATACTCAACAGAACAAGTAGAAACATGTTGAATGATAGTTTAGAAGCAGTTTTGGCACAACCTTCAAGTAATTTAACTTACAAGGTGTTTAAGCAACAATTAAGGGACTACTGTCTGAAAAATGATTTGTATATTATCCTAGATGCTTGCCAACAAGATGAAGATTATTTATTTATTGACAATGATGATTTGCAAAGTGATGAAACATTGAATTTGTTGAAATCTTGTAAAGAAGTTGCTCGAAATCCTAACAACAATCATGTTCTCACTGTTAACTTAAACATGATTAACCAATTCATCCAACAAAGTACACAAGAATCTCAAAATGAACAGAATGACAAGTTCAAAACTCTATTGCATATAGTCTTATTGTACTTCCAAGGAGATGACATTCAGAAGTTTCTTATTCAAGCACCAACTTTCCAGGACTATTTGCCAACTATTAAAGTGATGCTCGGAAAATTCATGACTAATCTACCATCAAGTGGTGTTACCAGGTATGATCTTCTGGAGAAGCACTTAACTATTAGTGTTAAGGACTTGTTCTCTTTTCAATTTGATAAAAATATCACTGATAGACCCAATTTTAAGTCACAAGAATTAGTACAACAGTATGGTCAGCACAAAACTCTAGACTATGCTTCGTTTTTATTACATTGTCGACCTGGTAAGGCTTTAAAATTAGTTGGCAATGGAAATATTAACGTTATTGAGAGAAAAGTGCGTCGTTTAGTAATCAAAAACTTTTTGAGAGATGACATAGCAGCTGCTTGTGTATATTTTTTGGATTGTTTAGGAGTGCAAACTAATGAATTGAAGATTGAACTATGTGCTGCTAAGTTGATACATAAGAGGAGACAATTTGATCAGGGGGAAGTTAAGAATTTGTTTTTAAGTGGAAAGACGTATGAAGTAGTGAAAATCTATGAAGAGATTCTATTTCCGACTAAAAATGAAGAATTTACTGATAACTTTATTCAGTTAGAGTATATTATAAAACTAGCAGTGCATTATGGATGTCAACTACCAGAGTTATATCTTGAACAACTAGCAAATGAGTCTAAATGGATTGAATTCATCTTTATCATTCACAAATTTGAATACCCTCAAGAACAAGTCAATAAGCTTGTCTCTAACTTTACAAATCAAGCATTGTACGACCATATATCACATGCATTGTCTCATGATTTGGTATTTGAATCAAAAAATATCTTGATGCGAGACACGGATGCTAGAAAGTTCTTCTTGGCACGAATTGGACTGTTGAAGCATATGGAAAGTGATATAATGTCCAGTGTAACATCACAGTCAAGTTGGGGCAGTAATACATCCAGCAGTGGACTCTCAGATTATATCAGTGATATTGAATGTTCAGATGAGAACAGGCCAGATTTGTTGCAAGTGCTGATTAGATGTCATAATAGCAATGATCCACCCAAGGCTTTATTGCATGCATGCCAGTTTTATAAGTATCCACTGCTTGCAGTGCTAGCAACAACTTATGAACCTGATTCAGTTGTTACTTGCTGGTTGACATGGTTGAGTGTTTCCTGCGGGGTTGAAGTCGAGAGTTGTGAGAGATTAGCGACAATTGGAAGTCTTGTAACGGATTTTCTTCAGAAAATTGCTGAGATGCGATTTTATAAGACTTTGAGACAGAGCATGACTGTATTTCTTTCGGTAAGATAGAAGTATTTCAATTTATAACTGGCTTCTATATAATTTTAACTTGCTCCTTGTCTTATTTCAGGATAATCCATTGAAAGATTTTCTAGATTTTCTCGTGGAATGTCACAATTCGGATTTTGATTCTCAAGAATTACATAAACACCAGGAAAATCTTAAATCATTTCAAAGAAAACTCAACATGAAGCGTTCCAACAGCTACGTTCCTGAAATTGATCATGAAATGCTTTACTTGAACAACAAACTCTGGACAGAGACAACAGCAATCACTTTATTAGCTTCCTCTCTTCACAATCAAAACAAACCATATCAACGTGTTCAATTTCTAAAAGTTTTAATGGACTTGGATCTCCAAAAATACTTTATTGTCACACTTCCGAATATTACAAACCTATACAACCACTTCAACTATTTCTACGATCTTCAAATAACAACTAAACTAGATTTTCACAAGTTATTCGATATAAATCAGAATGAAAACGAGATCAAAACTTGTATACTAACATTACTAGGAGATGGAAAGTATGAGGAAGCGTTAAAAATAGCGCAAATTGAGATGATTCTTATTGATGAGATCTTAATGAAGAAATGGGCACAAACATATGAAGGACAACAAGAATCTGAACACTACTGGGCCTGTTGTGATGAAGAGTTTCAAAGATATTCGATAAGTGCAGAGAATGCGGTGTTGTTCTATATGGAGCGGAAAGTAAATGATGAAGTGTTACGACATAAAATATTGAGTTTAGCATACATTTGGTGTCAGAAATTTGGCTTAAAGAAGCAACAAGAAGTTGAATTGGAGATGTGGTTGTGTTATTTAAAGCAAATTGAACTTAACATCCAGATTGCAATCGATCAAAAGACTGAAAAGTCTTACCTTGAGATGAAAACTGATTTGGAACAGATAACATTACAGTATACAAATCAATTAACTGAAAAGGAAACTGAAAAGCTAGATGCAGTAATTGATAAAATTCTCAAAGCGGGAGCAATTTTTCAAGCGTTCCGACTGCAGAAACTTTTTATCCACTATCAAAATGTGAATCTTGATATTTTCAGACTTTGTTATGCACTAGCAGAGGGGCTTACTCTTCCAATACAACTAACAGCTCAGGAACGACTTCTTTTAAGGAAAGTAAAAAATAACAGGACTTACAGTCATCGAAGAAAGCCTCTTTTTTCTTTTCGACACTCTAATTCCGCATCAAGAAGTCCTGCATCTACATTTGGCCCACTAATGGATGTCGAACCGAAAGTCCAAGACACTCTCTGCCTCATTGAGAGTTTAACTGAAGGATTAACATGTGGATTTGAGCTTGGTGAACGTATCTTGATGACGCACAGAATCAGCATCAACACAGAGGTCTCCTATAATAATATTTTATCCATTGAAGAACCATCTATTCTGTTACTAAACGCCATGAAGTCGGATTGTCCCAATAAGATTGAAGTAGCACATGATTTCTTTTGTGTCTACAACTGGAACAAAGAACAAATTGCTGACTTTCTCTGTGAACAACTGATAACAGCCGTCAATGCTTCAGTCAAAGCGAAATTAGGATCGAATACCATGTGGGATATCAATTTAGATCAAGAAATCCACTTGATTCTACAACTCCTTTCTGATTCTTGTTCTAAACTTGGGATTAAGTTATATTCTTACAGCAGTGCTTTACATAAAGCTATAACGGTGACAAATGAAATGACAAACTTGTTTGAGTTGTCTGTAGTCATTGAATTGTTGATCTTGAGTCATGAGTGTTACACTTATGATTGTAACATGGAAGGTATTTCGATCATTCTGAAGAAGTGCCAGACTTTGATCAATTTATTAT
This sequence comes from Diploeciton nevermanni, assembly GCA_027575565.1. NCBI lineage: Eukaryota > Metazoa > Arthropoda > Insecta > Coleoptera > Staphylinidae > Diploeciton > Diploeciton nevermanni. Next base: position 333,190 of record JAODIE010000006.1, read on the forward strand.
TGGCATTGAAGAATTGGGCATTGATTGTTCGTCTGTTAACAGGAGTTGGAAGATATAATGAGTTGAATTATGTGTTTCACATTCTAAGGGACAACGATCAGTTTGAGTTCTTGTTGAGGAAAGGCAGTGCAAGGGATAATGGGCTGAGAGTTGCTTTACTGGATTACTTGAAGAAGTTTTGTCCGGATGACAGGATACTGTATGAAATGGTGGCTTTGTATTTTTCCCTGTATTCTGAAGTTGCACAGTTGTGGGAGGGTGAATCAAGGCAAAGCATCAAGAATTTAATTGCTATTTCTAAATTGGAGATGATTAATAGAAAGGTGAATCCGGATGAGTGTATATTTGTTGAGTTTAGCAATACCGAAGGGACGAAGATTTGTTTGAGCAAGGTAAGGGGTGATTTTTGGATGATTCAATTGGACTCAAAGGGGTTGTTCGCAGTTATCAAAACTGACTTGACTGTAGAATTTTTTCCAGTTGAATGGGGGTATCCTAATCATAGTCATTTTTGGCGATTTTTTGGAAATTTTTTTCTTATTTCATTCATATTTTATACAGGTAATGGAGAATTACAGTCACGCAGCTGAATACCACCTCCAAGGCGAGAAGCTAGCAAAAGCAATGAATGCTGCTCAACAAGCTGAATTAATTGCACTGCAAATCTCCCTAATCAAGGCTGTACCTACTAATGCAACCACAAAGTGTATTCTCAATTTGACTAGTCTTCAAATAGCCGCATTGTTTTCAACTTTAAGGTTTCCCTATCCAAATACTATAGTTTTCTTATGTCCTAACTTATTCTATTTAGTTTTCAGCAAGCCTTGATTGTAACTGAAGCTTTCAACTACCAAGCAGATTGGGCACACATTCTCTTTGAGCACTTTATTGTACAAAATGACATTAAGTATTTTGATAACTACCTGATGACTTTCAACATTACTGATAATTTAGTACACAATTTATCCAGGCATTATTTAGCTAAGAATGTGACCACTGCACATGGTGCAAAGAATATGAAGTTGATGTTGATGTTGTTGCCTTCAATTCATACTCAGTATAGGATTGCTAGTGAACTTGGTTTTGCAGACTTGGTTGAGAGTTTGTTGAACAGTGATAAATTGAATTACCTCAAGGATACTGTCTGGAAACGTGGATATAGAGAATGAGTTTTATTTAAGCCAATAATTTAAAGTTTATATTTATAAATGCGATTTTATTTGATGGAAAAGAATTATTTACAAAATATGCATGCAGAAAGTAATACTCATATGATAGAATTAATTAAAATAACGTTTATTTAGCATTCGATTCTTATTTTTGTGAGGTTCTACGTGGACAAAACTGAAATTTGAAAAATCGGTGTACGTTGGTAAGTCTATCGTCAGTTGGCGTTTGAATTGTAAATATATTTTTAAAAAATATTATCTTTTAATTTGATGGAAGATAGTATTTTAAAGCGGCTATAACTATTTCAAAACATTTATTTTGTGTGGTTTTACAACATATTGCTTATTTAAATGCTTTAATTTTATATTTGGAATTTTAGAGGCAGAGTAGTTGGTTTCGATTTCGGCCACACCATGTCACTACGTGTATCGATATGACATGTACGCCGCCACCGTCAGCACTTCATTTGTTTCTGTAACGGTTTTATCATTTCTTATCAAATAGCGAAGAAATTAGTGTTTAGAGCAGCAATTACAACGCACCCCTCCATTAAACCACTCTATGGCCACTCCAGATCTAGTGCAACTTGATGGTGAGTGTTTTTTAAAGTTTGTTGTCCGCTTCTATTCTACACCCATGTGCGCTTGATTACAAACTTATTTCGGTACAAGAAAGTAGATTTATTTATAGCTATTTATATCAATTACGTCAAAGCCACAACGTTTGACTAGGTTTTAGCCTGTGTTTTCCGTAACATTTTATTAATGCATGAACACGATTGCGGTGGAATTACAGCTCAATATTAAGTTCAATATTACTGCATATTTGCCATTCGCGTCGTTTATGTTTCGGATAATTAAAACTATATGCATTTAAAGCGGATTTGCTTCCAAAAGCAGCTATGCATTAACACGTAGTCGCTGTGAATATAATCATTTATTCATATATTTTTTCCTCTCTACTTGTGCTAACGACATGTGTTTTATTGTTATCACGATAATTAATTGCTTTGTGGAATCATTGATCAGTTGTTTCATTTACGAAAATCAATTAGTTTTATCATCTTACAACTGTAACATTCAAATGTGATTAATTGAGTACTACAACCAAGGGCTGGTACTCAATGCCGAAATGAGAGCCAACATATTGTTGCATTCTGCGAGTAAGGGCTAGAGAAGAAGCAGAGGAAACACGGGGATACATTTCTCTCTTTGTGAATGCTCTATCCTCCGTTTCGTGTATGGATGTCAATAAAGCAAACTTTCGACGAAAATTAATGGACATTTCTCTATATCGCTCGCGCGGTGACAAGCGCAGACTATCAATCAGCCGAAAACCGCTGTGCAAATTACGGCATTCCGCGAGCAAAAAGTCGACAGCGGAGGCGGCTGCAGTAACAATGCTGCGATTGCGTAACGGCGCCGAAGCATCGAGCCAATGGAGGCGGCGCGCGCGCGACTCCACAATGCGCGTCGCTCGACGGTTAATATCAGCGCGGACTGCGAGCATCGGGCGGATCGTTAATCTTATTCCTGCCTACATAGAATGTAATTATTCGGTGCTATACGATGTCAGGTTCGGAGTCATCGGTGGCGGGGAGGCGGGCGCAGCTTGCCGAGAAAATGTGTTGGGTGCATTTATATAGAAAACACATTTCGCTGGCGCATCGGAAGCGATAGAGTATTGCAGGCATCGATTGAGAGTGTGAAGTGCGAAGAGGGAATGGTAACGAGGGCGATGGGCAAAAAAGCGAACCGAATGAAGTAAATTGTGTAAATGGTTACTGGATGACAAAACAGAGTAATGTCCTGTAAATCATCTTGGCTTCCCCGTTTTTTTTTTAATGCGTTTATTTGCATCATTTTATAACTTTGCTCAGAAGGGATACCAAATAACAACCAACAAATTAATATTACCAACAATGAAAACGCCATTGTTTCAAGCCATCATTAAATTATCTTTAATGATCCTTTCTCAACAAAATGTAAGGCAAAGCAAATTTTATGTGATTAATTAAACAAAAGGAAAGCATTGTAAATGAACGCGGCCCGCTTAATTACAGACGCGGACACCTTATCCGTCGTGATGTACTTTTCACGGAGCGTTATTCATTTGTGTCTTCTCTCTGTTGCCGGTTGCCTCGGTGTAAGTGCTTTAAGAGTGTTAAAAAGAAATTTTCCGCTTTGTTTAGCGATCCACAGTGTACCACTGCACTTCTACCGCTTGTTTTCAAAAGCACAACTTACAAAGCACCATAAAGTGCGCATCCTAAGAAATATTAAATTATGACAACATTCTTCTCGCATGTTGTGGTGTGTTGTCCGGCTTGGAAATCATCAAGATCTGCACGGTGTGTGTGCACCGTGTGAGCTCTTTGCGCACGAAGCGTTAAACAAGCGAGAAGTGGAAGATATCAAGAGCCATTAGCACCAAGGGTCATCAATTAATCATAAAACATACGCGGCACGCCTCGCTTGTATAAATGGTGTGTAATTTCGACAAGATTACATGCTTTATATAGAATATACATGATTAAATCATGCCCTAATCGTTTTCAAAGATTACTGAATACACTACAAGCACCCCAAAATCATTCCAACTTTTGATAAGTTTATTTATTGATTTATTGATATTATAATTTAATTACCTTCAACCTTCACATTTTCATTGCATTCTACTGCGATTAATTTTTATAGTAAGTATTGCCAGTAACCAGTAAACACTAATTAATTATATTTTGCATCGCCGTGTTAAAGTATACCATCATGTATCAGAAATTTCACCGGATTGCTTATTCGCGACGCGATTTACATGCAAAGCACACGACAAAAAGCTCTATGAACATATATGATTTATGCATTTTGACGTTGCAAGATTGATTTTCCATTTTTCATTTTTATTATTCGTTATTTATACGGTGCTGTATTCTTCAGCTTTGTGCCGTGAGACTCACTGGGGGCTGGAAGAAGGTAAAGAGACACGCAAAAAAAGCACCAAGGTGCATTCTGCATTATTATTATGTATGTAGGTATGCATAAAATGCATGCACAATTTTATTGGTTGGGTGGTTGCGTCGGCTTTTATTTCCACGCCGTATCCGATGCTAACCGCCGCGGCCGCATGAAAATGCGATTCGTCGTCGGCGGACCACGACGGGGCTGTTATTACCAGCACTGCGCCATTGCAGATTAAAATCTGGACTCGCATGTTATATTGGCTATAAAGTTTGTGCCTTTGCATTTGATGCGATGGGTTGGAATCGAATATTGAGGTGATTGAAGAGTTGTTGCAAGTGGGGAACTTTCACGATCTAAGAGCTGAAGTGATTGAAGACTGTAAGCAAAAGTCAGCGCCAGATTTCGTAATATTGGGTCTTCTTAGTATTTAAACTATACAATTAAGTCAAGTAACGTTCTGTATAGACAAAGATTTTCAATTTTCTCAATCAAAATCTCTCTTAGGTTCTTGCTAAACTTTCTTTCTCTTCGCATATTTAATTAGCTTGTTGACAAAATCCGAATTCAATTCATTACTAAATTAGAAACTTTACCACCTCATGTAGTACATTCTTTGAATCCATCAGTTAGCTCACTCGACAAATATGGGTGGGTTGTATGCGTACGCATCGCGCACTCGACGATTAAAGAGAAATTCATTAATGACCACATTCTACGCATGGAATAAACGTCAATTAGCAAATCACGGCGCAATACATTCACGACGTACGTGCTTTATTGCTAACGTCAACTCCATAACGTACTATGTTGACTTCCTCGGATATCATAGCATAATTTGTATTTATTTACTTTATCGACGTTAATTGTGTGCGCACGATATGCACCCACTGTACCCACTGTACTGCTCACTGATGCGTGCAATTGGGCGAATACAATGCGAAATTGATACTGGTTGAATTAACTGTTTTATTGGCATTTGAGTGATGGGTGTTTGATGCGGGTTAGAAGTAGACAAAAGGGTTACATTAGCAGAATTTAATATTGGATTTTCTGATGGAAACAAAAAGTTGTTCACGATGTGAACCTGTTTGAATTAATGCAAGCTCCAATATTGACCCATCGCACACGCATAAATTTAAAGCAGTGCCCCATCGATGATAATTTTTTCGTCTGGCGCACTTGCTCAAACACGCCACGGCCAGACACGCACCCACTTACACTCGGGCATAAAGTGTAGTAACTCATGAGTCTCTTGTATCCATCAAACGCGTCCGTCCGCGAAGAATGGCCGCATCGACGACCATCGCACTCGCGTCCATCGCTCAGCACCGTGCGCGAGATATCGTGGCCCGGTGTGTGTGCATTAACAACATATCTGAGTAATTAACAGGTTTGTATGAACCTATTTATGAAGTCTCGAACGCCCAGCCTATAAATGTTGAGTCAATATTGAACAATGCTCTTTCCTGAGAAGCGCTCCCAAGGCGCTCGCGCAAGAGGCGAAGAACCTGAAGAACTTGGCGCTGGAGGTTAAATTATAAATATTAACTTTTGTTCGGACTTGTTATTATTTTCATGAGATCTATGCAGTGTTTACATCACAAGTTCAATTTGATTTCTGGTAATGTAAAACGTAAGATGATGATGATGATGATTCTATCAAATATTGACATTTTGTTGTATTGAAAGTTGAAGCGGATGGGTTGTGCCCGATTTCGATGAGTGAAGCAATGAAAAACAATGACTCAAATATTGAATCAATTTTATGTACTTATCAATCAACTATCAGGAAATGCCGACATACATAATCTACGATGATGATCAAACAAGATTTAATAACTTCCTCTGGATTTTTTTCGACTTTGTTTGAATGGTTTAATACCACGACGAGTTCTCTAATTGTCTGTATGTTGTGCACTCGGTAATGTATTGTTACGCGTTGGATTATTATCGAAAGTTGATGAACCGGACTTGGGCGAAGGGATTAACTCAACTGGACGAGTATGAAGGGTGTTGAATGGCCTATCCTCATAGAATACAGGGAATAATCTCTTTTGTATTTTGTGTTTTGAATTGGGGAAAAACAACGCAAACCGGGAAAATATGTGTGGGGACCTTAGGGTTCATTAATTGGCCGACACATTTCAATAAATGATTTTCAGCTTGAAAAACTTGAAATATTCAGGGTGCTTTCAAGTTGGAGAAATTCCAACGATTGTTTGTTCACTTAAAATAACTTTTTTACAATTGCGCACATTTTTAGCACGAAATTAATTGGTCTACTACAACCATGTAGATAGTTTATTTGTTTGATGAAAGCCTCAATAGATGGAGGTGCAATTGCTAGATTCATTTATTCATCATTTAAATGCAACAATTGTCCTAATATTACAAATTACCATTACAACAAAGTCATCTATTAGAATTTTATAGCCTCTTGAAACAAGTCGGTAATGTATTTTAATCTTTTACGTCGAAATGTAATTAGAAAACATCCAATAATCAACATTCTCTCACACTTTGCCGGTGCACGCGTCCAGGTTCGAATTAAATCCGCATATTCTCTGCAATCCCTTACAATGCGCAGACATGCTTAGGCTTCTTCTGAAAGCTCTGCCATGGAGGTGAGTTAATTGTTACGTGCGCGATGACGCCGTGCGAGCGCCGAACGCGCGAGACGCGAGTAATTACAATGATTAAGGTAGCGCGCGCGTAGAAGTCGTTGTTCTTAGCGCTTGTGGTGGTTTTCTTGTATATTGCCAGCCAATAAACGAGACAAGGAAAGTCTGACTAAAAAGGCAAGCAAACAGATCGCTGGCTCTTATTCCAAATTAGGAGATTTGAAATATTTACGGATGCATACGAAATTTCATTTATTAAGGTTTCATTGATGAGTCATGTAGGAAAATATCCCTACATATTCATACGTTCTATAGTTGAAGGCAGCAGTAGTCATGGTTATTATTCGAGTATGTGACATTTTATTCGTTTCATATCAGCGCAAGAACAATAATAGGCACTTTATCACCATCGAGTATTCTAGGCTCGATACGCGGATAGGTGCGCGTTTGATAATAATAATATTACGTCATAAAACGTGGTAGCACAGCGGCGCAAAATCGTTATCATTATCGAGACAGACACGGCTGCTATTACTATTATACGGTAGAGTTAATTAGCATATTTTAATACATTGTACTTTGGCTTCACCTCGATGGAAATATATAATCTATAATTTGGAACGTGTGCTGTAATAATAATCAGAATTATACGACAACGTTGTATTTGTTATACAATGTGCTTACTGCAAATTACATTCATAACCATGCGAGGGTTGTTAAAACAAGGACGGTGTTGAGCTTTTTAAAGACGATAATGTGATTTTAATGAGTATTATTGAACATACTGTATATTTTTAATGCGGTGTATTTTTTCGTTTTGAAGTTAAAAAATAATAAACTATACTATAGCACAGTGTAGATAGATATTTAAAATTATTAAAGTTTTGTCCATTCCTATTGAGTGGCTTTTATTTTTTATATTTGATATTATTGCCAGGTCGGTTTTTATAACATATTGCAATGTGCTCTATAGGAATATGAATGCGAATGCGTGTGCGCTATTTACGTATTTATAATGCCGACCCTTTGCTATATATCGAACCGTTATCGCTCATTTATGCGGCTGTCATTTTTTATATAACGCGCGCAATCGATAGTAATAAAGTTACAGTTATGTCTGCTTACCTACTTACAGCCCTGCTGATAGAACACATCGTTTCCACCACCGCTGCCGCCCGCTGGAACATAAACAATTCATGTCAGGAAATCTCTCTTCGCTAATAGAATTAATGCACCGAAGGCGCGGCGCTCGACCTCGTCTCATGATGATGATTACAGCAGCAGAGGCAGCGGATGGCGTGATTGGATTGGATAACGGCGGACAATAAAAACATATCATTACATCGCGCCGCGATCCCGCCGGCGCAACGCCCCTTGTAGGCCACTCCTGGACGCCGTCGCCGCTGTCGGCCCGGCGTCGAATCGAGACGCCGCGCGACGCCGTGGAGAGGGAAGCTGGCGCGCACGATCACGCGCGCCGCCGGACGGGTGCCAGGCCAGTGCCACTGCCACTCTCGGTGCGCTACCTTCTTCGCCGCCACGCCACATTCTGCTGCTGAGAAGAGAATCGCCGATTGATATCAACGTGTGGTCGTGGATTAATTCGAAGAGCTGGAGGGTAGATACGGTAGTTGGTGCTAACTGACCTAACTTAATTGCGCAATGTGTAATTGATATTGGTTTTGTGCGAGGAATCAAACGCAACGGTGCAGTATCAGTGCAGTGTCCTTGTAAAGCATCGAAGGCTGTTGTTATTGTTTGCGCGGAGAAGATAGACAGAGCGACAACAGAGTTGTGACTTTTAGAGAAGAATTTCGACGGTATTTCGGAGACACAGCGTGCGCGTGTGTGTGCGGGTTTAGGTTCGGGAATTTTTGTGATTCGAGCTGTGCAGGGTGCTTAGCACTTCCTGCGCAATAGACAGGCAAGATTCGCGTCAAAAATCGAGAACCCGTGCCGGTCTACGCCATGGAAATGGAACGGGACAGGGAGCAAGAACGGGATAGCGATATGGGCGAGGAAAGTCCAGTGGTAAGTTTGAAACATTTTTTTTACTAACATCATAAGTTTGCTTGCCTTGGGAACTATTAGATTATTACTAGAACAGAAAGGAATTTTACTAAGTTGATAAAATTCTTTCCGATATATTTATATATTGGTTTGGAAGCATCTCTCTATAACGTCTACATATATGTTTCGTCAACCTTAGAAGTCTTCAATATCTTCATGAATATATTTAAACAGTACGCTAGAGAAATCCCCAACAAGTAATTTTACTCTTGCTATTAATTTTCTGTAATTTACTTATGCTTTGGAGCTTGTAAGATCTTTCTTGGTTATACACTATCAAATCATTTTCATACATCTTGTATTCGATGATTAGATTGACTTGGGACAGCATGTTGACTACTGTTAAGCATCTGTCCTCTGCCACATCAATCAGGCACGTGATTAGTGTTCATATCCATGCCTATGTTGGACTAGTGCACACCAGAAGGAGGTTAACATGTTGTTGGTAAACATCAGGTCAACAGATAAATCTAAATAAACTGTATACTTCTACTTTTGGAGGCAGCTAACTGTTATTTTTTGGTTACCATTGCGAGATTATGGGTATTATTTGCATTGGGGTATTATGCTTTACTGCTTCTTAGAATAGCAAAGGGACTTAGTGACTTTTATGACCTGCAATCACCCGATGCAGATTTTATTGCTGCTTTATAAACTCAACAATACCCAAATTTTTGAAGGTTTAGAAAATTTTGGGAGGAATTCGAGGGTTTTACACTCTTGCGTTTCTTTAGGGTTCATGGTAATTGAAACTGGAAAGTGTTTAGAAAGTTTTAAGGAGTGTTGGAGCTTCTATTGCATTGTGCAATGGGACGCGTGCGCACTTTGAGCTTTCGTGGGATTTGATATCAGTTTGATCGGCGAGTCGGCAGGCGGGACGCAGGAGATCCCTGCAGGAACAGGATCTCGGCCTGCGCCGGATTGGCCGCCGCTGTTGTTACGCCGACACGCCTCGCGCATCTCTGATTGGAACGTGGATTAAAGCAGGAATTTAATTGGGATTACTTAGCTTTTATTTCCTATAATCAAATCATGTTGAAACAAGTGAGGTTTTAGTTAATGTTATATTTACATCAAATGAAATTAGTTTAGCTTTTTATTGTTTCCTAATGGTTGAGCGATTGGCAAGCATTCAAAACTAGAATTTCGTTTCTTCTTTTCGGTGGCCCACAAATCGGTTTTCATTACATGTGTAATTTACTTCTTTTAAGCCGAGTGGAACGCAAAAATACGCGCGCGACATTTAATTGTTTGGCACGGCGCCAAATTAGCGTCAATATTAAAATTAACTCCTATATTCCTCTCGCTTTAATGTCGTGCTATATTTCCGAAACTATGCGCATACAATGCGCCGGAGTTGAATTTATTTATATATTAAACTAATCGGGTGCACGAATCGACGCCGCTTCATAAGTCACGATCGGCATGGGTGCGCGCGCTACATTCTCATCGAGTACCCAATGACGAATCAAGCTATCACAATGCGACCAGCTTTGGGCATATTGATAGCGATAGCATGTGAATCGTGAGTAGCTCTAGCATCGAGATTGAAGGCCTGGAGAAGTGAAGCGGAGGAAATATTTGTAGATAGTGATCAGTATTCAATATTGTCTGCTTCCATCAATCGCGGGCGACCATCGACTATCTCTATGGTCTTTGGTAGAGACTAATTGACTTCATATTCTGAGATGACATTTTTCATGTTGCTAGGGAGTGATATAAATTGATATTTCACGAGGTTGGATTTGATTGATTTTTCAGATTTGATCTTGCTATAGAAAATTTAGAACAAGTCACATAACTTTTGGATTGAATAGAATTGTTTATGTTTTCTACTTCATCTTCAATAATTGCTGAAAAAATTTCTCAAATTTTGGGACTTGCTCGTATTTAATTAATTCACTTAGTAAAGAGCATTTTCTAAACTCTATCATCTCAATTCTCCATCTGGTCGCACATATTGTAAATCTGGCTGAAATCTGTTGCCTCCAACTTCCCAAAATGTGGGCACAAACCGATAAAACAAGCAACCCAAGAAATAAAGAGGAAGAAGGAAGGAATAGGAATGGTAAGCACCCTGATGTAAAATATGCCTTGACAATCGGACGTTGAACGTTGCAACATATGTTGAACACATTTCTGACTCGAGGAATGCAGAATGTCTTCATTTAATATAAGAAAATAAGTTAAGGAGGAACTTTATTTCCGGCATTGTACGAAATTAACATTTTTCTTCGATTTAGAAATGAATACTTGAATGACCTTAAAGGAATTTCGGGGGAAGCGTGACATTATTGAGAGCTAAAAATGATGTTATCCAGTTCTTGTTCATGTCCATATTGCTGTTGTTATGATGTTAACATATATTTATGTCCGGTTAAGTTTACACTAGTACCAGCGTGATTAATGTTTTTATTCCGACCGTGGCGCGTGTTTATTTTCCTTTCGGTCATTAAGCACACATAAGTTGTAATAATTAAAATGAGAACGCACGCCCGGGTTAATTAAAGCAAGCGCTATAAACAAATTTCCAATTAAATTCAGAATGCGCACGATGCATAATGTGCGTAAACATGAGCCGTGATCGAAAGACAAATAAATTACAGAGCTATTACAGTGTTGAAGGAATGCTCCGAATTGAATTCCCCCATTGAGACATCAATTTTGAAAAAGACCAGCAAATGGTGGCTAATTGCCGGATGTGAGTGTGTTTTAATTTGATATAAAGCGTTTTAGCTTGTTATTAGAGACTATTAGATGTTTTGAGTTGAGTGAAGGTGTTTGGAATATTGTATTGCTTTCTTTGGAAGATATCGGTGTTGATTGCAACATTTTACCACAAAGTTGCAGTTGAATTGAGGATTATATGAATCGAATCATAATGAACGTTTACAGTTTATTGTAAATCATTTAATGCGGATTTATGATCGATAAATCGTGGTAATAAAATGCGAAGGTTCAATTGATGCAGATACAGGTATAGACAGAATAATCCAAGTTAAGTTGTTAACGTATTCTCTGAAGAGAAACAATGAACGGATTAGAATTGACGGGAATTAAGTTGAGATTAACTTTCTGCTGAAAAGAGTATTAAGCTACCCTTATATTAATTTCTTGGAAATTCTGACTTTGCAGAATTAAATCAAAAATCAATTAGCAAGCTGACGTCAAATAATCACAGTTGGAGTGGCAGACCCGTACAACAATCAGAAACCACCTAATTGCAAGATGCTAGATTAATTAATGCTGAAATTGAGACATCGTGACATTTACACTTGTAATGAAGGCATGACACTCATCATCATCATGATACCCACATGAAAATTAATTACAGACTAGATTTGTTTAAATCTCAGCGGTTTTAATTGGGTTTAATTGAGTTTAATTGGGAATTAACAAATTTACTATTTTCTATGTTTATTGTTGAGATTTGGATGAGTTTTGTCGTTGTAAAATTGACTGGTGACAATATTAAAATGAAAATTACTATGCTGGGTTGGCCTACCACCCGCTGGCTGCCATGATAAATCAATTTCTAGCTTAATGGTGTCTCCGATGGTCTTTGGACTGTGACAACCCCCACCGTGCAACACACTCAATGAGATACATGCATGTGGATATGCAGACTGTGTGTTAGAATAACACCTACTGCATTGATATCGTGATGTCATTTGATTAAATTGGGCGGAATGGTAAAAAGGTGGGTTGGAGTTGCCCTGTATATAAGGAGGTGTTATGAGAACATGACAAGTCTTATTAATTTTCTTAGGGTGTAGTTCATACAACATGTTTGATTCTAAATCATATCTGAATAATTATGATGATAATTCTTCTAAAGTACACGCAAATTCTTTAGTTCTTTAGTCATTAAAAAAAAAAAAAAAACAGTTGCTCAGTTCATTTACTTTGCTTTTCACAAGTTTTGTGTCACTTTTGTTCGAGATTCGTAGCAAGTTACACAGTTCATTGCATTCCGACTGATTTAATTGCAGCCCTGTCAACAATTAGCATGTGTCAGTTATGCATATGGCGTCTGCAACAATAAACTTCATTGAATCAATCAGCGCGCATGTGGCGCGCGAACACGCACAATGGCCGCGTTGTTTTAATCAAACACGCACCTTACAAGCTCCATGCCGCTCCATGAGCGCCTGCGGCGGCGATTTAATGCGCCATTCCGCTCCTATGAGCCAAGGTATTTAAGTTGCGAATTATCTTTAATAGTTGAGTAGTGAGTAACGGTTTGTTCCATCTAGGTACACGTTGATTATTTTGCAACATTTTCAAAATAGAACTGAAAGAAATGAAAACATTGTCTCAAATGGGCAAATAAATTACTTCTGAAGTGTTGAATTAAACATGAATCACATGACGTATGTTAATGTTTATTAATGCTCATATTACTCAATTTACAATTGAAATTAATGACTAATTTATTATTTACTCAGTCATTCAATTTATATTTGCATTATGTCGCAGTAATATGCGGGGAATTTATCACCAAGTTGTAATAAAAGAGTTTGGGATTCTTATAAAAGGAAGCTCAGGAAAAAATGGACCAAGTTGTGTGAGGCATAATAAAATGCTAACAATAAACATTACACAATCCACGGAAACGTGGCCATAAAATTAGACACGTCATAAAAGAAATACGGAAAGAAGGAAACAACAATTATTTTTTTAGGCACCAACAAACATGTATAAATATCTGAATAAAATTAAATAATTTTTAATTGATTCAAAGTAAATCATTTATTAATTGTATATTTAATTGGAAAACTATTTAGCTTTATTTTGCTTCTAAATATTAACTTTTAGCTAAATTTAGCTCTAATTGAGTTTTCTCTTTTAGTAGTTTTCAATTACCAAATATCATTACCATGATTTTTACATATTTCACTGCTGTATAATTACAATGTGATGCATCAAATAAAAATTAAAAGGGAGCAGAGTGACGAGATAAATGGACGTGACATTATTAAACAGTCATGTAAACTAGAGTATAAGTAGTGATGGTCATTTGTCAGGTGTGATTACCGTCACGACGTGTGCATTCGTTAGGTCCGCGCAGTACTCGCCACATGCATTGCGCATGCGCCAAGTGTTCTGCTGAGACGCGTCTCAGCATCCAGCATCTCGCAGCGTGGGAAACCAGCAGGGCATTTGTGGTGCGCATCGGGTGGCGGTCCGCGCCGCAACACTGGCATTTTTAATGCTCGCGCACATTAAGCATTCACGTATTGAGTATTGAGAGTGCTCATTATTTAATGTTATTAGCATGGCGATGGCAGAGGGATTTAATTACTGCGCTGGGTATTGTCTACGCACGTTCCAGTCATTTTCCCGGGGGTTTTTGTTACGTTATTGTTGACCCTGTGCGAAATGATGCGAAATGGAATGGTGGAGGTTTATAAATAATTAGCGGCTTTTTAATTTTGTTCTGCGGCTATAAATATTTGGCTGGCATCAAACGTAGTAAAAATCCGCCGGTTCGAATTAATTTCGCTTAATGTAGCGAGATGAATACCGCGCTGCCCGTGGACTAACAATAGGCATTCATAATTGCCATGCGGGAAATGGACAGAAATATACATAATAATCGTTGCTGTAATGTGGAGAATAAAAGTAAATAATTTACATTAGCATCGACATCAATTTGGCTCGAAAGCATAATTTTAAATAATATTGTCTTAATATTAACGAATAGTTGACTCTCAAATGTTCCTAACAATTATAGCAGTTGCTACTTGAAATTCTATGACAATGATTCTATGACAAACGAATTATATTATTTTCTACAGTTGTTAATTTAACAAAATAAAATTTAATACTGATACACTCATTTAGTTTTCCAACAACAACCTGATTTAATTTAAAAAATATGATTTTTGTGATTTTTTTATATTATAACAGTAAATATTTCTACTAAATCAATTCTTTTGAGTGTTCCATTAAAAATTAATATATGCCGACCTCCCAAAAATCTCTCGCGTAATTAGAGAGTTAATTCCGACATTGCGCGCCGCACGTATGGATGCCACATGGTTACTAATTAATATGCACTGCAATAAAACGCGTTCGCAACGTCTCACAAATGCGCTGCTGTACGCATCAGAAACAACAGTGAGGGAAGCACAAATCATTGGATAGGTTCAAATCTACCCAGAGACGTCTTTATCTCACCGATACAAGCATAAAACATTAATATTAGAAAGCAGTTCTAGTTACGATTTATTGAGTTCAGAAAGACGAGGTTAATATTTCACGAAGATGCTCTTGGGACGGTCCTGGTTAGATTCAAGTTAGTTTAGGTTATGTCGCATGTCGGAAGGGGCCCGTTACCACACGAAATGAATAATTCTGAGAAATTAATTCGTGGCTTTTAATTTTAGCAGCGTTTGATGTCGAGTTTGTCTGCGCGTAGCAGACAAACAAATTGACTTTGGTTGCGCTTCTTTTAATCGTAACTTTAGAGAAACTAGAAATTGTTACAATTTAAATTAGAATACATGGTATTAGACATTAATTAGGCTTTATTTTTAATGGAATGACTATCTGAATATGAGCAGTAAAGTAGTCATTTATTTACTTATTTTATTTCGGAGAATTATTTTTTTCGGGAAATATCAAGTTTGCAAGTGTACATATCCATTAGTTTGTTTTAGTAAAAAAGTTTGATTTTTCACCAACTTGTTGCTTAGGTATTCAGACATACCTTCAGTAAGATTACAACTCGTAATTACAACCGCAACTTTTTCGTAAATTTTTATGGCATTCAGCTTGTCATAGGCTTGTGTCTGTTCCCTGACTTCTCCAGCCATAATTACATATATAAATAATTCGTTTCTTGGAATCATAATAATCTATTTTCGAGCGTGCGCGCGCACAACGCGATACAAAACGCATTAAATTTATATTGGGCTGTTTTTCTTGCGCGTGTGCCTCTTCACTTCTTCGTTTGAATGTTCCGAGACTCGAAAGTATTCGAGCTTTTCATATTGTTTCTTGTAACATTACATTCATTCATGGTTTGCCAATACGTCTACAGGGTGTTCAATGAGTGCTCTAACAATTCCTTTATTTTTCTTGTTTTTTTTTTTTTTTTAAAATGTTTGAAAAAACAGTCATTCTTTTTTTGAGGAGGTTATACATTATGTTATTGATGTTGTTAATATTCATTTCAAATCAGTGTTTGAAACTTTTTATTGTCGTACTTCTGGCAGCGATAAAAAGCTTGTGAAGTGTGTTGAGACGGTTGAGAGTGCCACTTAAAAATATTGCTCTTCTTTTCCAAGAATCCTCATTATTCCTCTTATTTCTGCGCTTGCATCCTTTGCCATTATGCGGCAATGTATGCAATGTGCAGTTGCGCGCATTGTCGGCGCAATTTCGGCGTGCGCGCGCTTACAAAGTCACACCAGCGTATTAAATCAAAAGACATTCATTAGGCAAATAAATTCCGAGCTGAGAATTATGTGCTCTCTTGTGAGGTCTGCTGGAATTTTGCGAGAAATTAGCGTTCCACGATTTTACAAGGCTAGATGGGGAGGAAGTAATAAATTAATATCTTTAGACAGTCCCCCCTCTATAGATTTGGTTGAAAATTGGCGAGGATAAAGTTGACTGATGTTGAGATAAAAAATTGTTGGAAATGATTGGGGTGGTAGAAAAGACGTTATGTAATATTAAGGCTGTACAATCAATTTTACGGTCATTACGATCATTTGATCATATCATTGTCTTGCTTCTTGCTTCTCAGTGTACAATTTGTTGAATTTTCATGAAAAACACTTATTCTGTTTTTGGGTTATTTGATGTTTTCTTCATGTTAAAACTTTCTCTATACTTTTTTTCCTTCGCGCTCCAAAAATAATAAATTTATTAATTTCAAAACCCAATAAATAACCACACCATAAATAAGCACATGTTTGAGCTGACATTTCACTGAATAGTCTCACTAATTTCGCCCTATGCCTCATCGCACGCGGGCCTCCGAAAAACGCGGCGTAAATCGATCCACGTCGCGCTCTTGAATTTCATCTTCATTTCCATCTGCATTTTCATTTGCCGACGACGGCGCGACACGCGCGTTTGATAGACAACGACGTACGCCTGCCTTTATTAATAAATCTGTAAATAGCACACAGCGAGACACGCGTCGAACGCCAAAGTGCGCGGCGACGTCCTCGAACGCAATTTGTGCGTGTTGTGCTTTTTTAGCCGCGGATGTGTTGAACGCACGCAATGCGCGTTTGTGTCTCTGGAGCGAAGTGCAAGACGGCGAAGAAGACACTTGCATGTCGCGACGCGCTGCGGGCGTTTGCCCATTAGTTTTTTCGATTTTACAATAAATCTTGCTTTTTACGCGTTGTTATGATCTATTGCGCGTGCGCGCTGAATGTATAAACAAGCGTCTACGAGTCGAAAATGGTTTATCGAGAAGACTTGCTCAGCGTGTTTGTTGGGGTGATTTAATATGATTTATTTGGAGAAATACATGTTTTGATAATAAATTTGTAGGGAAAAAATGAAGCACGTTTGATAGCAAGCATTACTTACTAATTTTGAGTACTGGAGGAAAACAGAACAGTACTTTTTAATTGTCAATATCTTATTAGGTATTTGAAATATTATGTTGAATTAAATTGCAGTCAGGTGATAGACTATTTAAGAATAATTTTGATGATTTTGATTATTATAATTTCAATTCCTTTTAGAATGTGAATGTTTTATTGAAGTGAACATGAAATTGAAGTCTCCCAATTTAATTTCTACTCACGTTTAGTGCATTTAATATCCGCTCCTCTCACGGCTTCATTTCTACATGGCGCGCACTTTAATACATTATTCCATAAACGTCAATAATTAACAATAAGTATAGAGGCGCGAGCATGCAGATCTCGGCGAAATAATCGAAAAAGCGCGCCATGAAGCCGAGCGCATTTAAAGCGCTTGCGAAGAGCGTGCAATGCGAGTGAATGGCACGCAGTTGGTCGCTGCTCGCGCGGCGCAAATTACAGTATTGCTGCATCAGCGCCGCCGCGGCCATCTTGAATATTTGTGGTAATTGCGATCGCAACCGGTGTAATAACCGCGTGCGATGGCGGAGATAGGCTCGAATTTACCCCTTGACCAAAACGTGAGGCAAAGTAATGAAATATATTATAATATGCACGCCTATCTGCTGCGGATCTTGCATTTTTATTCATCTGCTTCCGACGGTGGTGGTTTGAACGGTTGAGACGATGATGGGGCTGCCGGGGGATTGTTTGCTAACTGTGCAGTAATTTATTGCACGCGAGCGACGTATGAGGTGATTGTAACTTTGTAAATTGGAAATGGAATACAAATGGAATGGAATTATTTCATTGTCATGATGAACTCGGCTGTGCTAGGAAAAAAAATATTATCTAGAAAAGTTACCATGTTAGAATAGTTTGCCTTTTTGACATTATTCAAAGACATTGTGGCTTTTATCTGAGTAATACTAATTTTAAATTGTTTAAAATTTTAATTAGACAAAAAGTTAACAACAATATGAATTTTAAAATAAAAAATGCGCGTAAGAAAAAAAATTATAATCAATAATTCTCTTTTACACCATCACGGTCAAGATAATAATATCTTAATTAAACAGAGAGCTACAATTGATCAAACTTAAAACACTGCATTACTCTCAGCAATTGTTGCTTCTTTTGAAGTTGTAAGTTGGTTGAAACTCAAGCCCCAATTGAATGATTTCAGTCACGTTTTCATATAAAAACACGCCGTTTAACAACACACACAAATTCATATATTTGCGTGGGTGGGGTGGAAACACAGTGAGATTTATGCTTCAAGAGTTGAGCGCGCGCGCTTTTGACAAATGCGTACAAGTCGCGAGCGGCCATTATATTTTTCACTCATTTATTAATGTGCTACTCAATGTGTTGCGATGTGTTTCAATGGCTTATTTTTTTATTTGTTGTCACGAGCAATGAAATAATGTTGAAATGGTTTTTTTATAAGGACGATGCTACACTTCGAACTCTTCTGTTAATTTCAACTGAAGTTATAGTACAACTGGTCAATAAAAAGGGGAGAGAAATGGGTGAAAATTTTAGCAGAATTATTTTGTTTTATTAGGAGAAAAGTTATTCTTGATGAATATTTACATGGAGGAAGAGAGAAGTTTTTGTGTAATGCTTCTGGACAAAATGTTAAAATCATAATTTCCATATTATTTCAAAACATATGCAGAGTTGTTTTATATTTTTATGAAGAAACTAATGCTCTATCTCTATTTAAACAAAAGTTAGCGCACATCAAAGGGATAAAGTGTATTCAGTATATACCATCTTGTCACCCTACAATTTATTACCTAGAATATCCGCAAGGCAAATAGCACGGATTTGGCGTATTAATTTATAGATGAATTTATCACGCACGCTTCTGAACATTTTCTCCGTCTCTTGAATTTTTCCTTTTTCTTGCACTCTATTACACACCTACAAAATTATGGCATGCTATGCAGAGCGTTATGTCTCGTGTCCGCAGCCACCCACGCGTTCTATAAATTTATAATCGCGGTAACGCGCCGCGGAATGCGATGCCAGAGAATTGATTATTTCACGCGTGCTCGCGGCTATAATTTTTGTCATTCCCCGACTGGCGGAAATGGCAGCGCGCCGCAATAAACTAAATAAAGTGCTGATAGATTTGTGTTAATTTGATGTACAACACGCATGCGGCATTCCACTCATTTACAGAGTGAAATTTTGTCCGCAGACAATGTTAACATCCTGTAGTGGTCTTTATCTTAATTTGAAATGGTGCAAAATGTCATGATTTACGCGAATTGCGGCATGACTTAAATTTAGAGCTTTAATCGTATAGAACTCGGAGCTTTGCGGGCGTAATTACCTCGCTGACACTAATTCGGGTATTAAATATTAATAGCATTAATATGTATTTGAGCATTGAGTGCGCTAACTAGGACGTGTTTATTTGAAATTTACTTATTTGCATTTGTTTGTTTTGTGGAATATTGTGAGAAGGGAATCAATTTCTGGCATTAAAAATTGATATTAGCTCAAGCACAATTAGTGCCGATTTACAACTAATTTAATTAAAAACTCATAAATGAATTCTCAACTTATTTTGACTTTGTTGAGATGTTTTTCTTTACAATGTGTAATTTACTTTCACTTAAACTTCTAGCACTTCAAAACGCAACCATCCTTTTTTCATCTTCTGTATTTTTTTCTTAAAGTTCAATTGCACTAGAAAATATTATTCTTGACTTTCTTCAAAGAAAACCGATCTCCCTTATGCTTGACCCTTTCATTTGTGCCTTAAAATGATATTACGTGTCTGACCCAAACCGATATTGTTTTAATAACAACACAAAAGATACTAAAAATACATCACATCGCCTGAGGCTCGACAAACCTGTCGCTGTTTGCACACCGCAAACTCAACCCTATGAAGTTCTATTAACTTAGGACAAGTGCTCAAGTTACTTAAGCTAATTCAAATGCACGTTCTATTCACCATCACGCACCAGCTTTTATCGCCGACAAATCGCCGCTGAGGGTGGCATTTTTTATTAGTTTAAATATTTGTTTGTTGCTGCGGCATTGACAACAAAAAACCACATTCTCTACGTTTGGCCTGCGCCGTCTCTCTAGAATTAATATTTTATCAAGAAAGAACTGACGCTAAGATAATAACGATGATTATCTACCTTCAAAAGTCAAGAAGCAACGACTTGACGTTTATAACCTCAAAAATCAGCTCGCATGTGATCGACACGCGATCGATCTTTTTTTTGGCCGATAAGAACACCAGTAGCAGAGCAAGCCGGGCGAAATTGCGAAATTAGACAGGTAATCACCTCAACCCGGAGGCATTTTTGACTTTGACGAGGAATGCAGATGTGCGCACGGCGACGGGATTTTAACTAAGACTCAGCGTAATTATGGAATCATTTCAGTTTTTTGCAAGTGACTGGAAATAAAATAAATTATTATGAATTACGAAATTACCAAATTGACAATGTTGAAATACAAAAGCCCCCTTTGGATACCTCGCATACGGCGGATTCGTGGAAGCGCACAATTAAATTGCACGTTGGCGGCTTTACACTCTGCTAAGTACAATGATAGAATTACTCACCTGAGCGAAATTACAATCATCACCACCTCGCACGCATTGCATGCGCGTATGTGTGCTGTATATCTTGATTCAGTTGATATTATGTAGACTATAATGCGAGTCGTCAGGCATACGATTTTCAGAATCGCGCACCTAGGCTAATCGGTTATAATCATTCGTACTTCTGTGCTGCTTCGTGCGATCGTATAACGATGCAGATGATGGTACCGATAGGACTTGTATGTGGTTTATCATGGATTCAGTCAATACGCCGCTAGTTTCAGTGCGCTTTGTAGAAGGAAATTAACTTGGGAATCGCCGCACAGGCCGATTCTCCATTAAGTCGAGAGATTTGATTCGTGGCATTTTAAATACTTGTTGTTATGTAAATCCAGACAGTAAAAGAAAACAAAGAGTGTTGCAATGCAAGTAATTTTAGATTTCAGCAATAGAATTATTTAATCAGTTGTAGAAGATGAAAGCAAGATATAGTTATGAAATTTTTAAAAAATATCCATAAATCTCTGAGATATTTAGTGGAGTTTTTAAAACATATTTTCTGTTATTTTAATTCAAAACTGGAAAAGGTAATTTTTGCTTAAGCAAAACTAGAAACTAATAATTCTATAATGATGAAAACGTTAATAAATTTTCTTGAAACTTCTTTCTTGACTATGTAGCTTTTGGATTATCAACTCGCAAAGTTGTTATATTTCAAGACTAGTTTTAATGTCAATGTCAATGTTTTACATTGACCGTTTTAAATGAAATTTAATTATTTTAATTCTGCTTTTCTAATAAATATCATACTTCCTTATAATTGTTTCCGGTATACCATCAATAATTTTACTTATTTACATTTTTCTATAACTTTCTAAATTATTCAATGATAAAGTCATGTTTTTCAATTTCAGGACTTTTTTAGTATTTTTACAGTCCATACTGTCCTAAACCTCTGCAACATTATCGTATATACATAAAAATTATATCCAATACCATTGCAAATTTCCCCGTCAAACTATCGCCTCGTTTTTATTGCTATTTCACTGTTTCACTGTGCTTATCGCATGACGTCACTTCCGACCTACCCTAAACCGATCCGAGGGGCACAGCCATGCCGCCGGCACGTGACACACACCAGTCTGCCTCCTAAAAATAAACACACCGCATGCAATGCATTTGCTCACGACGTACCAGCGATAGCTGTCTCATTTATTTCTACGATTTGAATTTGTAATCTGCCCACACAAACAACTCTGACCCATCGGGGTTGTGCTGTTCTATCTCTGCCTGAATTTTCATGAATTCAATGTGTTTATTGAATGGACAAGGAGAGATTAAATTCCTTAAATTTAAAGGAAAATAAAATGTTACCTGGTGGGTATTTATCAATTTGGAGCTTTTATTGGCTGAGTCACTTTCTGAAGAATCATCAGACAGCAATTCGAAGATAGTTGAATGTTTCCGATCACCTTTCTCAATAATTTCTTGTTTCTTTTGCTGTTGTCATTGCCTTTGTATTTCTCTCGGCATTTTATGGTTTCTGTATACGCGTAGTACAGATAACCCTTTGATTCGACGAGGGGCTTTCATATAAAAATGCTTAAGACATCGCAGCCCGAAGAAAGCGAAGACATCGAATGATAATGCAATTTTGCTTGGCGAAATTGGATTAGGTTACGTCGGGCATCAAGTCGCAGATTAAATGCAAAATCACATCCGACATTAATACGATTTCTTCAAGGGGTTGCTGATTTGAATACTAATAAGTGCACAATAAATAATTAAATCTTATTGAAACTGCGCTAAAACAAACACTTCGCCGTCAAAAGCTTCAAATTCGAAGAAAACTACATACAAAGCGAATAGTTATGAATTGAATCTCTTAATGCCGAGGGTGTAACTTCAATAGCACCCTTATTCCAGGAAGATAATCGGCTACTTTAAAGCGGTTTTTATAAATCGAACATCAGTCCACCAAGCGTTTAGCATTCAATACTGTCTTCCTTCTTCTTTTGATCTCACTTACAAGTGACTAAGTTAAGTAGTTCAGAGTGGGATGGGTGTCAAGCAGCCCTTCAAGGCGTCATAGTTGGTGGCATTCTTTTCATTTCCTGTCTTCGAACGATTCAATGGAATACATCTTGTTCGATGAGTTATTGTCAAGCAGGCGCCAACACCCTAGCATTCCAACTGACTCTAGTAGACATACGTCTGAAGCCAAAATCATCTTGATAAATTGTAATAAATTATTCTATTCAAATATTTTCTTTTTCTTGCAGTCGCATCATGATGAAGAGATGAGCGAACCGGAATCGACCGGAAACCAAGAGGACGCAGACAGCAGCGATGAGCTTCGAAGGCACAACAGTCTTCTGGCTGATCATGGTGATGTTCTCGCTAAGTTGAAGATGCAAGTGCGCGATATTAAGGTAGGGGTAAGTAAATTATTCCAGTTTCAACAAAAACTGGATTGGTGTATTAACATATGGGGCTTGTTTGTCGTTCAGGAGGACTTTGATCCTTCACGCCTTTCGTTCCCGTTGAACAATCGCGGCGATGGCTTTCAACTACCGGTACCATTTCCGTTTCCGCATCCCGCGGCGGCGTTCTTGCCGCCAATGGCTGCCCCACAACAGACTACAGCACCATCTTCAGGCAGTTCACATTCATCAGAGGGCAGCAATGCCTCCTCACAACACACCTGGTCCTTTGAGGAGCAATTCAAACAGGTGCGTCAGGTATGTCGCATTTGTACTCATTTTTATTATTTTTGCATGCGGATTTTAATGTTTACAAGGAAGAGAGAGATTACGGAGAGATTTGCACCGTTTATTGCTAATCTATCTAAACTATTGCTTCTCAAGTTCGTAATTTTCAAAAGAGGATATGAGGATGGGTTAAAATAAGTTGGTGTTTTGTTTTTAAACAGGGTGTTTTAGTATAAAGTTGATGTTTTCATTAATTTTAAATTATATTGATGACTGCAGCATAACTTATCATACAATTTTATCACCCTATATTTCCCAAGAAGAATGAATTCGGGACTTTGTCTTATTTTCTCAACTTTGCAACCAATTTGTATACCCGAAATGACTCTTTAGCAGCTTATAATCCACCGCGTCTTTCACACACTCTGGCCGACGCGAAATTTATGAAAATTTATTAAAATCGTAAACGTTCCGCGCCGGCTTTCATTCTCGGCGCGTTTTGTCTCTCTATTATTAGTGCTCTTCCCGCGAAACGAATAAAGACGCAGCCGCCCTCCGCGCACCAGAGACACAATGCCCCAACTACAACATATTGCCCACTCTCGCATTCGTATACATTAATGCCCAAAGTGGTGAAGGTGGTATGAAAATCGCAACGCAAGTGATGCACTGATGTTATTGTTCTCCGGCTGCCACTGCGCCTGCCTGCATTATAATTTGGCATAATACAATTTCAACGTTTACGGCCGCCCCGAATATGATTTACGATTATTTAAAATCGCGCATGTATTGCGTTTATGATTATTTATTGTGAATGAGATGAAACTGGGTAGAAAGCTGGTATGGGAAACAAAGCGTTGACTCAAGAGTTGAGTGTAAATTAAATTAACACCAGTAATTTTAGCTCAAGTCATATTCAAAGAAGTTTCATACAAAGTTGAAGTTCTTCGAAATTAACCGAGGCCTAGAAATCTTCTAAAAAGTCAGGAACATATGGATTTAAATTATGTTTACTTAATACATTCTTAAACTGGTGAAAATCAATAATCTCAAAAAAGTATTGGCGTAAATTTTCTTATTTTTATTTTTATCTTTTTTTTTTTTGATTTATACATCTCTTGATAAATTTAACACTCTGCCAACATATAACATATTAGTAGACTCGATTTTAAATTGCACAGTAACACGAACCACATGTGTGAACACAAAATGATTTCGCTCTGCAGCCATTTCGATCGGCATCGCTCTTAATTTCCCCCTTCACACTTTTCATACATCCTGTTCAGAATTTCGCCGAATTTTTTCTCTGTAATAATCTAAAGCGACTTCTTGAGTATTACATTACTTAAATCATTTGAAGATCGCTGACGTCGAACATTGAGACGAGACAACTGGACGCGTGTTTGGCGGCGCGTTTAAAATTCATTAAAATGGCGCGCCGCGCTTTGATATCCACAGATTAATAGATGCCGAATCTTTGATGTTCGCTGCGAGTTGCGTAAACAAACGCGGCGGCGGTGTGATCGTTTGTTCCCGGGATGTACTTAAAAATACACGAGATCCCGTAGGATACACCGTATGTGCACAAGACACAACACAAAGCTTGAGTTGTTTTATTGCTAATGGAGGATCTTTTGTTACAGTTGTAACATCATGTTAATCATTAGGTACTTTCAGGAAGAGTTTTTATGGGTTATTGTGACTTTTCTTTTAAAGAAATTATAACATACTTTTAATATGATTTGGGTAAAGAAAGTTAGGTTATTCTTTGGTTGATGTGAGTGGCTAGGTTTGAGGACATTGTGCGTACATTGTGCTTCATCGAAATAACACTAAATCAGCAACAATCTCGTAATCGTCGGTACTGGAAATCAATTACCTCCACTCGCGAGCCATAAAATTATGCAAAACAACCGCGTGTGTAGTGCGCGCAAAGAAACTAAACGCGTTTTCCGCTACGCCACAACGACAACCGGCAAGAAACCATAAAGTGCACAACGGCACGAGCACATCGTCTTGCAACAACAACTAGTAGTAGTCGACAGTAGTTTTTATCGCATAAAACCAAGTACATTGTGTTTGACAAGCTTAATTTGTTAAATTTGAAAAAAAAGAGCACAAAACGCGAAAATAAAATGGAAAGATGGGAAATAACACCAACATGCTTCATCTTTTATTTTTAATCGAATAGACCATACGTAACGTAGAAATTAAATGTTATTTTCAAATAAAATTACAAAACGCAAAGAATTTCAATTTCAACTGAGCTTTTCTAAAATATAACTAATTATCACACTTACTATATTTATTAAGTAAACACATTGCTGAATTGTGTGCTATCTTTGTGTAACATTGACGTCAATTGAGTAATTGTACTAAATAAATTTATGACTAAGTAATCAATCAGTAATGCTGTAAATTGCTCGAATTTCGTATTTGGTAACTATGCGCACGGCAAAGAAATATTTATAACCATTAATAACGTTTAATGCAACACAGAATTATTCTCTCGATTATTCTGGCGACTCTTGTCACCAGTCAGATGTGGAGATAATTAAATAATAATAATACACCCACGAATTGCTTCTTCAAGGAGTTAGAATTAAAAAGAAAAAAAGATATTGTTTTAGTCCGCGGTTAGCTACAACCAACAATATTTTATTTAATCTGAGAAGGATATTAGTACTGTGTAATGATTGATTAGTAACGATTAGTTATGTATAACAAAAGCAGCAGCGCTGAAGGACAGATTTAAGAGCGAGATGAGGTTTGAGGTACCTCTTCTTAAACAAGTTATTATGATACATGATTAGCTCCAAGGCAAGCGATTCAAGAGTGTATTAATTCGTGCCCTCTTCGTATCTCGTTTTGGTTGTTTAGTCATCAGGCAACAGCCGATTGAATAAGGGACGAGAAATATCATTTTGAATGTTCAAAAATAGTAGTGTGTGAAAGGTGTGACGTTTATTTATTACACGCCTGTTTTTTTTTTTATCCGTGAATGATTATGATTGGTTTGGTAAAGTATTAATCGATTTTTATATTTAGATTACTTCTATACTGTTCTTGAGGTAAATCTATAAATTATTTCTATTTTTAGATATTTCTCCATCTGCAACCCCTTTGCTCTAACCCTCTTCCATTTAATGTAAAATCTCCTAGTTATTGCCGTAGAATTTACTTATTTTTGGAAATTACAAAAATACACATGATTGTGAATCTCTAAAATGAGGGGTCTGTGAAGATATACGCGCGTCCTTCTTGTCTCAGATGCGAAAAATTGATTCGAATGCGTGAAATGGGGGAAAAGCACGTGTCTTCTGTTTGCGCTCCCACCGCGCTTTCGGGAGGATGTCATCGTGAGTAATAACCTTACATTCGAAGCACTTTAAGAAGGAAATCTCGGGTTTTAGTGGATTTCTAATGAGTACAATCTAAGTAGACTTAGTTTAACCCGTTTTCAGTTGGTATTAGTGGTAACGTGATTTACAAGATAGTTACACGAGTTAATGTACATGAGGGTGAAAAGGTTATTCAAAACAACATTAAACCACAATTTCTATTTTTGCTTTCTTCGCAAAGGATATGCTTTAGGAGGAGTTTACAAATGTAAAAACTTGTGCTTTATGAGACTCTTTGAATGTTTGATAAATCTTTAACAATGCTAATTACAACGAACAGACAATAATTGAATGCGGCTCAACTCGTCTTCAGTTCCCATCAACCCTGCTTGATTCTGGTACCATCCGCGGAACGTCGTAAAAACGGCAGTCGGTTGTTTTGTCCATTCGCCACGCTTTCAAGAGCTTTATAGAAAAAGGCCAGCGATTTTTATAGCTCGGTCGTTATTCACCTGGCTGGTCGCGCTGTTTGCAAATTGCATTCAGAGTCAATCCGCGTTATACATATCATTAAATATCTCATTTCATTAACGTGCTTCAACTCTCAGCTATACATTTAAATGTGTACTAGTATTGCAGTGTTTTGTTTCAGCCTCTATCTCTAGATTTGTTTCCCTTGTGTTGTCTTTGGTAAATTTGGCGTGTTAAATTTCGGCACTCGGGATCCAATTAACCGGCTGAAAATTAACCAGTCATAGTAAAAATGCTCGTCGCTCGTTTCCCAGCACTTTTATTTCATTGCAAATTGTTTGCGCACCCGGAAAAGACACGTGCGCGAAAAACTCGTTGATATTTCTGGTTTACGATCGTGTGAATCTCGACAGACAGATGGAGCGTAAAAATACTCTATTATTTGGAGCAACGTGGACGAAAGGTGGACTTGTGTGGGGCTTGGGAAAATCGATTTAAAAAAACGTCATTTCCACTTCTAGGAAATCTCTAGGAAAATACCCGGGCGCGAAAGATAAATGATTAAACTGCTTACGAGTGCTCTGGGCCGGAATCAATCAGAAGGATAAGAGGTATTGAAGGCGTTTAAAAGACCTCAAGTAATTTGGGGAGGCTGCAAATGTTGGTATTTTGTTTATTGCACTATTTCAGAGAAATATATTGAGAAATAGCACAGATATTCGTAAATTGCAAGTCTCAAAAATTGATAATAATGTACTTCAACTCTCTAAATCTAGAAATATCTTTACAATTTATAGTAACTATTTTTTTATCTTTTATTTAAGATTATTTTAATTATATTCAATGATATTAACGGAATCACAACAAAAAATATGGGTTTGATTAAACTTTAAATTAATACCAAAAATGGCATAATATTTGTTATATTTTTTATTACGAAACTGTTACTTCCTGGAAATGTGGTACAAGATTTGGTGTAAATCATGTGAATTTGATGTGGTAATTTATTTAACCGATCCTCTTCAGATTGAGTCACTTTCTCCCCTTTTCGGCCGAGTGAGATTAATGTGTTCAGGTTTCGATAATTGCGTAAGAGGGGCGGCCCCAGTTCATATGCGCGTATTAACGCATGAATGTGCAAGCAAAGCGGCTGTAAATTGTTAGTACCGCAATGCGATTACACCTCATCATGTACACTCTCTATTCTGTGCAAATAGAGAGAGGATGAGTCGCCCACGCGATCTGAGAAGAATGCATGTGGTGTGGTCATAGACAAATTCATGCGGTATTAACACAATTAATTAAATCGTAAATGCAGTGCCATAAAATAAATGTAGTAATTTAATTCATTAACACATAAAACTTTGGAATTTTGTTGAGTGCCGCTTTTTTATTATGTTTGATTCAACTAAAGGTCAAATTATTCAACAAACAAATAAAAGTTTCTAATTTTTGAAAGTTTATTTGGGAAATTGTTTTTTATCCCTAATTTCTAATATTTTAAGTTGATTGATGCCAGTGGAGAGGAATGTAATTTTCATGAATTTTCACTAGTTCAGTTTTCATTAAATAGAAGTTGTTCAGAATCTAGGTAAAAGTATTATTTCCCAAAATTCATTTGTCTTGTAGTGAACATCACTTTATCATAATTTTATGTGTTTATGAATTTGTGTTCTTTAACTCCATATGAAATTGGTGCATTTATTTCTCCGCATAAACCTCTATTTTTTTATGAAAATCAAGCAGTAAAAATTGATTATTTTCTACAATAACATTCCCTTATCAAAGCCAAGTATGTTTCAACTGAATTTATTACTATTATTAATACCGGGAATCTCAAGGTTTTTGATAACAGCCCCATTTATTTTCATTATTTCGATATATTTCTAACTCTACCACATAATTTTCTACTCCATACGCACTCAAACAGCTCGAAAACAAATAAACTCCAATTTTGTACTACTTAGCCCAAACTTATACTATAATATATATTTATCCCTCTGTTTCAACTAAAATTAACCTTTAACCCTCGATTTCTCCCATTGAGCAGGACATGACTCTGCTGGTGATTAGGCCCCAGCTTGGGGTGCTGCTGGGATCATATGAGATTAAGACATCTGTTTGGCACATTTAATTTTAACTCGCCCCCAGAACGGAGGCAGCGCGCGGGTATAATTGCTGGAACAAGCGCGTTTGGGGTAAGGTCGGGAAATTCGTTTCGAATTGATTCATTCGATGGCGAAATGTGTCGGTGATTGAGCTGTTTTCCATCATTTGGAGTGCGTTGGAGTGTTTCGTGACTGCGGCTATTAATAGATGTCTCATTTGCTGCCCTACCGGAAATCGCATTTGGAGTGGGGATACAAATTGAAATGCGGCAGGAGTAATGTAGATACGGTTGCACAAGTGTGATTGGTACATATATGAATGTGGAATAATGGTATAGGGTGGGTGTTTGTTATGATTGATTTCGATGGTTTTGAGGCTTATTATGTTATAAAGTGGATTTAATTGGTAGGAGTTTTTTTAAGACAATAAAAAAAATTAGTGGAGGATTTTCTGAAAGATTACGCCAAAATTTAAAAATACATATCAATTGCATTATCAGTTTTCAATTGTTTAAATTTAAGTTTTAATTTTATTGGTGGCCTAGCGTTTTTTGTGCTTTCTCTTTAATTTCATTTTACGTTCGCAATAAAATTATAACTAAAACCAATACTGGACAATTTGGAACAGAAATTTCGAGAATAACCCTTATACTGTAATTTCTGGATGTTGTACAACAGTTCTGGGAACATTACTGGAATTTTCAGAATTCTAAAAAGTACATTCGTGTTTTATTATTAGTTTAGAAGTTATCAATAATTTAATAAGAAGAAATCTATTTTTCTCTGTCAACTTGTCTTCATTTCTTCTGCTATTTCTTCTTCTAGTGTTTTATTAATTCAAATTACATCCACATACGCATACAATAGCATCTCATTACGACATTAATATTCACGTGTCAAATGTGGGTGTGTGCTCGGCACATCGCGCCAACTATATTTACCGTGTAATTGTCTGATAATAGACACCAGCGGCGTGGCATTAATTTAATATAAAATGCGAAGGCTGCACCTTTTCACACCTGGCGTCGATTTGTACAACACACTCGATTGCAATTCAAACTCACTCTGATTGTCTGATGACTTAACCCAAGTGCTAAATTGCTGATGTTGGATCACTCGGATGCTACTAACCACTGCGACTATGTTTGCGGTCGAAACAATTACAATGTATGCAAATGATGCGAATTGTGTGTGGCGTCTCATTGATATGGTGCTGTCGCATTCGGCGTGATATATTACCACGTGGTTCGCACACCTCATACAAGTTACAAGTTGCCTCATATGCATTTGCTGGGTAATGCAATGCTGGTACCGCTTGCAGCACTGGCAACACTTTTGTGAGTCTTCTGTAAACACTTTTTAATTACACAGGCGGGCTGCTTTGATTCTTGTTTCTAATGAAAGCTTTAATTGCCGATTGAACTACCAAGAGGAGAATGTAACAAAAGATCAGTTCCTAAATTAAAATTACAAAATTTTAGATTGATAGGAATAATCTGTTCGATTATTTTATAATTTCTGTTGATTTCAAGTATTGATTTCCCCATCAATTTTGCGTTGTATTTCTTTCACTTCTCAGTTTCTATTCACCCAGGTAAACTATCCACGTGCTCAAGTACAGTAAAATTCTCTTAAACCCTTCGAGATATAAATTTATCAACTATATTGATCTCTCTTGAAAAATCCAAATCTTCCTAAGTTTCCTTCTCCACAATTCACATTTCCTCCTCTTTACTACCTGACTTTACCCATGACGACTTAAGCTCTCAATGCAAGTACTTGAAACTCGGTATGACGCGCGTTACCTTCGGCAGTACCAAGAAATAGAACAGCAGCAAATTCGAAAACTATTAGTTACTACCGCCCACTGTGGCACAATGGAGCAATACTACTATAAAACATGTGTTTTGCTTGGTATGGTCATAAGTCGCTGGCTGGCAGAGGGTAGGGTGCATCGAGGGTCTTGAATTCTTGAAAAACGTGCACAAACCGATTTTACGAACTTGACTTTTCGGCGCGCACAACACGGTGAAGTTAGGGCTCAGTTCTGCGCGAGTGCCGGCGATGAAAACATCATTAAATAGACATAACCTCGACGATTTTCGAACTTTATAGTGGATTAATTTGTGTGTTTGATGCGCGCTCCCATTAATAATATGTTGGGCGGTGGAATGAGGAATATTACCATGGAGATTCAAGAGGTAACTAATATTTTACTTCAATTCATGGTTTAGGTTGTAAATGGACACAGTATTCTTATTGTTAGACACTATTAGCACGTTGTGAGTTTCTTGTGGATTTGACTTTAACTGCATTACGTTTATGAAGTTGATGTGAAACTAGTTCTCGTTAGCGACCACGTGCTAATCGCTTTTCTATTTTTTGATGCCAGTTTTATATTAAAACGTGTACTATTATAAACCTGCCATTATTATAGTTAGCAGTTGATAACTGCCGGTTGAACTTTACTCAACCTTTTCATCGATATTTCCCATTTTTCTGTTATTTATTATTGATATCATGATGTTTTGATAGTATAATCATCGAAATAATTATACTCGCACGCTCTGTCATGGTCGATAATGATACCTGTACCGGCCATGCAACGCCACTGATGTGCGTTTTTAGCGCTTTTAAAAGCATTTTATTGCATTTAAATGCGTTTTATGCTTTAATATCTGCTGGTACTCCTTCCACAGTGTTTTATGGACCTGAATAAAATGGAAATTGTTTGCAGTAGCCATCAAGCATCAAAATCCAACCGGTTACTGACTCTTTTCCAGGCAGAGACATTAATGAGATGTTTAAATATTAAACACGTTTGTTTTTGTCCGGCTTTTACCTGAGTTTGTTTGTGTTGAGGTATGACTTATTTCACTCATGTCCAATTGGTAGAGAGGCATTATGATTAAAATTCGGAGCCGTCGGATGCGTCGCCTCCAACGATATCGGAGCCTATACATTTATAATTAGTTAACACAAAAGGGGAGAAATTAATCATAAATTTGCTGTGGATTTATCACGTGCTATCTTGTAGCTCGTAGCAGCGCCGACGATTAATTGTCAATTAATATTTTTCGATTCTGTGGCACTCTGGAAGGCACTGGGCATTTGCATTTTACGGTTTGCTGGTGTGAGGTGAGAAACATGAGTACGCATTTTAATGCTGTGGGGGAACAATCAAGAAAGTGTCATAGTATTGTATGAAATATCGGTGGTACGCGAATGTGGAATACATTTATTAATGATATGACCTGCCAACCTGGTATACAATAGGTAAATATTAGCTCTTTCAGGGTAAACATTTTTTCTAGTTTTTACTTTTAATTAGAACTTACGAATTAAACTTATTCTATTATGCAATTTTTATAGTAAATAATTGAAAGCTATATTTTTTAGTTTAGAAATATTTCAGAGTTATTTTGATACAAAAAGTTTTCAATAAATTAAATTTGTCTAATAGAAGATTTTAATAGGCTCTTGAACTTCTTTATAAAGTTGTTCCGAGCCATGTTATGTTATACTAAATTGACTTGAAAGTTTTAAATGTTTACCACGTGCAATGTGTTTTGACTAAAGCACGGCCGATTTTAGGCACATTTCATGTTTGCACCACAATAGGGCGCAATAAAATAAGTTATTCATAACAATGTGGCCCGTTCATAAAGTCATAAATAATTTTTTTCAAACCAATGCCATGGTTTTTATTTCTCCGCCTTATACTTTACGAGAATTTCAAGCAATCCAAGAACACATTTCTACCTAACTTGAAGTATACAAGTATAAAATTGATACTTTTCGTGTTTACAGTCGGGTTGTTTTGGAGTTTTTAATTTATGTTGTGTCTTGGGTCCAAATGTACCGCAATCTAAAGTGCAAAATATAAATATTGCACGCGAATGAAAAATTGTAGACGCTACAAATGCAAATGCGAAGAAACATTGGCACTTGGGCTAACAGTTTATTAGTGCGCGCAAGCCCACAATTAGAGGATTCGCGTTAATTCATAAATAAATCATGATACACTTCGCACGCGGCCGGCTTGGCGCGCAACGAGGAAATGTTAATGATATTAATTACAATAATTACAAGCGACAAACTTGTGCGGCCGTTTTCTATTTATTTCTACATCAATTACGATGCTCGGTGATATATCATGTGGTAGGAGAATTATCATTTAAGTAATAATAAATTACATTTAATGCGAAAAATGATATTTTATTTAATGGAATTTATAGAAGATTTCACAAATGTTAATTAATTGATAGGCCGTTGGTTAACATGTATGGCATGAGAATTACCATCACGTAGCAATCGTGATAACGTCTGCGCTGGCGGTTTACGAGTCAATTTGCCATTTTTCGCGTATTAGCTTGCATGTGGGCCGGAACACGGATATGCTTTTATTGCTGCGCAAATTATGCCGAGCACAATGGCGAACGATCGCAGAACAATCGCACAAATAGCGAATAAAAAGTGGAGCCCGGTTTTCTTAATATTGAGGGAAATGCTGTAATGTCTTTAGGAAATGAAACTGAGGTAGCGCATAATGTTTGTTAATAATTTATTGTATTTATGTTATGAACGGGAAATGAATGCTGCTTGACGTGGTGGTTAGAGGGAAGAGTGAGGATTAGGTTGTATCATTAACGAGTGTTAAATATTGATGAGGATATAATGGCGAAACAATAAATGTTTTGGTTGGCATAGTTGCAATACAAGTAAAACTTTATTAATTTAAAAACAAATATGTTTAATCTTCATAAAATGTTTTTCCAACTGTAGTAGCTTTGTATATACTGAAGCTCTTTGTGAATGCACCAGTAAGGAGTTTAAAATGAAGTTAGTTAAGATTGTTGGTGTTTTAACTCGCTCACAAAGTTCTGAAGACAAGAGCTTTTTTAATTTAGAACGTGTCAACGATAGGCATGATAGATGATTCGGTGCGTAGGCTTCACAATCGTCCCTCTCGAAAAGCAAGGCATTTAAAAGCGCATTCACACCACGTCCAGCACAAGCGAGATCGTTTGGGAGGCTGCGTAATCGAATCTACATCTGATGGGTCTGCAGGCGCTGGAGCCGTGTTATGGGCAGCGGATCAATGCCGATTAATAAATATCAAGACAGCCGAATTAATTGTTTCCTTTTTTATGCGCGCTCCAGAAAGGTGTGGCAAAACGAATCAACACGTGCATATAAATAAGAACGTCATGAACAGATGGAGAAAGCGAGGAAGAGATATAAGTAATCAGTTATTGGAATTTGTTTTGATTAATATTAAAAGTAATCGAATTTGGGTGAATCGATTAGTTGAGAATTGAGATTCAGTTTCGTGATAGGGATAGAGTTAGTGATGGAAATAATTAAAGTGCTATTGGGGAGAAATTTAATGTTGTTTAATTTGTTTAACTTAGGATTATTAGCGAGTTAATGATTAAAAAGTAGGACAAAGGTAGAAAACTATATAGTATAGTATGCAAATTATAGTTTCAACGTACAATAACTCAGAAATTATGAAAATTATAAATTTTACAATACAATAAGTACAATACGTAGTAAATTTAGCATTCTTTTGACAATTACTAGGCTATTTTCATTACAATTTTAGTATTTTTTCGAGTTACCGAAGAAAATTCAACATTTCAAAGTATCAGCTATAAAATATTAATTTCTACCGTCAAAATACATTCATTCCAGTTTGTTATCTGCTATTTATTGTCATTTATTAAAGCATTGATGCAAGATAATCACGACATATTCAAATTCAGATTTCGGTCATTATCATGCATTTCTCATTGAACTCTTATGGTAACCGCAAAACCACCGCCGTTGCGCTGGGGTCTCCTGGATCAAAGGAACCAATCAACAACGCTATGCTGCCTCCATTGAGCTCCACTCGTGCGGCGAGCGTGTGTGGCATGTTCTTCTATTGTGCGAGGCGACAATGCGTGTAAACATTGTAAACGCGTAAACATCATCATCTCCTGTCATCCAACGAATCCGGGGCGATCTATTCAGTGCCATTGTTACCCGTTTAGCATTGTCACTACTGTGCAATACCTGGGCGTACACGCACATTGTTTGCTTTTGTCACCTGGATGAATAGAGGGGTCATAGGTTCATAGGTCGTGATACCTGGTTTCTAAGGGAAGTAGGGAACCAATGATGAGAGATTCAACATTTGTATTTGAAAGGATATTCTGCCGCGAATGAAGATGAAGAGAGAAGAAAGCAAATGACTTTCTTGCTCTCCATCTTAATC
Organism: Diploeciton nevermanni; assembly: GCA_027575565.1. NCBI lineage: Eukaryota > Metazoa > Arthropoda > Insecta > Coleoptera > Staphylinidae > Diploeciton > Diploeciton nevermanni. The sequence continues at coordinate 369,036 of JAODIE010000006.1, forward strand.
TAACTTTTTAAATTCATTTCGATGTAGTGTGCGTTTTATGTTTTCGGTTTCTGGCATCATAACTTATTAGCCGACTCGGGTCTTTATCGTGGCGTGTCATCGCTGCATACATTTCAATAAAATTAGTATTAAATGAAGGCGCGCGTACAAGTCGGATAACACTTTACGCCTTTTAATTATGTCAGCGTCTAATCGACTGCGATCGCGGTTTGGTAGCTGGTGTGCGCTGCGAGCACGCCCAGTCACGAAAGTTAATTGTTTTAATTTATCACCGCTTATTGATTGAGCACCCGCAGCAAACGGGGGAGGCGGGACGGGGCACAAGTTGTGTGCAAATAGAAGGAAGATCGATAAATCCAATTACGTAAGAGTTGCATGGCAATTATTTTCAAAAATGCAATGAAAAAAGCGCGAAGAACTTCTAATGGAGACGGAATTTACTTCTTAATGAATTTAGAGTTAACGTAATCAAAATTATGACAATTTATATAGGATGATTGAAAAAATGTGTTTTCTATAGATTTATTATTTATAATATATATCTTATTTTATAAGCATTTTAATATTTTCCTCTTAAAATATTTATTATAAAATAATATTAATTTGTCTCTCTAATGGCATAACGCAAGCAGTTTACTTGCGTCTCTCTCTATTTTTGAGTTATGACAGTTTAAATTACATCAATTTAATTTCCGCTAAAGTCCAGCATTGTTTTTCGATTGTTTGGAGTCGTTTTCAGTCACGCTTCAAACCTCCGCACAAGAAACCTGAGACAAGTGAGTGAGTTGCGCCGTAATGGCACGGCGAACGCACAAAACGGCTATAAACAAGGCTCATCTATCAACTGTCTGTAACAAAGCGTGCGCACTCGCCGCGGCTATTTCACGTGAATGGACAAACAAATGTTTACCGTACTAACTAAAGCATTTTTCTCTTTTATTTCCTTCCCATAGATAGAGCGAGAAGGGGAGATGCCTAATTGTCGTTCTCGCTCACAGCTAAGCCATGTTTACAGCAACTGAAAGTCGATTAATTCCTCAAACAACTATTTCCAGGAAGGCCGAAGCTGAAATAAAATATGAGCATAACGATTTTTCGGTTTTATTGCGGCTGATATTTCTATGATTGTTGTCGTCCTAGACGACTCGTAAAATTGCCGACTGTCAATAAACCGCCGCCGATTTATAGGCCAACTTTGGCGATGAACAATGCGTGCGCGATGGTGGCAGCTTTTTGTTCCAGTTTTATTTCCTTTTTGGGCCGGCGGGCGGCTCGCTTAATTCGTGGCGGTTTTTATTACGTGTAGATGGCAATTAAATTTTAAACATAGGCGGGCGTTGCATTTCGGCGCGCCGAGATTTAAATATAAACCGCGCGCGCGCGCATGCGTGCATTCGTAATAAGGGTCCATTCGACGCGTTTGAAATATGGCTATAAATATACAATAAATATCGGATTTACATGATTGTAATAGCTTCATTTCAGATGCGATTTTATATTTCCTCGAATGCCAATGCGCAGCTGGAGATGAAGTAATGTGAGCTCGTAAAAAGACAAAGGGGAATATAAAATTTCGCCCGCGTAATTAAGTTACTTTTAATTGGTCTTTTCTTAAGAGGAAATGATATGGTTTTTTGCAGAGGAAATATAATTTGAAGTGGCAAAGTTTCAAATTTTAGAAGGACATTAATATTTTTATTGTTTTGTTTACGAATTTTAATTCTAGTTTCATATTGTATACTAAATTATTTCTCTTTGGTCCAAGTAGATCACGTTGCACATTTTTATATCGGGTTTGTTCGTAGCCTCGTTTCTAGTTCAGTTGCGAGGCCGGCGCGATGTGTGATCGGCGAGTGTTGTTGTTGTTGTTGCTGTTTTTTGCTATATCAGTTTAAACGCAGGTAGGAATTCAGTTTGTACGAATTGATGCAGATTAAACATCTCATCTCAGTTGTGCCCAGTGTGTAAATACTCTTTGTGTGTCACAGAGGAGAAAACGAACAATCCTTTCTTTATTTAGTGTTTATGATGTGATTCATATTGCAAATCATGTATGTTTTTTGTTGCGTTATATATGCTTCTTAAGAGACTCTTGTCTACTTATATATCATTTCTTGCGCCTTCGACTAATTAAAAGCAATTTATGCAAATTCGATTAAAACATATTTTATTGCCTTTCAGCTGGCAAACGCAATTGCGCGCGTTATTTCGTATTCGCTGACTGATTACTGCTGACTCGCAAGGGCTCAAGACGCGCGCGCGATACGGTTGATTTTAATTACCACAGACGCATTGTACGTAATTTAAAATTGCTTCGGCGTATTTGCGCCGGGAATATCATTGGTCCTTGCGCGCCCTGTGCACTCTGGATATTCGCGGGCCGAGGCAATAAAAAGCACGGCGGCAATGCGGCCTGGGCTGGTTTTAATAATAAAAAATCGATGAGACTCGCAGGCTCCGCGGAAAACAAAGGCAGCGCTCCCGACTTCTTGCGTCTGCCATTTTGCTTTTAATCATTATAATGGTAATTACAGTCTGTGTGCCGAGTGCATATGATTATGGTTTTAAAAGTCGTTTAAAATTGTTACGCTTTATCGACTTTTTTGCTGCTTCTGCTGCCACGCTGAATAAATGGCTAATAAATGAAAAGAAAATGATTTTTCAGTCGTTTGAATAATTACTACATGAAAGTATGTGCTTTGAAAATTAACTTGTACAGTAAGAATATTTAGCTACTAAATAACATTAGGGAACTGGGTTCGTTATAACTGGGAAACAAAAATATGTACAGAAATCAAGTAATGTTCATTTGATAGATAAAATTAATTGCACTATAAGAAGTTACTAAAATAAATTTATTGGTATTTTATTTTTTATTTTTTTTTTGGTGTTTTAGAGTTTAGAGTAACAAAATTAAATTTTATTGCTTGTAGTTCATTGATAAAAACGTAAACTTTGTCTACATTGATGAACTGTATCGTAAAGATAGATTATTATTGATACAATACAACATTTTTATTTACATTCTTTAATTACATATTGAAACAAATTTGTCGTAGTTTTAGTCAGTCGTTTAAGGGATGCGAACAAAATCATATTTTTGGCACAAATATGAAGACTTTAAAACCATCATCTTTTCTGAAAACCACCAATTTCACAATTGAGACCATTAATAATGTAATCATTATTTACTCGATAACACAAGGCTGTTACATGACTGTATATTGAATTCCTCATATTTTCCATTTAATAACGACAATTTTATAATCTATTGTCTTCGCCACCACTTAAAAACCTCACGGTGCGCAATTCCCTTTTGTCGACGACATAAAACTCATTATCTGCGTACCTGTGCTGGCTGCCTCGCCATTAATGCTCCCAAACCCAAATGGTTGTTATTAAAATATTTACAATATGCGGACGTTGCGCTCGGCTAGCATGCGGGCGGGCGGAAGCCGCACATGTGTGTCGTACGCATACAATTAAATTGAAACAAATGCAGCAGAAAACGCTTAGAGATAATAACACGGCAAGTGATACGACAATTGACATTACATACCTTGCGCATTGCTATTAAGTAATCATCGTGCTCCGCGGAGGAGACAATGTCAACATTGGTGGATTCAATTTTGGCATTATAACTATAAGTAATACAAGTATAATAATTAATAAACAAATATAGATATAAAAATCAACCGTGGATCATTTGGTAGATAAATTAGTCTGCTTCAAATAGTGCTTATTTCCTGAAGGAATTTACTTTTTACCGCTGTAACTAAGAAAAAAATGGTTAAATAATTAAATGACAAATCAATTAACAGTCAATTTAATGCACTTGGTTTTGTCTACATTAAACTGCGCAAACTTTAAAGAAGATTAATATATTTTACATTGTTAAGAGATTGGCTTGAATGTTTTGTTTCTGGAACCAATGTTCACATTAGTAAGTAGATTATTTATTCATTTTATTTTGGCGGATTAAATTGTTTTCTCGTTGGAGCCAATGGTCATTTGTAATATGGTGTTAAAACATGGCTCCAAACATGGACCCTATTGTTGTGAGGTGGGGTTGTGGAGGTTAAACATGGTCATTAATAACCCCGCTTAACTAATCTGTCTGCTGTGCCCATCTATCTTTACAAGTTACTCGCGCGCGCCTCGAGGTACGACGCAATGTGTTTTCGCTCCACCCGGGGAAGAGATCCAATAAAGTATTAAAATTACTATTTCGCTGTTCTACTTCACGTGTGCTCTGCTTAGCTGCACTTAGTACACCTAGCTCACCTCGACTTAACCCAATGATTGGTGGCATGGCGGCGGTTCGCATTTTATTCTTCTATTATTTTATTGGGCCGTTTAACATCACCGTGTAACTACTTTATTTCCTTTTCCATCGCTAACAAGCCTCATTCATGCCGTTCATCTAAAGTTGAGTTTCTAGATTGATCGGCGTCGATTATCCAAGGGCTTTGAAGGGTTTTCCAGTTAGCGGCGTGATGAGCGCTAACAGCCGTTTGATTGATGTCGGGTTACTCCCCCGAAAACGTATGTCGGTGCGCGGCCACAAATTATTGCTGCTATTAATTATCGAAAACTTGAGCGCCGTGCATATAAATAAATAAATGCCTAATGCACACCATCAATATGTAGCCTAGGTCTGGCCGGCTGGTATAATGGACCGTTGGAGGATGCGCGCGGCATTAAAGTCGATTTAATTTGATTCTCGTTTTTGATGTTTTACTTTTTCGACGGCGCAGGAAAATCCACGCGTAGCGTATAATTAAAAACGATGCTTGAATGTGGAGGCAATTAATAATAATCATTGAAATGTACGGCACTGATTGCAACCTGTTGCATGCACAAAAAAATGTAATTAATCATTACGCGAGTGCGGTTTAGGTTATTTCGATAAAATTTTCATATGAGGTTGTTATCAGCAGAGAGAAATTGTTGTTTTTAATTGATATCAAAGGAATTTTGATGATTGACACAGGAAAGCAGTTGAAGGACGTTTGATCGTTGGTAAATTTCATTGTTTAATCACGTCAAACTAAATGCTAAATAAGTTTTATTAGATAAGAAAATATAAATAATTGCTATTCATTGAAATGTTTCAAGTTGTGAAATAATTGTTTTCTAAAGATAAAGAAAAGAAAAAAACAGAATGCAGTGATTTAAACATTGGAACTCTTTAATTTATGATCCAGAAAGAGAACAATGCATTTCTATTTGGTCGACAAAGTTTAATCGCTATTTGTGTTATCTTGGCGATTATCTAACATGTTTATCATTAGAGTTAACTTTAGTTGTTTCAAGTTTCATGTTCATTTTACCATTTCATTTCATATTTAACATTCTGCTTTGAATTCCTCATAATTTGCATCTTATTTTTGCTTGCAGCTGTATGAAATCAACGACGATCCCAAACGCAAGGAGTTTCTCGACGATCTCTTCTCTTTCATGCAGAAAAGAGGTAAGCCTTTTTGTTTTATTCCACCACGTTGGGAGTTGCGTGCTCGTAATTGTCGCGATTCGCCAAGAAGACGAATTTTAAAATTCCTACAACTGCGCGCCGCACGCACTTCTAATGGCACTGCAGACGAATTTCAGATGATATTAATTTCACAGAGGTCGATAATTGTGTAAATATTGGTGTGACTGCGGCCTAAAATGATGTTGATTTCGTCGCAATTTTCAGTTTCTGAGAAGTGCAGCTTATAAAAATGTTAAGGCAAAGCAAACAACAAGCTGCAGAATAGGGCTAAAATATAATATAATTTTTAGAATTGGTTACACTTAGTATAAAATATTATTATCGCGCTAACATTTTAATATTTTTAATCATCTTAATAACAGCACGATTCCTTTGGGTCACGATATAATTAGGACAATTTGGAGTACTTTCAATAAATTCCGCCAATGTATAAAATATGTGCATATGCGCCACGAGATACGCGAGTATCATTTATTGTTCATTATGAAATTATCTCTTATGCATCGCGTTTGCGTTGCATTTTCGCAGTTTCCGCACAACTTGCGGCGGTCGCTCGCATAATGTGCTTGCGGAATTTTCAGGACCAGCGGCATTCGCCATGACGTGATAACTGACGATTTATTATATAGTGTCAAAATTTAATGGTTGTGGTGTGACGTGCAATTAATTCTAGTTGGCAGTTTATTGGCTCTGAATTGAATTCATTCGATTTACGTAACTCGCTAAAAACGTCGCATTTTGAGGAAGATTATTGGTCTGGGAAAAGAAAAATAATAATGGATTCAGGTTTTTGACTGCTTTGAGTGATTTAACAGAAGCATTAATGTTATTTGAAAGGGAGGAGAGAATTGTGGGGCAATTGAAACCCGTAATTATCTATTATATCGTTCGGATTAAATTATATACAGAGGTAGTTGCCCTATCTCAATGTGTTTAGGTGAATATTAAGGTATTATTAAAGGCTTCCGTTTAATTTTAGTTAATTTTCTTTTCGAAAACGTTTAGGACAAAGGAGTTTGTTTATTTCTGGGATAAATGATTATTATTTTAATGGGATTTGGATTTCGCGGGCGCTAACACGAGAGTGAGGCGAATGAAACTCTGCTAATCTATTGCTTTTCTCCGTTTAAACTATCTAAAATCTCTCTCATAGCTTTATAGTTCTTGATTTGTTCTTTATTAATGTAATTTTGTTTTCGTGTCATTAGCGCGACGATAAATATTTTTGAGTACAAATTGAATCAAAGAACTCACAAGTTGGCAACTCGCCACATGAACCTCTCTTCCAAATGACGCTACCATGTAAATAATTCTCAAATGTTTTGAAAGCACTAAGCACAGAACTAAAAACAATGCCATCTGCTGAATGCCTGGATAAGAAGTCGTTAACACTGGAGAGTCTTGCCAGAAGAAAGCGAAAGATGAATAATTTCGGTAATTGGCCGAAAATAATGTGTATCATCATTTATTATTTCGTTGCAGTTGAAATTGGCAAATTGTTGTGTTGGCATTTGCATGCGGTACTCCTTCACTTTTAAGAGGTTTTAAGGAGTAAAATGCGCTTTGTTTAGTTAGAGACTGTGGTTGCAAAATGGGAAATATTTGCGTATCGTGTGTGAAACTATTATGTGGATGCACGAGGTGCACGAAGGAGTTTTTTTAGAGACTTCGAACAGTCGCAATCAACGGTAACTCGTTTAGAAGCAGATGTAGCACGAACATTGAGAAGTTTTATTAAACGTTTGCGGATGATTGACAGAGGGACTAATTTTAATATTTTGAGAGGCAATCAATTCAATACTCAAATTTGGAAGGATAAAATTGACTGGAATTACTTAAGCAGGATACAATTGAAGGACGGATAAAGCCAATTTGCGAATTTAGTAGTTTGGGTACAAAATACCCTCAAAATACACTTGATACACTTGATGTAACATTTCACACGCTAATTTGACAGTTCTCGTACCCTCGCGCAGTCCACCAAACACGTAATTTAAATACCTCTGCCTCCTACTGATGTAATACACATCATTCATCGAGCTTTATTGACAAACGGAATTTTGTTGTCTCATTGTGCGAAGTAGCTGGTTGGTATTCAAGCGAAGCAGCTACCGAAACATCCCAAATCATGCAAGTCATGAAAAAAGTGACTTGTATTTTCTTCACATTCACTATCCGAGTCTGTGACTGTAATTTAGTATTTGGTTAGCAACTTCTTGGGACTTGAGGTGTCAGATATATTTAAATTTAGGTTACATTTCTTGATTAATTATAAAACACTGGGTGTCAAATGACTGCGCTTGGGTGTAGGACGATGGTGGTGCGTTTAATCGAGCGCCGCCGCCGCCATGTGTGATCTTGGCATCGATAAGACGTAATGGCGGCGACGATGAGTGACGGGCATGTTTACGTTGCCTGCCAACATAAACACACCGGAAGTGTCCGCTAATTATAAATGTGTTGTCATCAATCATTGAGCTGTACTACGACTCGATACTTAATAAAACGCATGGAATGCGAATTATGGTGAATTGCATCAAATTTGATTAAGTCCGCTTGAATTTAATAATTTGTCTTATATTTGATGTTTTTCTTTTGCTTTGTAAGTTAGACTAAACTTTGCCTTTTCAAATGCAGATGGCATGTATACTGTAAGGTTGTTATGTAAATAACTCGTATTTCTCTTTCATACATTTGCAATGTAATCAAATAGTGTTTACTTTAACCTCTTTAATTGCCCACAGCTCGATAAACAAAGAAATTACAATATTAAAACATTACGCTCGTGAGACGTGCGAAAACAATCAAACATGCACAATGTTGGTGCAGATTTCTTCTCGCGCCGTACTTACCGTAATGGCACACGGTGTAATGCAGTAATGTCTTGGCGAGGAAAACGTGCTCGAGTGCGTGTTCACGTGTCGAAAACCTAAATGGCGGCAATGGTGGTGGACACATCGCAAACGGCAGCGTGCGATTCAACTGAAACGCGACACACACTACTAACAGTCCCGTACTAACACCAAATTAGCAACACTTTAGCATCAACGCTCAAGGGTTTGATGTATTTAGGGACTGGCCTGTCCGGAGTTGATTTAAACCGTCGCATACAGCAATTACATTCAATTACATTGTAGACCCGCGTAGCGTTGAATTTCGCAGTGGCACTCCATTTGCGTGTGTGTTGTTGTTGTCCCCTCAGTCCCTTTACCCTTCTGCGTCTTGCAGATAGCCAGCATTGTTTTATTGAAATGCGAAATGTGCATGGCGACGCCGACGTCACGTAACCGGCGCAAGTGAGCCCTAATTGATTAGTTTATAGAAAGCAATATTAAAAATACGCACGCACGTATTTTTCACACTTGCACTACGCCGAAGCAATAATATGAAAATCGCAAGCTTCCCAGAACTGCCTTATTGCTGCTGATTCTCGTTATTATTACATTATTCACAGTGGTTAATAAATTCGTGCGAAGTGGAGGCTTATTTTTGATTGGTTTTTGCTTGAACGTCGCGTTAACTTGAATTAATTCTTAATACAACAGATAGCAACAAGTGCTACTTTGCGAAAGTTTTTGGTTTAAATTTATTCCAGTTTAGTTAAATTGTGATTTTAGACATTCAAATAAATGCTGTGATAACATTTTCCTTGATAACATTTGTTATTTTATTAATATTTTTTTATTTAGATACTATGAGCTTTAATTTCTGTTATTAGAACATAGATGGCGAATGCAATTTTGCCCAGGCTTAAAAATCAATTTCTTGCTCTGCATTTAAAAGAAAGCAGCAATAATAAACAAATAAAACTCTCTGCATTTATCTTATTCATAAATATACTTGGGCATTACCAAGGCGTGAAAACAACACACTTGGTCCTGGGACGAGTTAATAAAGAACGCACAAAGAGCACCACAACTGGTTGGGACTGAAAGAACTTTCCTCTTCAGCTCTGCACGTATAGGCTGGAGCAAGCTGAAGGATACACTTGTTAATCATATGTCACGCTTTATTAAAAAGGGCACACCTTGGGCAGTATCTATCTCGTGTAATTACGAATGCGACTTATTTATACAGGTTATTTATTACACCAATATCATCGCGCATCTCATTTCTGCGCTTCTTTCTTCTTCACAATGGGACAGCTTGCGCGCCACTCTGCCGTTGTTCCAGCATCATTCCAATTACGCCAGATGCACATACACCGTTTTGCTTGAATTTACGCAGATTTAATGAGATCCCACTTCTTAATGTGCCCTACGCAAGCCCTACAGACGCTCAAGATCCTAATGAATCATTAACGAGCACATTATAATAATAATTGTTGTTCATCCATTGCTATAATAGCTTTCATCTCGCTGGCCGGGCATTCATCTCGCTTCTCTTGTTCTGTTTCATCTTCTTCATCTACGGCCTCGATGCGGTGGTAAATGAGCCAAGCGATACGCATATCGTCGATTAACTGCCCTGTCAACGCGTTGTTTATGCGCGGCCCTCGTTCATTCAATTATCGCGCGATTGACATCGATTTAATGATGGACGCTCGTCGGTTTGAATGTAATTAACGCCGAGGTGCGCGGCGCGGCGTAATCAAATTCCGGCAACGAGCGCATTAAATCGACGTTTTATTATTGTAATGACTTATTGCTCGGCGGCCCCGAGGCAGGTCGGAGACTGGAAGAAAGGCATTGAACATCTGTTGTTCGTGTTCGTAATTGCTTTGTTTCTCAATGCGTATTGCGCTGTGAGCAGTTTGAATCTCATTTGATTTTGGCTGTGGCGCAGTGATTAAAAGTATTTATAAATCATATGCTCATAGCGATGATGTATTTTTACTAGTGAATTTCGTTTGTCACCGCGATCCGTCTTAATAATAATACATCATGCATGGCGAGTCGCTTCACGTGCGCGTTTTTAATTGTGCTACCGCCACACGCGCCACGCAGACAGCGCGCGGCGGCAAATGATTGATTTAATTTTAGCAGTTCGTCAAGAAGATGCTCTTTGGTGGAGGAGAGCAGTCGCGCGAGATATCATCGGACAGGGACATAATTCTATTTTCGACGCGCCGTGCTTCGTGATGGTAATTACTGTGATGCTCATTTTTTGGTGGGCCCTCATAGGATTTAAGTACTTGGCTTAGTCACAACAAAGTCTTTGATTTTTATACCTATTAGTTATTTTGTCAGATATTTACATATTATGCTATTATCATGTTTTAAGTTTTTTTTTTTGCATTTTGTGCTATAACTCTTCAAATAATTGAGTACATTTTGAAATACTAATTGCATGTCGTGATATTAACAATTTCAATTTCAATCAGACCTGTCTTGAGTTAATCTCTAATATAATCATGTTTTTAACAGGGTTAAACCCTGTCAAACACCGTTTATAAATATTTAACCAGTTTCCAATTCATTTTATTTATTTCCCATCCGCAGGAAATATTGCTACATATTACTAAACGGTTTGTTTCGGTTATTTTTACATCGCATAATAGTTAGAGCGTTTGTAGCGCGCAGCCGGCGGCGGCGGGCGCAGATAACTCCATAAATTAATATATTTAAGCATAGCCAGCTCATAAATCTCGCGAGCATTAAGTCACATTTTCATAATTGCATTTGTTGCTCTCGGTCAGCTGCGTGGTACGCTGCGCGCGGCGGAAAAACCAAGCCCTTGAAAAGTCGACGGAAAACGGTTGCCCTTTTATTATCGGTTTCGCATTAATGTTACGGCCGTTTTACGACGCCGAGGCACAATCTTTAATTCATTTTTAACGCGGTTTTGTCCACTGCAGCAACAATCAATTAATGCCGCCCGACTAACGAGAAAACGTGTGAAAAGCACGCAGTAAAAAGCGATCCGCATTTATTTAAGCTCGTTTAACGATCATCTACATGAATTTTTTGGAGCGTATCAAAATGTGTCTTCCACGAAATAGAGATTTGAGCTTTTTGGTGACATGCGCAATAAAACATCACCGCCGGTTGCTATTTATAAAATTATAAAGATAATAAAATCGAATAATCCGTCGTTTGGCGTCGCGGCTCGCAATTTTAGAATGTCGCTGAGCAGACGACAGTCGGCGGAATTAAAGTTTTAATGCCGCACGTTATTAAACCTTTGATTTATACGTCATGGGAGTTTATTGCCGCCACCGTTGATATATTTTAAGCAGCATATCGCCCAGCGGAAGGTGCATGATGCGTCGTATTTGCCGAGATAATAATGTTAGGAGAGGGCAGAATTGAGTTGCGTCGGCTTCGATTTTGTTACGTGGCGATAATTACGTCTTGAAAACTGTGCATCGCATATCCAAACTGTATATGAATTGGAAATGTCGGGAGAAAAACGTGCACATCCGGAACAGATGTGCGTAGTTCTCAAAGCTCGCGTGAAGCGCTGACTTAATGGTAGATATTAATTTCACATTTAGCATATTTTAAAATGTTTTAATAGATACTCGTCTCGAGTATTGATTTTCTGATTTACACAAATTGTATGTAACACAAGTCGTATTGCACAACAAAGCATTTCAGGACAATGCAGCCGGACGCTGCGATGAATGCATTTCATTGAAGTCAGAAAAAAGGTCCATAAACTTGGCTGAAAACTCGAGCGGATAATAAATTATTACAAGTGAACGCGACACTTTCCACGAATTATGCGCGCATGGCATGGGAGTGCTGCACAACGTGCACATCTGTAGTTCCGGCGATTCCTACCGGCGATTGTCTTCGACGGCGGGTTATTGTTTTAATTGATTTCCATCCATTCGCACGCAAAATATGCACGACTGGTGAACTTGCGTGTTGTGTGCGATGCAGGTGGGATATGCGCATGTGCAAGTTGGCTAAGAGATGGTAATTGAGTTGGACTTGTTTGGGCGAGGGCTTTTCTTGGTGTACTTTAACTTTTTCATTGGGAAAATTGGTAGGGAGGAAAGGTGTTATGGTGGCAGAAGTGTCTTATTGATAACTTTTTCTGTTCTATAATTTTGGTATACGACACGCAATATTGCAAATCGCAATGTATCCTCGTGTATCATGTTTCCATGTTACATGTTATTCATATTTGTCTAACACACTCACTTGCAAATTCATTGCATATGCATTTTACAAAACTTTTCTTTGACTTGGAGAATTCATACATTGCATTTCATTTCATTGCGTGGCATCAGTTTTCGCGTTCCGCTGCGTAATTGCAGCGCCACGAAGCAAACGAAAATCTAGACTGTAATTTCGATCTGCCTGCCGATGATTATAATAAATAGTTGCTCTATTATAATGCATTGTACGTCAGTCAATGATACCCCATCGGTCGGCTGGCGATGGGGTTAAAGTTGAGAATGCATTCGCGCATTCGAGTATCGCATGTCGACACGATATTTCCTCGCGGATGCATAATAGACGCGCACATGAGCGCATTTCGCGCGTCGTGTGCGCAAGTTCAGGAGTTCAATAATAAAATTGCCGCCATTGGGGTCGGCAAATATTATTTTAATTTCTAATGGATCGCACGAAATCCACTTACCATTACGGATCGCGGCGATATCGCGTGCGCGCACAGTGGGTGCATAATCGGCGTGCATCGCGTTCGGGAAGAGAACTGATTGTGATTTGCATAATTACATGTGAACTGGACATGCAGAGAAAGAAGTTGCAGAATATGTTAATTCCAAGTTGCAAACGTATTGAAAACTAATGATGTTATTTCACGGTTAGCTTTGGGTCAAGCAAAATTCGACATTCTCTCACACCCACCACATACAAACTCTCAAATTGGCGAAATCTGAATGTCAAAGCGACTTCGCAATCGCAATGTTCTCAATAGCATGAAATAATATTCACTAAAAGCGATTAAAATTCCACGCTCGATTTTTACGAGTTTATATTGAAACATAAAATTTAATATTTATCCAGGCCGAGGACAAAATAACTACAATAGAAATTAACCTTTTTCTAGAATTGCATTTTGTTGCAGTCTCTCTAATTCTGAAATTAACTGTTGATTCATTCGGTTGTAGATGACTTAGTTAAAATTTGTCTCATTTTATGCGCGCGCGCGTATCCTGCCTGCATTAGCAGAGATCAAACGGCGTCGCTCATTAATTAAGATGTTTGATGGTCTGCATGTATCGGCAGTAATTTATTTCACTGTCTCTGTGCCTTTTATAATTATATACAAATTCTAGATCCTTTACGGCGCGGACTTATTTGCAGTGCCCTTCGCTATGCGCGTATAAATCATGCATGTGCGTCACTATGCATCGATATTTATACGCTCGCAGATCGATTAATATTGAAATTAGTTTGCCACACACGTATACGCCAGATATATTGAAGTTTCTATTATTGTAAATTTTTGGGGCGTCATTTAGAGGAGATAAAAGTTATTTTTACATTGTATTAAATATCGATACTTACTGAACGATTCTTATTCCCAATGCGGTCAAATCCTGAGTTATTGCACCTAACACGTGTACGGATTACAGTGTTTTTGATTAATAAATGTCTCCGGAAGATAAGTTATAGGCTCAGACGACCACATTTGCGTTTTACGAGCAGCGTGCAGGTCGTTCGTTCCGTTTCAGCCGATGCACATCACGCAAGAAGCTCTTACGTCTGCACATGATGAAAAGAAGCATTCTTTTCAACCTCCTGCACCACGACTCCAAATCATGAACATAAAAATCACTCGCCGAAACTGGTGAAACGATTGATCAAGGCAACGACTACAACAATGTTGCATCTTTGACACCACACCATAAACTTTATCTTCATATGTGATCCACTTATACTTTCCATTTCCTTTCTTTCAGGAACTCCAATCAATAGACTGCCGATTATGGCGAAATCAGTATTAGATCTCTACGAGCTGTACAACCTTGTAATCGCGCGCGGTGGATTAGTGGACGTCATCAACAAGAAACTCTGGCAGGAAATCATCAAGGGTCTGCACTTACCCTCCTCAATTACATCGGCGGCTTTCACGCTCCGCACACAGTAAGACATTTAGCTTTTACTACTTTATTACTGTCCTTTTGTGTAGTTTTGTGTGGTGGCATTTTGTCGGGAGCTGTCGAGGATTTTAGATGATCAGATTTGTGGTTTATATGACATGTGCGAATGATGAATTGGTCAAAGGACGAAATGTTTGGTTTGTCTGTCTGCGTGATGAAGAAGACGCGCGGCTTAATATAGAACGGATCATTTATCTCGACAGTGGTGCTTGTCATATGTCAGACACCGGGTTTTCATATAAATAGCATTTGAATTCGTTCACCGACGACTACTTTATTTCAATCTGCTACTAATTCAAACAGCGCGCATTGGAATACACTAAATTTGAAACTTTTTTGCAGATACATGAAATACCTCTATCCCTATGAGTGTGAGAAGCGTCGTTTGAGCACACCAGCTGAACTCCAAGCAGCCATTGATGGTAATAGGCGTGAAGGACGTCGCAGCAGCTATGGGCAATATGAATCCGTTCAGAGATCTCCCAACCCATCGCAAATGTCACCGTTGTCCTTGGTGTCACAACAGCAACATCTTGCGGCACGAATGAACTCTGTAATGAGTGGTGGTATCAGTCTCCACAATGGCGCACATCACCCTAGCCATCCTACTCCTTTAGGACAGCCGATGAATGCTGGACCTTTACCAGGGTTGGCACCCAGTGAGTTCGAAGCGAGGATGATGGAGTATGTCAAATTGCTGAATAAGGAAATCAGGAGTTCAGCGTCGACACCGCCGAGACAAGGAGATCTCTCGCCGCCCAGTGCTACATCGCCACTGAATCCTTTGGAGATGTCCAGGATGACATTGTGGAATTTGTATAATAACAATCAACCACCTTTGGAACCGCAGAAGGAAGCTTTGAACTTGTCAGATGCATCACCACCAATGGTTAAGAGAGAACCAGAGCAAAGAGATTCTCCACCACCTGCAAAGAAGTTCCTCAAGGATGATAATGACCATCCTGCAAAGATGATGGCGCCGAGTACAAATATTAAGATAAACAGTCGAGGTATGTCTCGTTTTATTTTGTTTCTATAACAATTGATATTAATTTAAGTTTGTGTCGTTTTTTCTTTTAGGTGATGTTCGTAACGGTGACAATTCCTTAGTAGTAAGTATGGAACTCAACGGCATTACATACCAAGGGGTTCTCTTCGCACAAGCCACCTCCACGCAGAATAATACCAGTTCGGGGCGAACGGTGGTGGCGTAGACACGCAGAGCGTTTACTATTTATCATTGATCATCATCATTCGAATTCCGCGATGTTCATTGAACGTAGATGACGCTTCATGTATGTATGTTAAAAAGTATGAAAGTCTTGAACGTGTTATCGTAGGCGAAAACTTATCTAAGGGATGCCACATGGGATTGTCCTTAGTTCACAGATTTCTTTACTTTAATTTATTGAAAAATATATATTTGACGTTGGACACACTTGTGGGGCATTGAAAACTAATTAACAATAGTCCTAAAATTTAGCATAACAAATTCCCAGATACATTGTATAGTACGCGTCGCTTTTAGCATTTTGTTCGTAGCATCGTCATAAATGTCTATTTTATTTTAGTCCTAAGCACAAACATAGTGTGTAGGAATCATTCTGACGCCACAGATCAGAACTACAATGCCAGTTTGTACATGTATATTTATTTTTGCAGTAGATAGTGAAAATATTTTTAACGTTCTACATTAAGCTAATGCTATAATCGAATGTTGTGAGTTCAAAGAAAACAACGCATAACTAGACTAGTGATCATACATAAATTAGTATCCTGTCTAGTTGTTCATTGTTCCGAATCTTCAGTATTGCTCGCCCTTCATTAAACGTAATGTGTGTCGTGCTGGATAATGTTATTGTGCAGTCAGTAACGAGCGACTGATTTTGTTTAAAAATAAGTAACTTTTTGTGGATCCTAGACGGTGGCAGAAGATGTGCGTTGTAAATAGTTGATAATGTCGATGGATCATAGATTTATGATGATTACAATTTGCAGTTAGTAGCTTGTTGTATGGAAAAAGAAGTAAATGTTGTTCAATTCAAAACTAAGTGGTTAAATGTGCGTAATTACTTAATTATTAACTACGGCAATGAGTGCAGATACGTGGCACTTGCTGTGGTCTCGAGTATATTAGATAGTTTTGAAAATTTTGGACGAAACATGTTATTCAATATTTTGTACCAAAAAGACTGTTATTTTATTTAATTTTAATGATATTTGTACCTTATTTAAGTGTACTAGAGTACTAGTGCGGAGTATTCAGCTGCCCGACAGACTCTATGGTTCTGAATGAATTTATTTTATGAAAGTATCGTTTAATACACTTTATAATTTAATCATTATTACGTAGTTCTAAAGATATAATATCGAAGACAATGAACTAGAGAATGTTGGAACGACCCAGAAACGTAAAGATTATTGTAATAAATATTACAAATAACAATTTGTAGCAATATTAGATTTATAGGGTTAGTATATGTGTGTCTTTTTCACGGAGGGGCAGAGTGGCGGATGGATGGAAAGAAAATGCGGGCGAAAATTTGACTAGCGATGGCAAGTTACTGAGATGTACATTATTTCATTGTTCCAATTTTAAATGATAACAAGTATAAAAATATAGAAGATGAAACCACATCCGATTTGTGTGGACTGTCGTTTCAATAAATATTTAATACATTAATGCAGAAAGAATTGATTGTTTAATTTACATAAGTTTCATCATTATTCCTTTCAGGTAATTGGTAAATAGTTCTTTTAAGAACTGAACTTATAATATATTTAATTTTATTGTTATTAAAATTGTATAAAAGTTAAATTATGTTGTTTGTTAAAGTTTTTAATGCAGGGTCCGGCAGCTGTGTTCAGCGGTGTAGTGGTAGCGCCGTTGCTTATCGTTCGTGAATTCGCGGTTCGAATCCGGGTTGCTTTGTTGTTTCGGTTTTATTCCCTGTCATGGTATGCAACCCATTGTACAACAAAATTCAAATAATTCAAAATTAAATTTCCAGAAATATCTTGTTTATACTCCCGAATAAAATAAATCCGAATTTTTCTAAGTTCAACTTTTATTAGTTATAGGGATAATTAAAAGATGGGGGTGGGAACTTTTCTCTTTCCTCCTGAATTCTTCAAGAGTTTATAACTACGAAATCTGGAGGAAAACCGCGTTCCCAAAAGCGGGGCTGGGCCGGGAGCAATGTGATGCATGGATCGCGCTGCGCGCGATCCATGGTATTGCCGGAGATTCTATTTGGCTGTCTTACACGACACGTGCATAAAAAAAGTCAAAATGCTGGCTCTCCACTTTTCTCGGAGGAGATTTTTCACCTGTGCCTTTTTGACCCACTCTTGTTTATTCTATTTCTTTAATCTTTCTGGACTTGTATATATTTTTACTTTCGAATTTCTTTGAATGCTTCGGTGCTATAACCAACCCACCAACTTTACTGATACACACTTGTTTACTTGTTGAAACTTTGATTTTTAATTTACATTATACTTATGGGAGTACCACATACTCCAATGTAATAACGGATTGTTTAAATTTCATCGAAAAGTTTCGTGCGGCTGGCGGGATTCGAAACCAGGACCCCTCGCACTCTAACCGAGGACGCAGACAACCAACCCACAAAGCTTTCGTGCTGATGAGTAAACAAATAGTCTATTTATTATTATTGATTTTAACATAGGTTAAAAATTTTTAATCGTGTGTTGAATATGTACCAAGGATACGTATTCAACACACGATAGTTTTTAATTAACAATATAGTGACTGTCAAAACACATAAATATATTGGATGCGAAGTTATTTCTCATTCAAACAATGTGGTCATTCTGGAAAGAACGGTTCTACTCAACGACGAATGAGACATCTGAAGAATACACTGAACCCAGAGTATGAAGATAAAAAATCAAAATTGATGATTAATACCGGTGATTGCTGAAAATAAACTAAAGTGAAACCGAAGGCAATTTAATTGCTATTAATTTTTGCTTACCCGATAATGGCATTTAAAGTAGATTTAAAGTTACAAAGCAAAACGTAACAGAAAACAATAAATAACGCGGCTACAATAACACTTTTATCCAAGTTTTAATCCCAGTTCTATGAGGGTAGGTCCACGCGGAAATTACGATGCAAATTGTTTCGTATTGCAATAAGTTACATACCGTCCGATGGTAAAGTGCCGCAGTCAACTAGAGCACATAGTGACATTGGAAGTAAAGGAAGTGCAATAAATAATGACCATTGGCACTTGGTTATAGATCATCTTGATTACTCCTAAGTTGTACTGAATAGTCACTTACAAACAACGGAATTTCGAAACCGTTTCTCTTACATTGAAGTAACTAATAGATTTGCCGTCTATTGTTGATTGCGTTTCTCACAAAACAACTTAAATGAATCTTACCAGTCGTTAACGAATTGTTTGTAAACAAGAAGATGTTACGGGCAACTAAAATGTACAGAGGAGATGTATTGAAACAGTTGCGTAGAATAACAATAACAAACATCTGAGCTTGACACCTGACTTGCCTAGCAATTCGTACTGGCTAAAAGTAATAATGTGCAGTCAATTGCATGCATTTCGTTTCACTCACAAGCGATTTCTCCTGTACACTCTCCGCTCGTAGATTTTTAACGTTGTTAAGATCTGTATTTGCGTTCGTTCTCGGCCAATGCAATGTAATTGAATAAAGAATTGAGATATGTTTATTTCTTTCCACTACTGCTGTGTACTTTTATTTTGATTTAGTTGTTTGCAACCTCGTATGCATTCAATTTAATTGCGTTTGTTAATGCTTTGGAAGTATATCAATAACTCTTTGGTATACATATTTTGCAAATATTACCTAATTACCAAAATTTGGTTGTAAATATAAAGCAACATTTTGGCTATAATATTTCTGGTTACAATTTAAACAATAAGTACATAATAATTTTGACAATAACTGGTACAAGTAATTTACGAGCAAATTAATTAGAATTTAGGACATGTAGAGACTTCTGTGAGCGTCGCTTTGTGTTACTAATAGAATAGCCGCTCAAATGCGGTGTTCTTTAGAATAATTTTCAAAATTTAAAATTACAAGTATATTTTAGCGTTATATGCTTGTTACTGATACTACTTAATTATCAAATCGACTCATAGTGTTTATATGAAATGTATCAATTGTTTGTTAAATGTTGAAACAAATATTTGATCATGTTGTTGCATTTGATCATGTTGGAGCATTTGCAATAGAACAGCATGCGTTTGAAGTATTCATGCTTTATTACATTACGTTGAATAATGTTGTGTAACAAACTAATTTCTGTTCCCCAAACCCATTCTACATCATACAAAAGATAAGTACTGTGTTTGTCATTCATCAACGCTGTATTTATAAGCAAATTGTTCGAGTAGAACGTAGTTAAACGCTGACTACTGCGCGGTGAATTGCTTAGCGTAACAAGTACCGAAATTTAAACAATAAAATTAATTCATTGTAAACGAATTAATATATTTGTATACTTTAAGTATGTTTGCAGTGGTAGCTGTGATTGCAGTTCTCCTGCTAATTTATCATTTTGGAATTAAACCCCAGCTTTATTGGTGGTTTAAAAATGTTAAACAAGGGCTACCTGTGCCCATCTTTGGAGATACCCTGAAAAGCACCCTGAAAATTGAATCTATGCTGGATTTTGTTCGGAGGATTTATAAGCGAAGCAAAGGCGATCGGTAAGCTATAACTATATGACCTTAATCAAACCAATGAAATTCGATATGGTTTTAATGCAGTTATTACGGATTATATCAAACAACAATTCCAATTTTAATGATCCGCGATCCGAAGATTATCAAGCAAATTACGGTGAAAGACTTTGATCACTTTCTGGACCACTTTAGTTTCACTGCTGATAGTGCAGAACCAATTTGGAATAAGAATCTTTTCTCGCTGAAAGGTGATAAATGGAGGGCAATGCGCGCAACCTTAAGTCCGACATTTACCTCAAGTAAGATGCGTTTGATGTTTGAATTAATGGAGACATCAGCTAAACAATATGTTCAATTCTATCTGAACCAAAAGAAAGAAACCATTGAACTTGAATTGAAAGATTCATTTACGCGGTTTGCCAATGATGTGATTGCCAATTGTGCCTTTGGAATAACTGTTGATTCATTGAAGGAGCCAGAAAATAGTTTTTATGTAAATGGTAAAGAAGCTACAAATTTCACTGGATTTTGGAAAGGTGTTAAATTTTTCCTTACATTCTTGGCACCTAAATTAGCAGCGGTGTGTATACACTTTATCTAGTTTTTAGTGAAAATTGAGGGAATATTTTCTTTGTTTAGATGTTGCGATTATCCATTTTCCCGAAAGAAACAACAGAATTTTTTAAGGGCCTGGTAAGGGACACTGTGACATATCGGGAAGAGAACAACATTGTTCGTCCTGATATGATCAATTTGTTGATGGAAGCTAGGAAAGGTAAACTACACTACGAGGAGTCTACCGAACACAAAGACGCTGGATTCGCAACAGTTGAAGAGTCAACTATTGGAAAGGAAGATAATTTACGTGACATTGCAATGACTGAGGAAGATATGGCTGCGCAAGTGTTGATCTTCTTCTTTGCTGGGTTTGAGACCATTTCCATTATGATGTCCTTCATGTGCTATGAATTAGCCGTTAATCCAGATGTACAAGATAAACTCAGAATGGAAATTGATGAGGCAAGAGAATCGAACAAAGGAAAATTGAATTATGATGTGTTGAATAAGATGAAGTATCTTGACATGGTCACAAGTGGTAAGCAACTTATATCACAGTTAAATATAACACAATGAAATGCATTGCTTATTTTCAGAGAGTCTTAGAAAGAACCCACCTGTAATGGCCATTGACAGAGCATGCACACGTTCATATACCATTGCTCCCGAAGAACCTGGTGAGCTTCCAGTCCAATTAGCACCAGGTGATGTTGTCTGGCTCCCAGTTTCTGCACTTCATTTTGATGAGGAACTGTTCCCAAATCCCGAAAAGTTTGATCCAGAGCGCTTCTCTGAAGAGAGAAAGCATGATATTGTACCATATACCTATCTTCCTTTTGGTTCAGGTCCTAGGAATTGTATTGGATCCAGATTTGCTTTGATGGAGGTAAAGACATTGATATTCCATGTTTTAACTGAATTCGAGCTGGTTGTCATTGAGAAGACGCAAATTCCTATTAAATATGATAAGTACTCCATAAACCCTGCTATTGAAGGAGGATTCTGGGTTGGATTTAAGCGCAGACAACAACAGTAAGTATTTAAAACTCCACACGATGGAAATTAAGTAATGATATTTTATAATCATCTTTGTGTTGTTTTTGTTAGCTAAATATAATTAGGTGGTTGATTAGTAATTAAAATAAAAAACATTGAGTGATGAGATTACATTGCATGATACATAGAAGCTGGTTTGGAGTACATGACATAAGTGTTTTTTGTTGATTGCCATTGTAATTGTAATAAAAGCAACGGAAATTATTTTGCCACGAGTGAAGGACGTCTGCAATATTTTGTAATTACTCATGGAATATTTGCTTAAAATAAACACTGTTAATAGTGGCATTGTGCAAAAAAATTGATGCAAACTGTTAATTTCAGTTTCATTACCTAATAGCACTCAAGTACTAAGGTCAAATGCGTTAAGATCATCATTATTTAAAAACATTGAACCAATTTGACGCAATATTACCACTCATCTCATCCACTGTCTTTAACTTGCAGACTGACCAGTCAGTTGAACTCGGACATTTAACGTAGATTAATCAATCTGTTATTCAGTAAAAATACAATTTTAAGCACAAAACAAAACACTAGACGCTTCTGTTCTAGTCTTTTATTATCAATTATTATTCTCAGCGTGTTATGTTTAAATATTCAAACATTTTAATTCAATCGATACGCCCCAAGTCTTGTTGTGTAATGGTGAGTGGCAAAGTAAACCAGCTATAATAAATGACGTAATTGCAACGCAGTACCAATTTACATATGCAATCAATAAACTGTTATCTTTAAACTATGTATTTAGGGAAAGTCTAAACTTTGTTCATCATGTTTTGGATACTAGTTGCTCAAGCCTCTTTTTAGCATTATTGGTCACATAAACATGTCCCATAAGAACCACTTCTTGAAGGCAGTTTCAAATTTATGTTGAAATTAACTTTTTTATAGATATAATCAAACTATTTACAATAAGTAAGTGTAATTATTAATACATAATTTTTGTTAGATATGTTGGAATGTATGCAGGAAATATTCCCATTATTGATGATGCGCTATCCTGAACTCAAACAAATGGTTTTGATAATTTCGTAGTCCATCATTGATTATTATTGGAACTAGTTGACCCAATTCTTAGTAAGAATTTGATGCCAATGATGGGGGAAAATGCGTACAATTTTAAGCTCTACTCTCAAATCCAGCAAAATGTGTTCAATGTTTAATCTAATGCAGGAGACTGCCAAACAATTTACGGATTTTTATCTGGAGAAAACGCAAGATATCCATGAAATTGTACTCAACGATTCCCGAACTTGCTACGCCAGTGATGCAATTGCAAATTGCGCATTTGGCATGAGTTCTGATTTTAAAAACTTCTCTCAGTTTAAGAGAAAAGTTAAATCCTTGATGGCTTTTATTGCTCCCAAGTTAATGGAAGTTTTGAAAATCAAAATCACCTCCAGCCTAAAATTCTTTACATGCACTAAGCCATACAATTATAATGCGTGAAGAGAAAAAATTGTCCCAGACGTGATTATTAATTTATTGTTGGAAGCTGCTAATGAGAAGGAGTCTGAATTTCCAACTGCAGAAGAATCAAAAGTTGATAAAAAGCAGCACATCATGAAAGCACTAGTGATTGATGGCTGGAATGTTGCTCAGGTTGTAATTTTTATCCTAGCTGGTTTTGACACCATCTCCACAATGTCTTTCTTATGTTATAAACTTTTAACTTAGATGCATGTGTACTATAATGTTGCATACTCATTTAAAAAATATGTCCCTTTGCTTGGCAAAAACTTCCTCCTTGTGACAAATACTCCTAAAATAATAAAGGTGCTCATTTTTTCTAGACTTACTTGTGATCTCAATCAACTCTCATTAGTCTTTTTCTTTGCTGGACTTGATACCATCTCTACAGTGATATTTCTATATGTACAATTAGCTATTAACCCAGATGTATAAATGAAACTAATTCATGAAGTGGGCGAGACACTCAAGTTAATGGTAAATTAACCCATTTGTCTATTAGAAAATACCATGTACATGGACATTACTGAGAGTATAAATTATTATTACTCACATTATACTCGGGTATATTAAATTGTATACCTAAGAAATAAAAATTAATTAGGCAATTTTCTGGACCCACTCGATGCAACACACAGGGTGTGTTTTTGAGTCCAGTTTTAATATGAGTGCATAATAAAGCCCAAGAATTCCAGCACTTGATGCACTTTGATTTTGTCTTATTACTGCCTGTAGTTATGGTTCCACAAATACAATCATTAGTCCTGTTTTTGGCGATTGTTGTCGCAACGTTTTTTGGTGGCGTGTCAAATAGAGCGTCTTTACGCTCATTTAGTTGATGTTCGGTAGGATATTATCAAAAACAATTATCTGTAATAAACGTTATTACACAATTTGCTTACTTATAAACCCTTACCAAGGATGCATTTAATTATATTGGGAGAGTAACCGTATGGATCAACGCGAACTGCAACCTTGAGTAGATCAATGTCAATATCTGACTATATGCAACTCAAGATACACAAATTTGAGAATATTTTAAATATTTATAACAGTCTTACAAACACACGTCAAAAAAGTTGCATGTTGCCTTCTTTAGTATCTGAAGATGCCGAAAACGTTTTATTAAGTAAACTTTAGTAAGTGTTATAGTAAAATATAATCAACATAAATACCAGATTTATTAAACAATTTATTGTAAAATAACATTGACTACTGTACAGACCACTTTGATACGAATTGTGAGATTAAAGCTCTCTGGAACAAGAACCTACTAATAAAATTAAATCTTTGAGTAGTGTTTAAGCAGCAAAGAGTATTTGAAAATTTTAGAGTATATTTTCTGTAACAATTTATATAAGATTTAATAAATAGTTTGATTGCTTTTGTCGTAGAATAAAAGTATTTTTTTTCGAAATGCTCAAGTCAACAAATTAGTATCCTCTTCTTCCATATTTCAAGTAGGTACTTTCTCATCAGAGCATCATCAAAACAACGTTATTCTAATGAAAATAAGATTATAGCTTGTTCTAATCTTATCACTATAATATAACATCCTACACTATTCCTATAAAAACCCCCAAAAAATCCAAACAGCATTCGCAGTTTATCTTAACGCCTCAAAATGTTTAGGCTTCTGTGTGTAGGCTTTGCTCTGGTCGTGCTAGAAGTTTCTGGTCATGGCATGATGTTAGCACCAGTTCAGCGTAGTTCTCTCTGGAGGGTTGATCCTTCTGCTCCAGCCAACTACAACGACAATGAACTTTTCTGTGGTGGCGCTGGTGTAATAATTTTATCTCCCCATACAGAGAAACACTTGTTTCTCACATTTAAACTTTTAATTTCTAGATTCACCATGGTGCAAATAATGGAAAATGTGGTCTCTGCGGAGATAACTATGCAAATCCATCTCCTCGCGCCAATGAGCACACTGGCTTGTACGGTGGAGGCAAGATCGTTGCCGAATTCAAAGCTGGTCAACTCATCACCACCGAGGTCGCTCTTACCGCCAACCACAAGGGCAAGTTTGAATACAGCATGTGCCAGATCTTGGATGAGAGCAAACCGGAATCTGGAGAGAAATGCTTCAAGCCTCTTAAATTTGCTGATGGTTCTTTAACCTTTACGGTTGAGAGTGGAATTAAAAAGTTCAACAACAAACTTGAGCTTCCAGCTGGTTTCCGTTGTCCACACTGTGTCCTTCGATGGCAGTACACTGCGGGCAACAACTGGGGTATCTGTGATGATGGTGTTGAACGCCCTGGATGTGGTCCACAGGAAACTTTCCGTAACTGTGCTGATATTAAAATTGTTTAGATTTAAAATGTTCTGCATTTGTTATTTGATTTGATAATAATAAAATACTAATTAAGTAATAAATTATTTGTTTATAATATCTACAGGTGCTTAAACAGTACGCAACTGTTTCCGCATTCCAGGGAGAATTAAATGCTACCGTATGCAGTACCGCATTCCTAATCGGATTTGCAAAGATCGTTCGATGAATTAGAGTTTATTGTGTCTGATGACGCTTCTTCTTTTAAGAACTTTCGAGTGTAGCATTACATTCGAATTAGGAAAATATAACTGAGCGAAGCTATATTCTCAAGGAACAAATATGTGCATTTGCAGATTAATTTATTGTTTTAAGAGATTACTTTCTGAAGAATCATAACACTTTAGGAATATAATTTTTGTTTCAATTGCACCTTAAAAACACACATTTGATCAATTTTAATTCGATTTACTATCATTAAAACAAAGTTTCTTGAAATGATGTGACAACCAACAATCTTATCACCATGATATCAATCAAAACCACTCTTATAAAATGCTGCCATAACAGCTTTGCAGATGTGAATCTCACGAACACTTCCGCAATTGTGTTGATATCATCGTTGTCTAGATATGATTCTGTTATTACTATTGCACAACTTGTAGAAAATAATTATGATAAAATAAAGATAACAATATAAAGAAGTAGTAAAAATGTAGTATCAATTTAATGATTATTTGTGATTTAGTATAAATGCTTGTTTCAGAGGAGTAACCTTGAAGTATAAGTTTGGCTCTGCTCTAGAAATTTCAAAGATTACTGCTTCAAATCATGATTTATAAAGTTACCGTTTTGGTTGTTCAGCTAATCCTACAAGTCTATGGTCATGGCATGATGTTGGATCCTCCAAATAGAAGCTCCCTGTGGAGGTTCGATGAAACATCTCCTGCAAACTACAATGATAATGAAAATTTCTGTGGAGGAATTAGTGTACGTTATAACTAAAACTCTACACCCAAACTTACCAATGTTCTTTTTCTAAAGGTTCTTTGGGACATCAACAACGGAAAATGTGGGGTCTGCGGTGATGCTTATACAGATTCCCATCCTCAACCTAACGAAAATACTGGTTTCTACGGCGAAGGTAAAGTGGTAGCCAACTACACTGCTGGTCAAATTGTTGAAACCGCTGTCCTCATCACTGCTAACCATTTGGGATACTTCGAATACCATCTTTGTAACCTTCAAGACTCTACTACATTTGAATCAGGAGAAGAATGCTTCCAAAGGTTGGAATACGAAGATGGGAGTGTAAAATACCCCATTGCTGAACATTACTATGAAGTCACTAATAAAATTAGATTGCCTGAAAATGTCACTTGTGAAAGATGCGTTTTAAGATGGCAATACATTGCTGGAAACAATTGGGGGATGTGTCCTAATGGAGAAATCTTGGCAGGATGTGGCCCTCAAGAGATGTTCAGATCATGTGCTGATGTTGCTATCTATTAATTTTAAAAATATACATTGTTTTAATGAGGTGATACTAATCTATTAATATGAAATTTACCTGAAATTTTGATTTCAATAGATTGTTTATGCTCACTTCAAACTTGTATCTCTAAACATCAAATAGTAAAAGGTGTTCTTGAATTCATTTGTTACATTAATTGTTATTTTTGGAGCGTGCTGCAACCATGCCGGATGCTGACAACACCGTACCTGACTTCCGTTCTATTATACTGCATCAACTACCAAAGGGGTTATTAGCAGTTATTGGAACTGAATTCTGTAGAATTAAGTATATATTATATTGAATATACCTACAGCAGGATTTGATTTGAACCAGTGTCCCTGGAATATGCACCTCGTTGTCACTGCTACGGTCAGACGGCTTACCGTTTGATTGCTTTGAGCTTGAGCCACACACCCCCCCGCCCCAAGCCACAGTTTTCTGTAAAGGTGCAATAATGATGCTTCACCAAACCATATTGGCAATGAGAATTTTTGTGAAAGAATTGATGTAATTAACATGGAGCAATTTTTCTAATTATCTAATTCTACTAATAATTTTATTCCGCTTTAAACCAAAATCAATATCGGTGGTAAATGAGGTATTAGTGGTGATGACTACGCTGCTCTTCCTCACCAAACCAACGAAAATACTGGTGTAAATAGGATGTGGTTCTCAGGAGATCTCCTGGTCTGGCGTTGACAAGTATTCTAAACATTAAAAAATACATATAAAACAGATTGATGTGTTTTATGATTATTTGCAAATAATTTGCTAACATGAGATTTTATTGCAATCAAGTAGTTACGTTATAATTAAAGAATTATTTAAATGATACTTGCATTTTAGACTTTATAGGATATAATTGCGTTGTTGTTGTTGATAATTGTTCGTTTGCGCTACACGGCGACTTCTTTCTCTCTCGCACCCGACGGCGCGACTGCAATGATTTATACTAGTTTTTCTTGAATAATGTGATTATTTATTTTTTTTATCAGTTTTTATGTTTCAGGTTTTTTCAAAGTAACCGAATCTACAATTAAATAGATTTTACACAACATTGAACTGATTTTTAATCAGTTATTAAGTACGTTGAATTAAGAATATCAACATTTAAATATGTTAATGTCAAACTTGACATTGAACATCATTAAAATTCAAGCAGTGTAAGCGAACTTCATTCGTACTCCAAGCAGACACTAGGAACTTTGAGATCTTGTATTTACCTGACACAGCTATACCTAAGTCAATTTCCAACACAAGAATAACAGTCATATTATTCAAATCTGGGATAGAATATAACTTTTATACCGTTGTTTTATTACTTATCTACTAGCAACAATGTAGCTAACATGGAAACATAAATATCAGTCATGCATGAAGCCAATGCATTCAGTAAACTTGTAGAGGATGCGAAAAGAGGGGCGCCGGTAAAAAGTGGGAACCAGATATAAGATTGACTTGTACTCTTGTTTGCGCTACATTGTGGTCAAACCTTTCCCATATTAACACTTAAAGTCACCTGATCTAAATTAAACACAACTGCATTGTGTGCATAAAATAACAATTGTTAGTGATCACTTACTTGTAAGTTTGTTTCAAGAAACATCGATTAAAAACCGATTACAATGAAGTTATTCGTTGTTTTGATGTTCTTTAGTGTAATTGCTTATTCTTACAGTTTGATAAAACAATGTTCTGTTGGTAAGTTTCTCATAAATATTTCTGCGTTTAATACAAAGTAGCTGTCAATTGTCCAATATTGACTGGTACTCGACCTGATCGAGAGAAAGTAGTCAGACTACTATGACTACTCTTTTACTAGATTGCTTTATTTAGCTAATTATAAGCTAACCAAAGTTCAAATTATTATAACACATAATTTAATTCTATTTTAAATTCCGTACGCAGTATTTGCGTCAAATGTAGTGTGTATTACACTAGATTATAAATCGTCTTTAATTGAGACTGACGTGCTATAATTACATTAAAGTGGTAAGCCTTGACTCGGAATTTTGCTTGCAAAAATGCAAAAAATAGAATCAAACTGACTCAGAAAAACATAAAATATAGAAAATAATGGTAATTGTAGATTACAAATGTTTATTTATTACTCTAGGAAGGCAGTTAGAGAACTTGGATGACAATGTGAAACTCTCAGGGTGTCGCAAAAGTTACTGCAGACTAAAGAAGAAGACTGCAACGTCAATTCAATACAAATTCAGCACAGGTAAAAATTTTTGATTTTTGTCTACTTATTATTGCTTAACTTTTTGATAATGATGACTGGTAATAAATATGTTTGTATGTTAGATAAAGACGTGAAAACATTGAGAAATTCAGTCGCAGCCGAGATTGCTGGCATCCCATTCCCATTCATTGGTTTCGATGGAACAAATGCTTGCCCAAGTATTTACGAAGCAGATGGTGAGACCAAAGCTTCATGTCCTTTGAAGGCCGGCAAGGAGTATGTCTACAAGAATAAAATTGATGTGTTGGAAATTTATCCATCGGTATGAGGAAACGTTTTATTGACTTTAATTTGATATAATTATTTAACTTGTTTTCTCCTTCAATTCCAGATCAATGTAGTGGTAAGATGGGCACTAGACAGTCCTCAAGGACAATTGATGTGTTTTGAAGTACCAGCTAGAATTGTAAGCTAAATAATATTCTGAATGACATACAAATTCAACTTTTAATAGCCATGATAATTTGTTTACTGTGTTTAGCACTTTCTATTAGTTTGTTGTGATAAATATAAATAAGATACATAAATAGTAGTTCTCTAAAATAATTGTGAATAATTGTCAAATTTAACCGTAATTTATTGGAATGCTGTTTGTTTGTTTAAATATTTCTCATCGTTAAAACCAAATCAGTGTAGATGGTATTAAATGGCGATAAGATTTTATAGATGATAAGAAACAAATACGCAGTTTCTTAAATGCCAAGTGTCTATAGAAAATGTAATATTTGTAATTCAAGCCATTAAAGTAATTATTTTATAATAAAATATTATTTGTTATATCTGCTTCTTGAAATTGTTTTCGCAAGTATTATTTTATTACAAATCAGGTCATTAACTCATCAAAATGCCAATACATTTTTATAACAAACCAATTGTATTATGATTAAATACAACTTTCTCTAACACACAATTAATTACCCATTTTAATCAACTCAATTGTTTTATCTCAAATTGGTTCAGCTTGATCAAAACAACAAAAATTTCCAATTTCAGTTCCTTCAAGTGCTTACATATTGTTCTACTAAAGGATCACGTTTTCCTTCATGACTTGCTCATAATTTAGAAAGCGGTTACAAATTACTAATCACATCTAAACCTCTTATCATTTTTTATCTTTAAATTCTAGATCAATATAAATACTGCTTGCCAAACTTATGCTAACATATTCCCTTCCAATTATCATCTGTCCAACGCAAATTACTATAAAACAACAAAATGTTTAAACAAATTCTCCTCATCAGCACTCTTCTAGTAGCAGTGTATGAGACTCAAGGACATGGTATGATGCTCCAGCCACCTGGCAGAAGCTCTTTGTGGAGGTATGACTCAGATGCAAAGCCAAACTACGACGATAACCAATTATTCTGTGGTGGACTTTATGTAAGTTAATACTTAGCCAGCATACTAACTGAATTACAAACTAATTTCAAATAAATGTTAGATTCTTTGGTCTGTAAACAAGGGCAAGTGTGGTGTCTGCGGTGATGTCTTCACAGACGTCCATCCTCAACCCAATGAAAACGGAGGTGTTTATGGTTCAGGAAAGATCGTGGCCGAATACGAAGCTGGAGATGTCATTGAAACGTCAGTCCTTATCACTGCCAACCACAAAGGGCACTTTGAATACCACTTGTGTCAGATTCACGACTCCACTCAGCCCGAATCAGGAGAGGAGTGCTTTAAGCAGTTGAAGTTCGAGAATGGTGCAGATGAATTTCCAGTGCTTTCCAGTTATAAGAGAGTTACAAACAAGGTGCAGTTGCCTGAAGGGTTCACTTGTGAGCACTGTGTGTTGAGGTGGCATTATCAGGGTGGGAACAACTGGGGTATTTGTGATGATGGAAAGGGCGAACTTGGATGTGGACCTCAGGAGGTTTTTAGAAGTTGTGCTGATATTAGGATTGTTTAAACTATTTATAAAACTAGGATGATAACAAATGCTTTAATATATTTATTTGTTGTGAACTATTTGTTGCATTTTTTGTTTATCCGTAATATAATAAAATTATCAATGGTTAACTAAAGAAAAAATTATGTAATGTGATTAAATGATGCAGACAATAATCACTTGTTATATTTTGGGGATTTGCATCCCTATATGCATTAATAAGAGTAATTGAAAGGTTTTGTGAAATGTTTCAACTGTTTGTGCAATCGTGCGAATGTTCTGAAACTAGTTGAAACACGAGCAACTGTAAAAATGCAGCTTTATTCGATTATAAACCAAATCATAACAACAGTTAAAACATCGAAATCAAACTCAAGATTTATCTCTTGTTATTATCTGCTAATAGTTGACCCAAGACAGTAGCGATGCGCAAATTGAAAAGAGGCACTTTTCTACGATATTATGTACATATCCAATTGAATAATGGGGGTGGCTGGGTGGGTGGGTGGTGTAAGTTTACAAGGGAGTCCTTAACAGCCGCTCGGACGCCACGTGGACCGCGGCCTAGCCTACGAGATGCACTCGCTACCGAAAAGTTTATCATCATCGTTGAACGTGTTAACAAAAGCATCACGCCTTCTTATACTCTGTACGCCTCACATATATAGATAAGTATTTTATACTTTTATAATCAACAGCAATGAGCACTTTTGGTAAAAATATCCATGAAACCATTCAAACTCGAGGAAAGGAAACCATTTAATGAATGTCAGTCTAGACTAGGATTTCATCATGGCAAGAATCGTGAAACCTAATGTCAACCAATCCGCATAGAATTTGAAAGGACCAACGTTAACACAATGTACAGATTCGTTTTGTTCGTTATTATTCATTTTGTCATCAAGTAATCAAGTATGATAATTCTTTATAATATATATATATATATATATATACTTTGTTTATATATATTTGTGATATATATATATAATATGATTTTTTTAATTTAAATTTGTTTCTCTCATAATAGTTCAATCACCTCTACTTAAAAGCTAAGTCCTTATTATTTGTAGTTTTGGTTGCATAGGTTGAACGCCTGTACGTCGCCGGGTTGTGCTGTAAACGTTGAATTTCTTCGTCTTAATTAAATTCTCCTTAAATTGGTGGGCGTCTAATTACGGATATGACTGGGCGTGCGCTCCGATACTGACTATCGAACAACCCTCGACTTCGAGCAACATAACCACAATCTACGGCTACGCATTAGCTACGCACACACGGTTTAATTACAATTAGTATCAACTATCATCGTTTTCTGGCCGCTTGCCTAACCCAACATCATGAACACCCAAATCATGCACCTAGAGAATTGAGGTTACAATCAGCGCAAGAATTATTCAAATATCAGTCACCTACGTTACAGCTAGTCAACTAATGCGTTTTTGAATCGCGCTATTCTGCTTCCTCTGTATGTCACTTGAAATCACTGTACATATTTCCGCAAGGATCACAACTCAAGATGCACAACTGTATATCACTATTTGGCGTCGCGCGTGCGCCCTATATGATGATCCTGGTTTCTTATCGCACTCGCTATGCTGTCAAATCTACGTCAACGTCGTGTAATCCGCTACATGAATGCCTTGGTAACATTTGTAAAGTTAAGAGTTCTTCTTTTTTTTTTTTTTTGATTAAAATCGTCCTAAAAGAGTCGTCCTTACATCGCGTACAGTATACTAATTGAATTTATGTTAAATGTTTCTTCCACTTCTGCCTAAATAAATAATTGTATAATAACAAGCGATGCGCATACTTTATACAATGAAGAACATCATGTTAATCCACAAATCGTTGCAATTTTTTGTATGTCACTTGTTTTACTAACCGCATTGATTACTCCGTCACATTTTGTTTAAGATCACAGCTAGTAAAGTGTGGAGGTGCAAACGTCAAGCTAAACATTTCTTCAATTCCAGCACAATTAAAAATCGACCTTTTAGACCTTTTGTCTAAAACTCAGGTAATTTTAGCTTGACGTTATTGTTGCTAACTTAAACTAACTTAAAACGCTTAACTTACGTTAACAATTCGTGGTGTGTGAACAAAAGATGATAATTGTCGCGTTTCAATTAATTTGATTTACATTGTCCACGTTGCCCTATACTGGTTTATACCAATTTTGATTTGTTTCCTTATGTTTTCTTGTTACAATAGACGTGGTCCTGCATGATGAAAATGTTTAGACCTACAGCACACAGTAGGCCTATTGTGTCTCAATGACATTTCTCTCCGTTTCTCCGCACTTTTTGATTGCACTACATTAATGTGCCAAAAAACAGTTTAGCCTTATTGGGAGGTGCGTTGATCGTAAATCTATTAGTGTGCATTCGTCGCTAATTCGCTTGGCCACGGTTTTTGGTTGCATCGTAGTGTCGCTCCGGTTCATTACACTTTGTTTACTGTATGTACATAGAAAAGACTTGTTTGTACGCGATGGTATTTACAAATGAGTTGGTTGTTTAATTGTCTTCGTAGCTTGTATGTGCTTGCACATTGTTAATACCTTGTTAATGAATATGTTTTTTAATTGACTACATTTTCCAGTTGAACGTTTGTGTTGCTCGCCTTTGCCTTGCATCCGACACGATTAATCGATAGATCATCAATTCCACAATTGCATTGGTTAATTAATTGGCGGACGCCAGTTGAAAATGACTAATGGCAATAAAACTTAGAAATTAGTTAGGAATAAATAAGTTTAATCGAATAAATTATTATTAGGCGAACTTTACATAAAATCGTGTTAAATTAAAAAAATAAATAATTAAAATAAAACTGGCATTGTCTTGTTTAAGACTTGTTGGGTTTCTCTCATCTCTCTGGTAGGTTGATAGATTGGTGCAAACAAATCTGTTTCTGCCTCTCTAATTATGTATTACCCCGCACTTGCTCTACGTGTTTGTATTTCGGGCTGTCTCGTCAGCTTTTATTATGAAAAATACTCTTTTTGCTGTTTACGCGCAAAAATACTGTACTTATATTAATTACTTATTATATTAGATCAGTGCTTTACCCTTTGTATGTTTGTTTGTTTCGCTTACACCTTATTAAAACGCCTCATTATCATCGAATATTGTCGCAATTTCTAGTTTGCTTTTTACATGTTGTGTTGTGTGCTGATTGTGTTCGTTCATTGCGCGTCCCTGATCCGTACCTAGTCGATGTGAATTTATGAACCAAAAACCGGGCGCTCCGTTGATGACCACCATCGTCTAATGCGTGTCTTTGTCTACGTTGATTCATTGAGCACCTACGGAATCATTAAGCTACTTAAACCAAGTGTTATCCTCTAATATTGCATTGTTTCTCTAGCGATTTCCGTGTCTCTGCGTCTCTGCACATATTGCTTTAACAATTTGCCGGTTGCTGATAGAAGGCAACCATCCGCTGATGGTTGAACAGTGAAGTTCGAAGCAGCGCAAGTAGAACGTCGAGGGCGTTGTTGATCAATGATGAATTTGTTTAAAACACGCACAAGCACTCCAGCAGGTCAGCGAAGAAGTAAGTCAGTCGTAGATGAGACGCGTGCGACTCAGTGATCGATGTGGGTCGAGAGAGAGAGAGAGAGAGAGAGAGAAAGAGAGAGTGTGTGTGCGGGGTTCTTCCAGAGTACTAGTGCGTGGAGTGCCGTCATTGAAAGGCAGACTCTTTGTGAAACGTGTCCGACTTGTGGAAGGACGGGCGGCCATTGTGGTCCCCGCCGCGCGTTAACGGGATGTCCTGCGAGGCGAAGTTGTTCTCTGACTTGGGCCGCGGCAGCGTCGTGAGCTTCTGCAGCGTCCTCCCCAACTCCTGCAGGCTCCTGTCGCTGGCGTGCAGACGCGCCACTGATTCATCCGAGAGGTTTACATGATCCGCTTCAGCCGCCAAAGCGTTGACCACGGCATTGATGGTCTTGCTCTCGCTGCCGAGATCCTCCTCACGATGGGCGACCAGATTGGGATTCTTGCCGATTTTGTTCAGCCTAGGTATTGAAACACATTAAGAAAGGAAATGCGGACGGTGCGTGATTTGAGGAGATGAGCCACTGAGGTGACATGTAAACAATACCAACCCCACCGCAAACATAATCAATGCTTAAGAAGCTCAAAGAGAGGTAAGGTTTGCACTGGAAACACAAGAATCTAGGTGGCAATTCAATTCAAAACATTAACGGCGGATGAATTATCAAAACACTAAAATGAATGAGAGACATCAATTGCTGTTGTTTAGTTGTGGTCTGGTTGCAACACAATGTTTTGATAATTCGGTGTGGAGTGTTTTATTGAGACTCTGTTTCAACTGTTCAATCGCCCTTAATTGTGTGTCATGTGTCTGCTTGTTACCTTAATTCTGCCATGTTACGTGAAGGAGAGATACAAAAAACCATGTGGTTGTGCAGTTAAATGGTGTGCAAGGATAGTGTAAAATTCACTCATTGTGCTCTCAAACGGATAAACTAGAAATTACAATTGCTCTAAAACAATTGATACTTTCCTCACTCCAACTTTCGTCAATATTACCGCGATTGTAATTTCTAGTTTATGCTCATGATGAAAATGATTCAAGACAGGAGGGTTTCTGGACAATTGGGATACCAAACTCGACGACATCCAATAAAGAGAGAAAGTGATCGTAATAAAGGTAGAGAATAATAAGAGCAGCACTGCCAACAATAAAGAAGCGATGAACATGTATAGAGAATTCAATAAAACCGCGCCGGGCTTTATGTATACCAACCAACGCACTGACCTCTCGGCGGCTACCGATTCCATTGTGCGCCTCATCAGCGGATACTGGTCCAGCACGGCGTTGAAGTGGTCCACCGAAAGTGAGAAGAGATTGCAATAGGTTTCAGCGCGCACTGATGCCACACGCCGGGCATTTGTCAACAGACAGATCTCCCCGAAATAAGAGCCATCACTGAGACTGGTCGCCACATCTCCGTTGGACATGACAATGTCTACGATACCCTCTTGTATGAAGTACATCTTTGAACCGATCGTTCCTTCTTTTATTATAATATCACCTAAAAATCACGCACACAAAACATAAGACCAATTGGAAGTGGCAGTTATTTATAAGATACCTGGTTGGAAGACTTCATATCTCAGCTTTGTAACAACATCCGAGACAAAATTTGAGTCTGCATTGGCAAAGAAAGGTACCGAGGCGACAAGGGATCTGCAGTTGTAATTGATAACATCTTCCCGGAGCTTTTCGGAGAGCTCGCCAAGAATACATTCTTCGTCAAAGAATTTTCCTTGATAACGATGCTCAAAATATTCGGTGATACGTTGTCGCATCTCTCGAGGGAGTTTTCTGTATGCCATGTACTCTTCAACTTGCTTAACCTATTAGAAAGGAAGAAATCAGTTGGATTAGAAAATTGATTATTTTCTTTGACCTGGCAAGTACTTTTTCGCGGTATTGTCGTCTGGATGAATCCAAACTTTGGATGAGGTTTGTCGCATGGCCGAGAAAAAGTGCATAACACGTGGCGCCACTGATCATAGACAACATCGTCAGCCACATGTCAGTGAGCGATTGGGGTGGAAAGCGACCATAACCGATGCATAGCATGTGAGACATTGCTTTAAATAAGGCCCACGAGTATTGTTCCAACCAGAAAGCTTCCTGCAATTTTGAAAGCATAAATTTCTCGCATGTAAATTGTGCTCAAGACTTACTTGTAGGTCATTAATAGCCACCCACGAATTCGACGGAAAACCCTGCAACATTGGCACTAAGAACTGCAAACATCCTGACCAATGCCCAATTAGCAACATCATACAAATGAGGTTGAAGATTCGCATGAAGACACTCGCCATATTGAGAAACTGCAACAGTACACGAAGCAATTACCATCTGAACTCACCATCTGCGCTATATTCATGTCAAAATCGAAAAAGTATCAAAACTAAACGTATCATAAATCGCATACGCTGAAATAAAATGCAACAAATGCAGAATGTGTAGATCAATCAAGAAATAATCACTTTAGTAAGTCAAAACAACACAAGCGCCCTCTTACTCTCCTCTTGCTTAGAGTGTTTAAGGGGAACTAAACAACTGGAAGCAAATTACAAAAGCATATCCTAGAAATCACCAAAGTAATAGCTACAAGTTTTATAAGAAGTAAATAAATAGTGAAGACAAAGCGCGTGCAAATAAATTTCAGTAAAGTCCGAGTTTATTATATTATTGTTGATGACCAGTTATACTTGTTAGCTAGTGTTTTAATTGTTTGTGTTTAAATTGCAAGAATGAATATCAAAATCAGGTAATCCGAGTGTGGTTTTTCTGGAAAAGTATTTCATTAATTTTGCGAATTGAGTGTGGTTTGAATTTCCATCTTGCATGCAAAACACCGCGCTAAGACGCAAGAGCAATTTTCCCTAATGCACTCGTGTCATCGGGGAATTTATGACGTCAGGGTGTGTGCAGAGTGTGTTTCAAAATAGCAGGCGCAACTTTTCCATGCCACGAGTGATTTGTTTCACTAACAGCCTCCCATGTACCAAAACCTAACAACCTAGAAACCTAGGAACAAAGAGACCAACACAAAATTAGCAACAGAATGT
Organism: Diploeciton nevermanni; assembly: GCA_027575565.1. NCBI lineage: Eukaryota > Metazoa > Arthropoda > Insecta > Coleoptera > Staphylinidae > Diploeciton > Diploeciton nevermanni. The sequence continues at coordinate 406,888 of JAODIE010000006.1, forward strand.
TAACGCTAGACTGCCACTCAACAATATACAAGCTTAAATCAAAGTCTACCCTGGCAAATTGAATCATTGTGTCTCACGTTGTGTCGGGTGTTGGGCAGTGTATGTGAGTGATATCGAAATGTACATCGCTGTTACTTTATTCCACACACTTACCTCTAGCGTCTATGTCTACATTTTAGTTATCAACAAATCAACGCAATAAGTAAATACACATGCATACAATTGTACCAAACTTGCGCGTTTCTAGGTGGAAGTGAGAGCCTCTACTTTCTGTCTCTTTGCTTATCGTTGTCCGTCGCCAAGCTGTCAGTCTTTATGTATGTGTGTTTGCTTTTTTTTTTTTTTTCAATATTTGCATAAATCATTGTCAACGAAATCAAGTAAAGAAAAGGTACAGTGAAAGAAGTGTGTATAGAATTCTATTTTGCATTTGAATTTATGACATAACCTCAGTTTTAACTTTAGAAGGGTGTCATGTCATCAATCCGTTTTCCAATTCAAGTTGAAATCAAATATTTACAGCATGCTAGATTTGCTTTTTTATCAATCCTGTATCGAGTGTCGTCCGTAAAAACAATCGCAATCGGCCGATACTAATCGAAAAATGGTCGCATTCGTTTTGGCATTTTTTCTTATAGTTGAGAGAGAAAAATGTGGAAGCAGAGGCGCCACGATCGGTCATGCGTAAGGCGAAGCAAGCTCGAAGCGTGTTACCTTAAATATCAGATTGCTTTTGCTGTATTTAGACTTGTTGACCTCCGAACTGAGGCGCCCCCTTCGTTCCGTTCGCTTTTTTTGAAGATTCTGCAAGATCTAGAAAAAGCGAAGAACACAAGGTAGTAGGTAGAGAGAAAAGCGGTGGAACTAGAAATTTTCCGAAAACAAAAACAGATGGGAAAAAACGAGTCGGTCCAAAAGCAAGATCAGAAATTAAGAGAGAAAGCCAAACAAGAAGAGTAAAGCAAACAGTGGGATAGAAAGAGAAGAGAATAGAAAAGTAGCAATAATCATATTCAACAGCTTAGTAGATATCGAAATAATCTGATTGAAATTGGGATTCATTAAAGTGCAGTGCGAAAGCTGACATGGACAGAGCGCGCATACATACAGGTAAAGAAAGAGGGGATAGTAAGTATAATACCTAGTTAAGTTCAAAAGTCAAAGAGAAGTAATTACAAACACACATACACACTCGTCTCTCTGAATAAATAGAGGTCATCAACTCAGTAACTCATTAACTTGATGTGATAAATATAAGGGAGCTGCTTAATCAGTACACGTCGTGAGATAGATACAACGCATTGAAAGTGCTGCCATCTAGAGACTACTCACACAACATGCAATAGAAATGAATACCAGAAATAATAAATAAGCCATTTTTAGGCAAAAGAGAAAATGAAGTTAAATTTTGAAGAATTGCGTTCATGAAAAGTCTTTTACTTCTTGATGAATTGTTTATGTCATGTTCAATGTCAAATGTACTTGGCTTAATGTCATTTTATTTTCAGGTTATTTATGCAAAGCGCATGAGAAATGAAAATTTGAAATGCATATGAAAAATTAATGCCACCGGTTGAAAGCTAAATGAATACCATTCATCACATTTCTGGTGAATGCTGTTTTGTATGAATGCCTTTAAAACAGCTGTATTTTCTAAATTAGAAAATAATGTGATTGACGCACTTTAAAAAAAAATCCCAAAAAACTATGTATCTAAAATAAAAATAGATCTACAACGTTTACGTGCCTCTCCAAAATAACAGTAAACTGTCAACAAAATACACCGCAATCGCCGTGTGCCGTCAAGTGAGGTTACAACCGACAACACGACATGGCACAGCCACCACAAAAACGATGCAGGTTGCAACAACACACCCAACATTTAAAAGGATTCGACTATTAACACATTAAATAGCAATCAATTTCACAAACTAGGATCATTACGATTCGATCATCGTTGGCGCCTAAACTGACACGATTATAACGATAAATTACAAATCGACGTTTCTTGACACTCTAACTATGCACTTCAAACCCCGGTTAATTGTTTCTAATACATTGACATTCCAATTAGAGTTTCATTTAATATCATCCCTTCGAAATCACTCCAAATTTAGTCTAACCTAATTTAAATTCACTTACAATTGATGTTTCGTGAATGTATGCAACTTGAATGGCGTTTTGGAGGGATTTAGAGATGGTGATAGTATCACGATCACATCAACAATTATAGATTAACAGAAAGTGAATGTTTTGATCAAGCACCTCGGTCGTCCTGTCCCTAGGTGGGGTAATTGGGGTACCGTCGGGCGCATATTCGGCCTGCCGCCCTTGGGGGTGTTGGTACATGGGTATCTGCCGGCCCAAACACCACACTCGTTTAAAATCAGCCGAAGGCAATTGCAGCCAGCGTGAAAACAAGCGATGAACAACCAACCAAAACAATGGATGATGTCGTTGCGATTATTAAGTGCTATTCATCTAGTTAAACATGATGTGTCGAAGGTGTCGATTTAAATGTCTGAATGTTTGATAGTTTGTTGAATGAGAAAACATTGAAATTATGTTGGAATCGAGATGAGATTAAATGTTACATTCCAAGGCACGTTCAGTTTCGCACGAGCTCGTAATTAGCCTAGCAGAGGCCGGCCAGAAGCCCATCAAACAAGCTTCGTTTAATGTAAGTCATAAAAACCTAAAGGAAAACAAAATGAAGCACACAAAAGTGAAAGATGTAGGCATTCTAGAGTGTACATTAGGTTGCCTATATACCATCTTTTCAAATAACAACGAAAATTCGCAGTAAAAATGCACACCATGATTAAAATTAAACACAAGAAACAATAGTTCATTTACTGAAGCAATTAGCGTTACGCAAGTGCGCCTCTGGTCAATTATCATATTCAAGGTGGTCAACAAAAGTAAAAGACCCGCCGGGTTCGCAATCGATTTACAACTCAAAGATTGCTAGGCAAATCACACATATATTTAAACGAACTGAAACGAATGCTGGAGGTATTTCGCAAGTAAACAATTCCAAGTCGTTACATACAGAGTTTTAGGGTAAGACAGCTACGAGAGTGGTGTACTTACATAAACTTCTTCCCACTGGCTGACGTAGCGCACGAGACGCGAGAGACGCAGCAGTCGCACCAGCGATAACAGTTTGGCCAATCGCAGGATGCGCAGCGCGCGGCCAGCGTGCAGGATTTGAAAGCTGTCGCCGAAATCCTGGAACAGTTGGGTTAATGGTTTCGGTAATTCGCTAGTGCACATCTATAGCCCATCAAATCTAAGAAGATTAATGCGACACGGGAAATTTTAACAGAGTTCAATTCTGGAAGAATACCTAATACCAGAAAGATCAATCAAAATTTGATAGAAATTTTAACCAAAAGTTTCAATTCTTACTTTTTAGGTTTTGACTAGTAATCGACACTAACAAAATAAATCAACCTATATAATCTTGTCTGATGCTCATAATTAATTTCAATGCATGGTTCAAGGTTTGCTGGCATACATTAAAGGTATCAGACAATTTAAATTCCGAAAGATTATTCATCGACATTATTCTTAGTATCGATCACATGTTAAAGGTCTTCCCAGACAAAATCATTAAAAATAACGACGAAATAGTTGTTTCACAATTGCTTGCACAGTAACAACATCGAAACAACAAGTACAAGACAATATCGAGTTTATTTTGAGACGATTAATAACCACTGAACAATGACGCCCACAAAACGCTGACATTGTACAAATTGTACAACAAATATTGCTGAGAATTCTGGCTTACAATGACTTCCGTATTCCTGCCTTGGATATTGTGCGATTTTGATTTGAATTTTATGAATTGTTAACCAGAATAGTGTTCATCACACGGTGTGAGGATGAATTATGCATCAGGGGACTGACGACAGTTCATGTTGAATCTGATTCATTCATGTTTTTTTCTACTTTTTCTACTGTACACAAAAGCCTTGAGACAAACTATATCAGGTTGTACTAAGTAGCTGGGAACGTGTTCTGAGTAATTTGATTTACTTTATGAGGCAGGAATATCGAAATTCTGTTGCATGCATACTCTGTTAATGCAAGAAAAGGCTTGAAGAATGAGGTTCTTGGTTGAGAAAAATATTCAAGTTTCCATCTATGTCGCTTGCTAAGAAACATTGAATGATGCAACATTTAAAAAATGAATTAAATTTAACCTCGTTCCATTCAGAATCTCAAAATTAAAATGTTCCATCTTCGACTGAGGTTCTTAGGTTAAATTTAACTCACTTTGATCATGAATGCGGTAAGATTCAAACCCACTTACTTGGTTAAATATTAGAAATATATAATCTAGAGGAATGGACGAGATGAGGTCCAGGAAAAACCAGGTCCTCAAGTAATGTTTGGCGATCAACTTGGGGTCGAGAATAACCTGCTCCGCATTATCTTGTTGCATTATACCTACACGACACAATTTCCACATTAAGTTTCTCTTCTTCTACGAGAAAAATGTCTTGATTACCTGTTCTAAAATTGACAACGATATCTATAAGAAATATTGTATCCGATAGACAATTAAAGGCAATCCATCGCGTACTCAAATCATCGTTAAAGAAACTAATAGCTACAGGCAGGATGATGAGATTCGCCACAAGGAGAAGTAGCATACAGAGGTCCCAGTAGAACCTGCAACAGAAATTGAGAGTGCTTACTGCTGGGCTGACTCCAAACAACCGTAAAACATAAATAATTCTCACGCCTTCGAAATTACCAAGTGGGAAGCAACCGAGAATGAGGAAGCAAGTTGAAAGAGTAATAGGAACCTGGGTATAGTCAATAACCAAAAGCAATTCGATTGTGTTTATGATAGTGAAGAAAAATGCAATAAACTATAGTAGAAGTAAGTAAATCGAATCAAATTCAATGCTACTCAGCTTTTATGATTTTCTATAGTTAACAACAAAGTATTAATTCATTGATAAATAACCTTTAGGCATTTTATTAAGATTGGCGGTATGTTGAATGTGTGATTAACTCATCAATTCACTTGCGACATTGGTGGCCGATTTCCTTGACAAACTGGATACCATTATAATGCCTTGAACTTCTTACCGATCATTAAAACAAAACAAAAAAAAAAAAAAACTGGTGAAATATAAAAAAAACCTTTATAGTGCCCACATTAATAAGTTCAGTTGCCAACTTTGAAAACAAGAGTGAGAAAAGCCTTGCTAATGTAATTATTCAATGTTTGCGTATTCTGTTTGCGTACCAAGAAACAAAAACGGTTTTATTTTGGAAACTGAAATTTCCTGATGTGGGAATTGTAGATTTTTCTATTGTGTATTCCCTGATGTAAAAAGTTTCCAATAAAGTTTGCTTATTGCCTACTCCAAAACCAACCTTGCCACTCTCAGTTGACAGAAAAAAAATTAATAACTAAATGTGTTGGACTAGAATATATTAGTTACTTATCTGTGCAAGATTTTTTCATCTTGGCCTTGTTTTTTTTAATTTATTCGAAATTAGTTAATAATCAGTTAAAAAAAGTTAAACATTTGTAGCTTCTGGAACTCCTTTTTTATGTCTCTTGTTTAGTTTTATTATGTATGCTGTGCACGTTACGCTTGAAACACATAAAATGAATAATGAACAATCTGTTGTTGACATATTGTTTAAAACTCACATTGAATTCAATTCCAAACCAAATTTAACTTTAACTTGTTTTACTTCCTCCTTTCCTTCCTCATTTCAATTAAGTATGGATTGTAACATAATTACCTGTTCACCTAGAAGCACACAACTTAATTTTAATCATTTCCGAATAGATCCTCCCATAAATTCAATCTTGATCACCTCCAAAACCGTGCATTGTTCCAATAGAAAACAAAAAAATACTTGATGCCCCCACCAAGCACCATTCAGATATCCAAGTAGAAAAAGATAATCTACATCATCAAGCCATCAGTCGTGCTTCACTCATCAATACACAAGTTCTAATATAAAAATATAAATTTAAGTAAAAATTTATTCATATCAATTAACATAATAAAATGGTGACGGTAGGACAATATATTTACAACACCCTGCTGCTGGCGGCTTATAATTATTTATCAATCAACGTGCCACATTCTAGAGAATTTCACTCGGAGCAAAGTTATCAACTAGTATAAATTTAAACCAAATTAAAACCAAATCAAAGTGTTTTCATTAATCTCAATTCTAGACTGATTTAATTCCTATGCATGGGTATCAATTCCAACAATATAGTATCCAAACGGCGGATGGATACATTCTGCAATTGATCAGACTCTTCAAGTTCTCACCCCCATCATTACAGCCCACCAATTCATCAAATAAGGAGTGGAAACAACCTCCAGTGCTCTTAGTACATGGCATACTCTCATCAGCATATGATTTCATCATTCAAGGACCTAATACTAGTCTTGCTTATGGTCTAGTCGACAGTGGGTATGATGTCTGGTTGGGTAACTGCCGTGGAAACAGTTTCAGCAGACAGCATGTTAAATATCATCCGGATGATCCGCAATTTTGGAAGTTTAGGTATCTTACTTTTTAACATAGGTTGGAAACATTTGATAGACATGACGATTGATTTATTGTTTACAGTTTCCATGAAATGGGTGCCTACGACCTCCCTGCCATGCTGGACCACATTACAAGTGTTACAGGTTACGATAAAGTGTTCTATGCAGGGCATTCACAAGGAACGACTATAATGTTTGTGATGGCTTCCGAAAGACCCGAGTATATTAGTAAGGTTAGATTGTTTGTGGCTATGGCACCGGTTGCCTATCCTAGGCGAATGCTTAGTACGATAATGAATTTATGCGCGTTATTTTACAAGCAAATTGAGGTGAAGTACCAAGTAACAAATTCCATTCCGACTTAAATCTAATTTGAATTCTTTGCAGTGGTTTGTCTATAAAATTGAATTGAATGAAATTCTTCCGCATGATAAGATATTAGAAAATGTCATCCGACTGTTGTTTACTCCGGAGACACTTTACAGTGATGTCTTTGTAAGTTCAATCTATGCTACCTTTGGATACAGCAATGACGCTAACCCGGTAACAATCTTCTTTCTCTCCAAATCAATTAATTTTCTAACAATTTGTCATTTGTTATGTAATGAATCTAGAATACTATGCGAATGTCTTTATCGAGCTTTCCAGCTGGATCTTCTAGCAGGCAATTTCTGCACTATATACAAAACAAATTATCAGGTATCTAATTAGCATATACAGTATATATCGTGAGCTTTAAAATGTAAATCGTCTGTTGATCTAACCGGTAGATTCCTTTCGTAAATACGACCATGGACCCGCTGTGAATCAGAAGGTCTACGGTCAAAGTCAACCGCCCAAGTACAATTTGAAGACAAAGGTACCCACTGCATTGATGTATAGTACCAATGACTGGCTTTCAAGTGAAGATGTAAGTACATGAAGTAAACCCGAAACAGGTAACAATTAGGCAGTTTTATTGCATTATGAACAATGAAAATCTATTTTGGATCAAGAACTCTCATAAATCAATGTTTTACAAGTTGTTTCTGGCGTTGGAAACAAGAAATCAACAAATAGGTACAAGAAACATGAATCAGCTTTGATAAAACAAAAATTACATGTTTCTGCAAAATCCATAATATAATTTTCTATTTGATTTTACATTTAATTAAGACTTTGGTGCAAAGCGTCGGCCTCAATTGAACCGCGTGTCGATTTAGGAAAATATGTAGATTGCGCTCTAAGTGGAATTAGAAGCTAGCGCAACTTGGTACCGGAAAAGATGAATATGTATTTACGAGTAGCAATGCTTCTGGCATGTAGCCAGCCTGGCCACAAACTGCGTATAAATCATTATGTGCGTTGTGGCTTTACTTTCTTTGAGTATTTTGAGGGAATTTAATTTAATAACACATAAAAGAGAAGAAGTTGAAAATGTTTACATATACATTAATTCATTTCCAGGATATCCATCGCATAAGTGCTGATCTAAAAAATCTCAAACTGATTTACAAAATGCCAGGATTTTATAGTCATCCGGATTATCTAATTGGAAGAAAAGCAACCCAAATTACACTTGGAGTCATGAGAAAACTTTTCCAGGAAAATTAATTAGATTATATTTGTTTAGAATATTTGCAAAATGTTGTGATATTAGATTGTAATTCTATTTCAAGTTTAATTGAAGACATTAAATACTTAATTAGTGATCGAGAAGCGCGTCCGACAATTTGATTTAAGTGCATTCTGGCCTATTTTGGGTTTTATTAATTGCAAATGTGGTCCAGCAGCAGGTTGCGGACAGTGCGGTCTTTAAGTAATGTCCGGTTGGTTTTGGAAATGCGCGAAGGGGAAAACAGGATTATGGTATTAGCATTTGTGCCAAGACTAATTCTACAAAGTTTCCCAGAAAGCTTCAACCAGAGAAGAAAAAAGCAGCAGAACATCTAAACGGAGATGTGTTTTAAGCAATAAATCTTCAACTGACTTTTTTAATTGTCGTTTCATGAGACTGTACTTGCTTCAATCAACATTAATTCACCAATTTTTCATTTTAAGAACAATTTATAAACCTACAAGCTTTGGAATATACTTTTTACGTCACATCACATAAACTGATATTAAATTAAAATTCAAATTATTAAATTTGCGAGATTATAATCTGGGACTATGCAGATACTGATGGATGACTCATGCGTTGCATTCCAACGTCTTTCAATATTCTGCATAACTTTAAATGCCGACATCACTTAACTTTTCTATAGATTCAATAGCGAGTCTTTGAATAGATAGAGAGAGGTTACTGCTTTGTCTCACTCAGCCAAGATAGTTCTAAGCAGAGTGAAGAATCGCGCAATGCTGATAATGAGAGTATGGCCGAGTTCACAGACTTGACCTTAGGCCATTGATGTAAACTCTGGAGTATTGTGACAATATCGAGCCAGTCATCCAGTGAGTAGTGACCCCGAGCAATCAAGCACGTCCGGCGTTCGATAAACACATTAAGCGAGTGTGCACAGTGCAGTCAACCGAAAGCAGTAATTTTATTCAAGTACCGAGATGAGTCTTAAATCCTTCAAATTCAAGCATGTTTTGTTCTGTGGCAATGTGACTAAATCAAGTGCAGTTGTGCTGTGCACTCTTCTGAGACAAGAGGTTAAAAGTGTTCAAGTTGCTAATTCCACAATGGATAGTGTTAAATTGTTTCAAAAGCAGGGTTTAGATGTTAGGAATTTATCGCATTGTAGTGGAGACTTGACTAAAATAGGAGATCTTGAGAGTAAGTAACACTAATTTCAATTTGGATTGAAACTAGCAATTAAGCCTATTTCAGTAATATACACTAGAGCACTAGCCAGGTCCAAGAAAAAGCTGCAGATCGTCATCAACCACAAGGAGCTGAACGCAAACGATGCCTGGGAGGACGTGATTACCTCACATATTGTAAGCCCAATCAAATTACCCGCTTAATTGCACCTCAATTCCTAACTTCCAACAATTTCTCAGAATGCAATGATATGCTCCTCATTAATGGCAATCAAATATCTTGGCAGTATGAACTCTGGCTATGGCGGCATCGTAATCAACTCAGTGATCATTGCAGGACGTAGTGACGAAGAATATTCGAGTATACATCGGCTCCTTACCGATCTTGACCGCTCGTTTAGTGACCCGTACTATTTTAACAATACGGCCGTGCAAATTTTAACAATGTGCATTCGAATGGATTCATTATCATCGCAAACACAAACAGAGATAGAGTTAGCAGAGAGAATTGAGAATTTGCAGCTTCATGAAGTTGCACAAGACCACATTGCACCTGTGGGAGAACCTACAGCTCCAATGGGAGAAGTTGCAGAAGATGTCAGGTAATATTTTACGGCGCCAAATTTTCTGGGAAGATTATTTACGTCGATTTATTCTTTACAGGAAAAATATGGTGGAAAAGTTTCTGCAAGTGTGTACGACAAAAAGCAGTTATTTGGAAGCAGTTGGAAGCAAACAAGGTGAAGAAGAGTTTGAAATATCAGTGAGAAGTTAATGTGATCTTATATGATATTTTTAGTTTATCTTGATAAAAGTTCCTAGAGTACTAAAAACATTTTGAGTATGCGAAAAGTTTCCTAAAAAATAATCAGTGATTATTTGCATTTCAGTGTAAGATTGATGAGTTAATTACACTAATGCATTAATTCTCTTCAAAATCATCTTCTTTTGTGCGGCAATGTTTGCAGATGCAGCTTTTCGGTTCCTCACCACTCTCAAAACATTTTCCTTTACCTAGCACCCAAATTTGATATATGTTTGATTCACCCAGAATGTTTCAAAAGATGCAGGAAAGCGAAAAGCAATAGAGTTAGAATTGGTAAACTTCCTAATACGACGACCCGGGGCTATTTATTACCGGTTTGCTTCACACATGGCTTTCAATTTGAGATTCGGCTAAAGCATCGGGAATTGCTGTAAGAGGTGCAAAGCAAAAGATGATGGTGTGAATTCAAAGCTGGGACATATGTGACAATATAAGTTTTTAATCTTGCCTATCTAAATCATCACGGGATTTGATAGATTTCTACCGTAAGAGCGTGCTTTGCAAAGTAAAGATTAAATTGACCTAGCTATTCAAAATGAATGCTGAATTTGCTGACAGTAAGATAAAAATTGCATCATGCGAATACATCATCCAGATACATTTGCCTCGAATTTCGACCACATCCCTATGTCTGTAACAAGCTGGGCGGTTAATTGCATTTCTAAAATCGTGTTCCGTCAGCCATATTGCTTCAATGCGCCGCATGCGACATCTGCTTGTAACATGCGAATACAATTGCAATTTAATTGAGCTGCGCTTAATTAAACTCCATTATGAAAACCGAACCAAGACAAGCATTACTAATAGGCCACTTCAATCCAAGCCAAAGTCAACCGGCAAGCATTTTCAGGATTGCTTTAACGTCCACCTGTATCAATCACTAGTTATGGTAAACTTGGCCGAAATCGACGCAATTTGATTTAGCGAAATAGAAGCCCGTCTTGTTTTTACGAAGGTCTCGAAATAGATCTTGACATCACGTGAGACACGCGACGGCGGTGGCTTGAATTACATCACGTCAAGTTTCCAAGAAGTGATCCTAATCGATAAAGGGCTCTAGGTAATGAAGCTCTATATTCTCCGACTGTGTGTTTGTATTAAACATGAATATAAAACGAATTACTTTTCTGAACCTTGTCTAGAGGAGTGTTTCTAACATTTTTCGTGGGTATTCTTTACATTTGATAAATCCTGCTGTGAGTGCTGTTGCTTTCCAGCAGTTTATACTGCTTCGAGGCCAAAATTTGCAAGAACCTTGAACTTTCCCGCATGCACAATTCAAGCGAGCATGGCATAGTTATGCGTTGGCGAACAAAAGAGCGTACCTCAACTTCAAGTGCAAGCAGGACGGCTGACGGCTGCGAAAGGTATAGCGACCTGAAGGAATTACGGCAACATTGGCAGGCAATGTTGCCAGCGATATAAAACTACAAGGGCAGGTTAGAATATTCATGTCTTTTCGACGAACGCCGACTGAATTTGCAGAAATTTCACACAAATGCCGCTTGCCTATGACTGCATACGCAGCATAAATTTGTACGTTTATGTAATTCCTGCACGACGCTATAAAAGTAGAAGAAAACACGAAAAGGCAGCAAAATAAGTTTACTTTAGATGTGTTTTTGTGGAATTTCAAGCAAGCAAAGTGAATGGAAACTGAAGAGTGACCATTGCAGAAGACTGCTGTGTATTGAATATGTATGCAACCAAATTTACATATTTTGTTTTGACGCATGTACAGAACAGAAATACATTCTACAGCAAAATAATTTCTTACTAGAATTGGCTACGATTAGAAAATGCTTTTATTTAATTGAAAGTTCTATTTGCAGAAAGGCGCGAAGTAAACAAGCAAAGCTGGAAGCTCGGTTGACGCACATTCCCACACGCCCTCAACATCTACCACCAAAAAATCAAATTAGTCTTTACTGTTTTGACTTATTCCAGTTCCTTCTTCTCATTTCCCTGCAGATCTGCAGAGTAAAAATTTAAGAAACTTGAGAGATAATCAGCTTTTTCCCAAATCTTTTTTGCATGCTTTCGTACCACAAACTATTTAAGTTTAATTTAAAATCGTGAAAACTGTTTGCCACCAAACAGAATGGTGGAAGGATCTATTTTTTTAATAAAAGTTATTCAATTCCTATTTCACATTTTGTGCACTTTCAAAAGAGGAATGAAAAACAGAAACAAAAAACTTTATCTTTAAAAGATTTTCTTTTTGGTTTTCCACCTTAACTCGGGATTATTTTACTGTGGCAGTGTTCCATTTGATAAAGCAGGGTTTTTCGTTGAAAGCGGTGACAGACGCCGGAAATCCGTACGTTTTGCACTAACCGCGTTAACTTTCGCTATCTTTTCCATCTGGCTTTTTGTGAATTCTTAAATGTCTTAAAAAAAGAGTTCCACGTAAGGTTAAAAATTATCAAGTGAACAAATTAACTTAAAGGTTAACTAAGCAAGGTAGAGATTATGTGTTAATTATAAAAATCTAAGAGAATAAGATTTCTTGCATAAACAAATGCAACTCACCGAACATTATTTAATATACTACAAATTATTTCTAAAATATCATATTTAGATACTTCATATCTACTACTGTTTACCTGCAAAAACCTCCAAAGTTTATTGATTAAAACTTTGTACATTTAAAATAAATTCTCCCAGATTACTTCCTACAGTATCATCATTATCATGAATCTTGTTCCCTTGATACTTACTTGTAAATTATTTTTCTGCAGAAAACTGCGAAAACTCTGACCCTTTTATCGATTTGTTTCTTTTGGCAACCCGCAAATTTTCCAACTTTTGATAACTCTCGATGTACCTTACTTTACTAGGAGATCAATACCGCGGTTGCACCACACAGGCTAAAGTCGTCATACAAGCGTAATATAATCAGCGTAATTAAAACGACATTGACGGCGTATAAGAGACGACAAGGCGTGATAAATTGCGGCAGTCCTGCGAGCTTTTCGGCGATCGCTGAAGCCGTCGCAGCAGTTATAATCTGTCCGTTACAGGTGTCAGTAATGATTACAGACTGGCAACAAGGCTCGTTTGCATTGCAGATGAGATAGCAGCCGGTGCTGATTTTGACAGGGTTCATTTCATCATTATTCACGGAGTTGCAGAGATGCCTATGTTAGACTTGAGATGTCTTGAAGTAGTTATTGAATGCATCAAGAGGAATTGGAAGAGGAGTTAGACAAAGTTCTTGGATGTTGTAAAGGGGCAAATGTTGAAAGTGAAGTAACAAGAAAAGTAAATTGATTATATTTGGATGGTAGAAATAAAAGAAGTCTTATTTCATTTACTTTTAACCGAGTGGAGTTAGAAGAATTAAATAGCGAATAAATTGATTATATTTCTCAAAAATAATTAAATGTTTAGCAAGTTATTAAAAGAGACTATTAAATTATAATTTATTATTTTCTTTAAACTACCTTGTATTTTTCTTTTTTTTTTTAACTCAACCTTGAGCTTTATTCGCTTTTCAAGTAAATAAAATTTATTTTACGATTCTTCTGTATTGTTTACTGTTGTTTTCAATTAAAAAAAAAACACTCAATTTAATCTAAATACATCATCCAAAAAACACCCTTGACCGATATGAGATTTGCTTCCGCAATACGAAAATGCGACATTTGTTCCAATAACCAGAAATACCCATAATTCCACACCCGCATCACAACTAAATTGGATTACTGCATTCATACCAATGTGGAATAATTTCGTTTATCTCTAATTTATACACAAATTGCATAAATTTCTATTAAAACTGGCCATTTTCAGCCACCTAGAAATTAAATTTCTATTAACTCCAATTAAACATAAAATTACTGCCCTTTAAAGTCTGCTAATAAATTAATTACTGTTTCTATAACAAGTTGATAACAGCCTCTTCAAATTTTAATGCATAATGTGATATCTATAATATTAGTATGCAATTGATCGTGTATTCATAATATGACAGATGTTCAATTATCATTTGTTATTGAAACTAGTATGCAAAGTGCAAAAGCCCTGCGTGCAAGGGTTCTTGACAGTGGGTCGCCATACACATTCTAACAGCCATTTTAGTTGAGCTCAAATTCAGGAGTGTAACTTATTCCCAACGCTAGCACTTCCAATTTGCGAAAAGCTGAAAGCATGGATTCAATATCGCAGAGTACAGCATTGCAAACATTTGCGAATATTTCCAAGTATTTCGAATTCCCGAAGGAATAGGATGCGAAACATCACAAACGGCGGCAAACATCACACTCTCCGTCAGTGTGATGTAGAATAGTTGCGAATATTCAACAACCGACCAAATAATATAAAATTAAAAGAATTAATGTTAAGCACATGTACATATACAGTCCTTCAAGTTAATCAATCATTCTGGTTTCTTTTTGTGTGTCGGGGTACGTCAATAAAAAGTGCGCATAGTGGCGTATTGAATTCATTCATCAATCAAAATCACAACTAATAATAACGACTGTTTTTGCTTTTTTAATTTTTTTACATCACAAACTTAATTTCTCTGAAATTGCAAGCTACAATAATAATTATTTTCTGTTTTCTAGTCTTGACTTTTACTCTATTTTTCTAATCTTTACAACTAAACTTCCTTTGAGCGTTCGATTTTTTTCTCGTGATTTTTACTCACATTAACGTTTCTTTTATGTTCATAATTAGCTCATTCATGAACGCTTGGTTTTTCTAACAATAACAATAATGTCTGGACGCCGCAAAATTAATTGCCACGCTGCTTTTCGCAGGAAGCTATTATTATTATTATTATTATTATTGCTACTGCAGGCGAATTTATTGAGATTGATCGTGCGCTGTGCGTTTATTCAAGCCGCCTGGCTGTCGGAAATGTTTGGGCGAGTTTTCTGATGTGTTTGGAAAGCTATTTGAAATGCGAGGAATTGCTCGCATTTCTATGGGCATTTGACTATTCATTAGTTTAGATTCGTGATGTGCATGAATAAGCGGAATACGAGTTTAAACAAACATTTAGATATTGGACACGTTGTTAAAAATGTCCATTGCTTTAGAATTAACATATAGTAATAAGTGTTAAGAAAAAAAAAAAAAATTAAAGCAAAGGTAACCTAACATATGCAACTTTTTAAACTTTTGCTTCTACATAGAAATATCTAACATTTAAAGTGATTGTATTTGTTTCCAACGTAATCAATCAAAGTTTTTAAACTCTATTAAACTATCTAAAAATTACATTCCTACTTTATCCATCTTTTCAATTAATTCCATAACCCAAAAATGTCAAATTCTATCCTTTCCTCAATACTTCTACAATCAATAAATTGCAACTACCCTCTAAAAAAATTGCATCTCATTTTTTATTACTTTAACCCTCTGTAAACCCTAAGTGATATTGATGCGCGACGCCTCGCAGGACGTAGCCCACTGCCGAGATCGCTATTGACCTTTATGCTTGGCTCTGTTTCCCAGCAGGAATGTTGCAAAATGAAGAAAAGTAGTCACTGGCAAATTTTATTGCGGCGTTTTTCAGCTACAATGCAAAAAATTACAGAAGAGACACTAAGCCGAGAAAGTCAAATAAAGCATAAAGCAAATACGCGCAGAAACTTCTTGCATTGCATCTAAAATATTATTGTTTTCTTGTGAGTTTATAGCAAATCTGTAAGAAAACTGAATTTTATGTGATTGATTTAAATAATTTGACAATTTGTGGCATTTTATTTAAGTGCAACATATAACACGGATCGATTTGTGTAAATTAATGTGCTGTTGATTGGAAAAATTGTGGAAATCATCTGCAAATGCTTTGGTCACATATTACATGCGTAAACCTCAAAGAATGTAAACTAAGTATGTTTACATTAAGCATTGCACATAACTCAGTGGACTTCGTTGTAAGTTGGTAACCTAACCTCAAACATGCCCCCAACATGTGCTGCAAGCTTAAAACAAGACCGAAGCAAATTTCATCACAGTCTGCGACTTATTTTAAGCACTGGGATTTGTTTATGATATCACGCACTTAAAACTTAATGCTAATGTAAACCGGAGAAGCTAAATCATTTTTCGCCTTGTTTATCAGCGGCGAAAAGTAGCTCAGAACAAATATTTACTGACTTCAAACAGCAGCGAAAGGAAAGAAAGTCAAGGAAATAAGAAACCTTGGCACATATATAATGAATTCAAATTAAATACAATAAATTTTATGTGATTGATCTACAACATTTCTTTACAATTGCACTGCTATATTTACCACACCGTTAATTTGTCTAACACTGCAATTAATCTACGAATGTGCATTAAATGAATAAACATTTTATGGCCATGCCATATAAGTCAGTATTATTGACTGTAAAAGGCACTGTCGGCGTGGTCATTATACAGAAAGTCGGAATTGCTTTGTGGGTTGCCGTGTTATAACCAAATGACCGTGTGATGTATGATGTGTTGCGTGCAGGATCTAGTTCAAGGCTCAAGGGCAATGTCACGCATGTCAATACTGTGGTGTTTTAAAATATATTGAAATGTGCGCCGGTGAGAATGAAACAACTGACTTGTTTATGGGTGTTGTATGGATATTCTATGTGGACAAAATGTCTAAACAGTGAATTTACCAGAATGCAAGTAGAAGGTAATATAATTGCAGGTGTAATATAAAGAAAAAAATTACAAAAGACTGACGCTTTTGTACAAACTTATCAAGTTGAATGATTTTGAAAGTTTTAATCACTTTAAGATTGTGAGCAGTGTTTAGTAGTTGCATGCAAAGTTTTCACTTTGGGATGTTTTCATGTGATGAATAGCTAGTTTTTCAAATTTGGTTATTTTTTCTCCAATAAGCGACTTACTGAAAGCTGTTTGGAGTAATGGTTAAAATAATGGTTCAATGTGTTTAATGTTTAAAAATGATTTTCTGCGTGCTACTGCACATTTGAGCTCTAGTTTCAAAGTTAATTCAGAATTGTTGATGGATCGGAGTTGCACAGTGTTGCCATGTGCTCTCAATGGAAATATCTCGTTGCAAAGCCTCGGAAACGAAGGATTAATATTCATGGACAACGACATGTAGGCCGAAAAGAGCAGCAGGAAATTTCAATTTTGCATAAAAAAAAAATCAAAGTGCAGATCGTGCGAGTTGAGGTCGCTTTATGGAACAAAACAGCAATTTCGTATTTTAGTCATCTGATGTGCATGTGCTTACAGTCAATCACAAATAAATAAACAAATTCTTGCTAAGGAATACAGTAGGTAAAGCAGATAAACATTTACAACTTTTTCCTGCTAAAAATGCATCAACATTTTAACGACTGTTGGCCTGATTTCCATGCACAAGTGATTAGCATATTTCACAATAAATCAAGTACTTTCGAATGTAGAAAATTTGTAACAAAACGTAACATCGATTTCTATGGCGTTACGCGTACATGTCATAGAAATCGATGTTACGTTTTGCTACAAAATTTTACGTGTGAAAAACCAGCGCTGATATGTCAGCAATAATCACATATTTTGCGCATGTGACAACCGTTTGGTCTAACTCGTGTTTAAGCGTTTTGTAGTTTTAATCGTCAAGTCTGTTTTGCTGACTGCCAGCGCGCTTCAATTGGAATGCGTGCGGATCCAATTTATAGCGTATAAGTCTCAATTAAGGCTACAAATCGTATCGGCATGGAGCACAAGCTGTGCAATTACATATGACATATGAGTGATTAAAACAATATGATAATGATCGCAATGGCGAGCAAACGGCTTAGAAACTGCTTTCAAATTAATTCAAAGCTGCAAAATATTACTCACGGTACATGATAGAAATATTATTAAAAATATAATCTATATTTTGTTGTTATTCTTGCAATTCAACAATTTCTAGCAATATTTCCATCATAGAGTACAAATTGTGTCTAACAAGTAGAAAAATTACTATTAGTTCACTCTTCTTCTGTCATGAGTAATTTACACCACAAAAACTAACTTCCCTGAACCTCTAAAATTTCATCTGACAATTTAATGTTTCTATCTTACATTACTTGCTACATCTCCACTAAGCGTCTTATTCAAATGTAGTTTTGATGACTTACAAGCAGCTTTCCTTCCTTGCAACCTCTTCAACAACCGCTTAACCTCTCCCCAAACTTAACACATCCCTT
Organism: Diploeciton nevermanni; assembly: GCA_027575565.1. Taxonomy (NCBI): domain Eukaryota; kingdom Metazoa; phylum Arthropoda; class Insecta; order Coleoptera; family Staphylinidae; genus Diploeciton; species Diploeciton nevermanni. The sequence continues at coordinate 425,151 of JAODIE010000006.1, forward strand.
TTCGATTGCAATTGCTAGAAAATGATTTGCAGTCGCAAGGCATGATGTGTACTCCGCTCGCAATGCGCGAGCGCGTTAATAATTCACGCGAGACTTGCGAGTTCACTCGAGCGCAAAATGCAATTCCTTGATTTGCAACTCGCAACTCAAGTCGTCTGCCACTTTTCTGACCTTTGTAAATATATAACGGGCGACGAATTGCTCTCTGAATGCTTCAATTGATTCGATATGGAAGTCATTTAAGAGCAAGGTAAATGCAGCGCGCATTTTCATCCACTTTTTATTTCTAACCAATTCAACGTAAGCAGATATATATATATATATATATATATATATATATATATATATATAATATGTAACAATTGGTAGTAAATCATTGAAAAGGAGATAATCAATGCTGTTGATGAATGTGTCGTAAACTTGACACTCTTATTGTGTTAATCATGGTCTTGGCATTGCGGTATTGTTGACGTATTACGTGCGCGTTTATCACGTATTAATTCCATGTATTGTGAAGCCGGTTTTTGAAAAGAATCGATTATGACATGGTTGCTCGACCCACGCAAACCATGCGCGTTTGTAAAAATAGACGTGGAGCACAAATGAGTACAAAAGCAGGTGCAACGACAGTGCACCTTGTGATATATACGGTGACAAGGCGATGTGTGAGGTGCATTTCTATTGTAAACTAGCATGAAATCAATGTTGAATTAGATGTGAAACAGAGCACATAGTTGCGAATGTCGATGAAATGCCGATCGTTTCAAACTAGATACCTTTTGCATTGAAAGATAAAAGTAGATAATCGGTATTTTCAGATTACGTTAGAATTTGGAATAATTGAAGTGAAATTCTAAAACTATCAGTAGCGATACTATTCAGTATAAATACTTTTAAAGAAACCTTTGTTGTCGCAAAATTCGTAAACATAATAAAATTTGTTAAAATTGCTGTTACTTAAAGAACTGCAATTTCCTGAGATGAAAAACATAGAAATTTAGGAAAACTTACATTAACTATCCACTGCGTCATATTCGGCAAATTCGGCATACTGTTCCTTTAAACCCGAAAGAAACACATCATTTAACCATCTAAACACACAGAAAACACCAACTAGAAACACTGTTCTTTAATTATTACACTACACTTGAATAATGCCTACTTGATTGAAATCTACTTTAATTTGGCGACGCCATTGTGATGTTTAGCTCGCACCAATTCACAAAACACTGTTGATTGTGGAGTGTTTTTTCTACCGCGTTACTAGAACAAGCCCTCGCTCGACATTGATAAGACCTCAATAACAACAACAATAACAAACACAGAACTCGACACGACTTGCACAGATCCAAGATGTAATAAAAATCTTCAAAGTAGCCTGTTGGGACATCTACTAGTATTCAGAGGAAATAATATAAATATAATACAATAATATTTTTAAATTTAGTAATATTCAATTATTAATTAGTATAATAGAAAAAATAAAATAAACAAAACATATGTTAATTATACTTTTCTCCATTATTGTCTCGGGTTCCAAACAAAAATGCTAGTTTTTAATAGAATTCTCTTCAATCATCAATAATCTTCTGTCTAATATGAAATAAATAATACCTCACTTAACAATAGATAAAAACATCTCACAAATAGAAAAGAATCTAGTGTAACACTATGCCCACAACTGAAATTGACATCTAATTATAGGTCTCTCAATATCTCTTTTCTTCGCTCAATTTGTATACATTGAATGCTAGCAATTTGCGACACAATACGACACTCCTCGAAACCGATAATAAATATGTCTCACGAAAAAGCTCTCCTGTACTCTACTTCACTTCATCACTCGCTTCACTCAACGGAGACAATTAGAAAATTAGGAGCTTAGCACAATATAGTGCGCCAGATTCAGTTGAGACAATTTGTCACAGGAAGGGAATCAATAGTAAATTAATTTTAAGTTTCTACATTTAAGCTTGGTGGAAATTAAATTTTGATTCGATTTGCGATTAATTGCGAAATGACGGTATAGTGGCGTATCGCAAAAATTAATTAGGGCACAATTGCGCGATTTTGAAGCCGAATTTGAATGTCGTTCAATTATGGTGTTTGTGTTCAACCAGCTCAACCAGTCTCAACCGCAGAACGATCGGAGCCACACTTGTTAACAATTTACGATTTGATCGTGATTACTGTGTACAGACGTACACGCAAGCAAATTGGTGATTACTAGAGAGTGCTATACGAAGAGTATAGCAAATTGTGTTCTAATTATACCTAAAATATTTACTGAGGAGGAACTTTGAAGCTGATTTAGGTGCCTACATTCTATAAATATGCTAATTCAGCAAAATACCGTTTTGTGATCTTAACCACAAGATTCCGAAGAAAGAAAGAAAGAAAGAAAAAATCTTAGTTGTTTCAGAGTATTTTATATAAAGTAAAAATAAATTAAATTTTTTGCTTTTTAATTTTTCCTGCAGTTTGAATTTTAATCCCGACCTATCAAGACCAGATCTGCAATTAAATACACTCAACCGAAAATATTAAATTGAGTCTAAAATTCAAAATAAAATTCTTATTGTTAAAACCAGCCACAAAAGCACATGACTGTATTCATTAAAATCTCCAACTGACTTTCCACTCGCTGGATTTAGTCGCCTCTTAATTTCTGCATATAGTAAGTAAATAAGCACCCATGATGTGCACACGTGCGCACACCGCTAATTCTCAGTAAGTGATGTAACGATTTTAATCTAAAGCAGCGCAGCACATTTATAAAAACGCCACATTTATTGAATAATTATGGCATTCCCGCGCGCCGCAATGTGTTGACGATCTGTGAATGCATGGCTGGACAATTTGTTCTGATCGGTGAATAAGCGCTTGGTGAATATATGCATTAATGTAGTCAATGCTCATAAAATTGCGTGCGACTGTTGCAAATGACAGGTTACAATGATGATGATGATGATGATGATAATGTCCCTGACGCTAGATGGACATGATAGGAAGAAAGAAGACACAAGCATTGCACTCACCGGAAGCTGGAGCAAGGATGTATGACCCAGTGTCCGGCGGCCTTCTGTCGAATGCGCTCCTTCATCAGCGCCTTCTTGGAGCCGAAGAGCTTCATCGCCAGCTTGTTGTCGGTGGGCTGGAACAGCGCCTGCAGCTGGTTTTTAAGGAAGCTCTGCTTGCCGGACTCGGCGGAACCGAGCGGTGTTGGGCCCGGTTCCTCCTTCGGCGTGCCGTACAGCGACACATCGTCGACGCCGAAGTGCACCTTGCCGCTGCCCTTGTAGTTCATGTCGTTGGAGAGAAAGTCTGCAATGAGCAGCGTCTCGTCATCGAGTGCGGTCACCAGCGAGTCGGTGCACGTGTTGGTGTTCTCGATGCTGATCTTGATGGAGTCATCCTTGGCCAAGCGGCGCGGCGGCGGCGAGCGGATCTCCTCTTCGGACTGAGCTGCGGCCACCCGCCCGTTCGCTAGCCGCAGACTGGGCACGCGCCTGGCTCCTCCACGTCTCTCTCCGTCCCCGCCGTCCCTGCGGAGAGCAAAACAACAGCGTTACTGCCGGCGCCTCACACTCAGCAGCGGTGGCGGCGGGAGTGCGCGCACCGCGTGCGTCACCGCCTGCGGCTGCGCTTTCCCGACTTTTCCGCAAAATCACACATCATCTTCACCAGTTGGCCAATAACCAACGAGCAGCAGCTGCCTACACACACTACCATGTTCACCATGCATTCAAACGTCAATCATGCAGATTTTTTAAACAAACCATTCAAGTGCAACAGGTGCAAGTAACACTAGTTTTCTTAGTTGCAATTGTACTTATGTTAACTTGTCCTATAATCAATAATCAATCAATATTTTTATTTCCTGTTTGCAGCTTTTAAATCACCACTTAGCAGTCTATCAGTCTAAGCTTTTAGTCTATAAATAATTCACATTCTTTTGTAAATGAGAGAATATCATACCTTCAAAATACAAAAAAAAAATATCAAGACGTCAAATTATATTTTGCTACGTGTACTGCACAATGAACCTTCTTTTGATGTTTGCATAATATGAATCGGTAATTATTTTTTAATGTTTCAAATGCTGCAAATTGTTTGATTCAACTCTAACTGTGTTTTATACTCTTCTCAAATAAAAAAAAAATTCATGAATAAATTTGCATTAAAAAAATTTAGTTTCTATGCAAAACCAAGATACTATTTAAAAATTGATTAAAAATTGTTTGTGATTTAACCTTCTAACTAAGAAAATCTATTTTTATTACCAAAAATATTTTTTGAAAGAAATGTAATAACCATAAACATCAAAACTATCAACTGCAACATTTGTGGCAATGAAATAAAGTAACAAATTCAAGATTAAAACAGTGTTGCACTCAACCAATCTCAACTTTAGTAGTCACACCAATGAAAATCTACTGAAAATCAATGAAAACATTGTTAATATAAATAAACATTCTCACAATCCATGTAATTTTATGTTCTCCAGATGCCAGACAATAAAACTAAGACTCAATTTCATGTATATCCAATTATTCGATGTTTTTATATCAAAACATGAAATATTATTTCTTCACTGACATTGTTTTACATTCTTAAACGTTTTTGTCAATACTAAAGTGTTCGACCGTGAAATTGTCCAGAGATTATAACTAACCAAGGTATTAAGCTGCATTAAAAAACATTAAACAATTAACGCCATTTGAACATTCAAAATATTGACTTTAAACAAACGCTTAGAAACATTAAACAACCTCCTACTGCGCTTAACAAGCCGTTATTTTATGTAAAACGGGAAACAATTAAAATAACGCATTTGAATGCAATTTATGAGTAGTTCAATGTACTTTCCATACGATTAAAGAGTGGAAAAACAGATTCACTGAATGTAGACCATTTAATTACCTGTATTTTGCTGTCAAACAGGTTGAATTCTTCAACAATACCCAAGCAAAACAAAACCAACTGCACTACGCAACGCGCCGCACTAAACTGATTTCAGTTTTTATTACGAAATTTCTGCCGAAACAAGTCCGATACAATCGTGTTTATCTTGACTATCGCCAACCAACCGGCTTCAAGACTTGAGTCAGTTGATGATGACTCCAGTTTACCCTCGTCTACTCAGGTACACTACTTCAACCACTTTCGATTAAGATATTCCGCACACTTAGTCACTGTTTTCTTTCAATCGTCAATTGCTTGCCGTCGTTTATCGATGCAGTTTGCCATCGGCGCTGACACTGAAGCGGCAGTTATCGTAATAATAACGAGCGCCGATTGGGAAATGGACTTTTGTTTAGCGTTCTAGTAGCGTAGAGTATGGCGCAATGTGGTGATGGTTATTGTCGATTGAGAGTGTATAGTTTACGCTAGATTTGTAAATAGCGAAATTTACAAAAATACTGGCGGTGGCTCTAGTTGGAGAACATCATCTAATCAACTATGCTATTTATTAGACAACATATTAATATTCATGTTTATATAATTTTTTAATGTTGGCATAATAATTCTATAATTTAATTTCTTCTAGAAATTTACTTATTTGAACAACTTTAGTATTTTAAAACTTGTAAAATTTGCTGTAATGTCGGGTAACAACAAGGTTTTCAATTTCTTGAATAGTTTGTCGAGCTTACATGTAAAATACATGAAATATTTTATTATATTCTGCATAGTATTCTTATCAACATGACAATTGACACTGCCTGTGATAAAAATAGATCTGTTTTTCTAGCAATAATTTGTCAGATGTTCTAACCTCAATTTAATTTCAATAGTTCATAAACAAAACTGTATTATTATATTACAAAAACCCTTATTAATGACGAATTAAATTTAGTAATAATAAAAATTCTTGTTATTTTTGAAGCGTAGTGTATCCATGCCGGGTACAAACACCGTACATGAACTCCATTCCATTATACTGCATCAACCACCAGGATTATTAGCAGTTATTGGGACTGAATTCTGTAGGAGTATATATTATATTGAATGTATCCTCAGCAGGATACTCCCGCAATTTTTGAATATACCTTCCCGCCACTGCCACAGTAAGACGGCTTACCGACTGAGCTGCGGAGCGGACATTAGAAAGTTATAACTAAATTTAGTATTTGTGTACATAATATTGCATTTTTCTAATAATCAAATCTAAATTTGCGCCCAATTTAACAACAGACGCCAAATTAATAATTTTAAATTTACGCATGCGCAATTGATCTCTTACAGCTCTTCTGCCCTAAATGAAACTTCACTATGAATACAAACGCGCTAACTTTAAATATATTAGATATCCCCATAAAATCAAACATTTCCATGTCCCTAATTAAATTGATTATAATATCGTATAAAACAATTAATGGCGACTGCAATGATAGCGAGGTGCATATTCTGAGAGCATGGGTTCAAATCCTGATAGGAGTACATTCAATGTCATATGTGTCCTTACAGAATTTGGTCGCAATATCTGTTGATGACTCTGGTAATTAACGCAGTGTAGAGAATGGAAACTGACACCGTACGGTGTTGGCATGGTTGCAGTACGCTCCAAAAGTAATGCCAATAAATAACAAGTTACTTCTTCTATTTTAAACGTAATATATTTATTTTCATCAATTATAGCCTACTTCCAATTATATGCTTTTGATTAATTAATAACCAAAGTGATTAGTCATTAAGTTGCCAAGTGCAAACAATTCCGAACCCTCTGCGCCCTTGATACATTATTCAATTAATCAAACTCAATTAATTCCCATCGCACGAATTCCGAATTTTTGACCTTTCCCACGCATTCACAACGCAATGGAATCGATGGCGAAACATAAGTATTTGCCTAAATTACATCAGCGACTCAAGTTCAGTAACAACGCAACTATTAATTAATTACACGCATTATTACGTTAATTATGGTACACATTATGCCAGTTTAAGGCTGACGCCACCGTTAACGACATTGCTGTTCGCGCACGCGGCGATAAAATCAATGCAGAGGTAATAAATATTTAATAACCGCTTGGCTATATTTGGGATATTACATGTAATATGCACTGCTAGACGGCTTGACTTCTATTGACTTGTAATTGTTGTCTGGGTGGCCTAGATTTGATCGATTCACTTCCGAGTTTCGATTTGTTTTTACGAACCAGGTGTGAGCGCAGTGCGAAAATAGTATGAGACCATGACCGACATCGACTTAGTCACAAAGTCGAACAATCAACGAGTTTTGCCAAGAATATCCATTATGGTTTTCTTTCATGTAGTGCAACTTTCCATGTTTTGTCCAAAATGCAGTTAATTAACCATCTGCGTAATTCACTCGGATCGGTTTGCGCGCAGTATTTTCCTAAAAATAAACCAGCCTGGCTTGTACTTCAGACACGTGTCAAGGAGAAGGAATAAAATGGTGATGGAATGTCTGAAATCAAAAAGGCTGCCTTTCAAGTGGACGCTATCAAATAAAAATTTGCATTTGCGCAACAGCTTGTACACACTCGAATTGTGAGCTGGCGGCGGCAATTTGAAGCACACTTACTTTTATCTTCGGTGCTGCGCTATTGGCAAGTTTTTTAGGCTGCGTCTTTTCTTAGCTGTCCTTATGCCTTCTTAACGTTTTTATCAAAAAAATTTTATTGATCAGCAAGGAGGGAAGATTGGTGGGTGAGGAGACGGTACCAGATTCATTAATCTTGAGCTTGCGAAGATTTGCAAATTGGGTGGTTTTTCTTTTTTTCTCTTACTTTACTTTAGCATCCTGCGCCATCTACTGCTTCGTACTAAAACTTGGAGCGCAGTACATTTGTGCTCTGATGCCTTCTCAGCAGATGGCACGCAATGCAATACATTTGTTGAAATGCTTTTTTATTGAACAGGTTATGTTCTTTAATTTCCCCGTCTGTTGCAGAGTAACGACGCCGGACCAGCGTCTCTATTTCCGTCAAGAAATGCGCGCGAACTCCCTCTCATCTTGCGTGTCACGTTCTAGTTGGGCGACTCTCAGTGTCATGGAAAGCCGCCTCACATTCTTTCAGAAATCCAGGAAGTCACATGAAATTAAACCAAGTCTGTGTTGACACTCCAATAATACTCCTTCACTTATGTGTAAACTTACCCCTAACTTCTCCACGTTTATTCTAATAATATAATTATATGACGACACTTTACGATGTTTGCAATTTGAATTCCAACTAGTTTCGCAACTACTACCAACTTTTATTAATACTGAAATGTTTCAGGCGTTTCTAAAGTGCATGACTCATAGTTCTGATTAGATTCTAAGCCTGTAATAGTTCTTCTCAAGAGATGCAAAGCATCGCTGAGCTATTAACTAATGAGACAACTCTTGATCTACTTACAGGCTTCACAAGGTGTCACAGAACAAGCAGCTAATTTAATATAATAAAATCGCAAAATTTATTTTAACCTAAATTTGTTATCTTAAACAATAATTCTAGATAGAGAGAGTATTAATGATAAAAGCAGGGTAGGTATGAAAGATGGGAAAGTTTATTCCAGATTTATTCCAGAGAAATACTACAAGAAGTGCAAAGGTGTGTGCTATCGATTGGGAGACGCAAAACGCTAGCTCGTGGCAAATCATAA
>JAODIE010000006.1:433869-468000 GCA_027575565.1 Diploeciton nevermanni
GAGAAATACTACAAGAAGTGCAAAGGTGTGTGCTATCGATTGGGAGACGCAAAACGCTAGCTCGTGGCAAATCATAATGAGCAAGATCAGATTAATAATTTACACGTTTAGTACATTAATGGATTTGTGCAGGAAGCATAAATGCCGGCAGTTGCAAGGCGGCAGCTGAAAATGTGCGTGTTAGTTTGACACTAGTTTCGACACTTTCAGAACTTGGAGGACTTCCAGAACAAGTACAAGTGGCACACTGAAAATGGTGTGGATATATTAAACGGTTATATCATTAAATTCTGGAAAATTCAAAATTGCAAAAATAAATCAGTTTTTGATATTTACTTAGTAAAGCTTTACCAATTAATAATTAACTGATGATTATCTAGATGTTATATAGGGCTAGACCACATAGGACTGAACTCGATTTAACCAAATTTAGTACCTGTGAGCTGATTATTATCAATATTTAATTATTTGCTTCAATTATAATTCTAAAATTTAGTTATTCTGTTTTTAACCTCTGTTGAACTTCTTTTTCTTGCTCTCTTCTAACTCAAGGATATTGCTAAACACACTTTTTATCCTATATTAGAAAGATTGTAACCCTTTTTAGATAATTATCTCATTTTACATCGTGTGCACTTCTTTCAACTTGTTTAAACATTGTTCTTCAAACCCTGCAGTTTCCTGCGGTAACCACATCTAATAAGTCACTCAGTATGCATTAAAAGCATAATTACTCTAGCAAGCATTTTCCACATTGAGCACTCTAAAATAATACTGAATGGAAAGTATGCTCGGAAAGACTTATGTTTAATTATTTTTGTCTGGTTTATAAAACTGCCACGTTTTCCTTAATTAGTCCTTAACTTTAGGCCCAGTGCATCTGTTTTCTGTGGCGGTATCTAATTAAAGCTACAACATTGTGCTACCACCTTTCCTCATTTTCTTATTATTTTCACTTCCTTGTGGTTGTTCCTTCGTCATCCACGCAACATTTTTAATTATGACACTGCCGTTCTGAATGTAAATTTAATTAAAATTGTCTTTTACTTCATTTAGAATAAAACCCTTTCTGTATTTTTTTAAAAGCAGTAATATGTAGCAGAATTCAATTTCTGTTTAATCTAAATTCCTACTCTCAATAAAATCTTCTCTATCGTAATCTTCTTATCATGCACAGGGAAAGTTTCCGCCTGCGTACAGAATAAAATAACAGAGCAAACGTTTTAAAAAGCGGAAAACCAAGCAAAAAAAAGTTTCAGTTTTGTGACTCGATTCCATCACTCTTCCAACACTTTAAGTCCCTAACTTATTCATTAACTAATTAGGCAGCGCCACTTTTTCCACAGCGCGCGATTAAAATTAAAGCAAACAACTTATTTTGAACAAGTTATTAACATTCAAAAAGCGCTTTATCAATGGACAAACGCAGTACATTTGTGCACATACATTGAACAAATGCAGCCGGAAACGAAAAGTAATAAAGAAGAGCGAAATAAATTCTGCATGCGGCCCTAAAATTTCCCAATCTTTATACCAGGTGGCTGCATGTTTGCGGTAAATTATGCATCAAAACTAAAAGTTCAATTCCCACGTCGCTAGTAACAACGATCAGGCCTCCACTGCAAGCCGCCTCCACTGTGAAGGCCTACCGCGGGTCAATGGGTCGGTTATATAATTTCCGTAATTCTCATACCCGCGAAACGTTTGTTTCGCTGCACTTTTCGAAACCGCAAGTGAACTATTAATCGCACACTATTCCCTCGAGAAAAAAACAGAACTTTAGCCTACTTAATTAACCGCTATTGTGTTCAAAACTTCCCCGATGATAAAATATTAATATAGGTTGTTAATGACCTGCTAGGCATATACAAAGCGTCTTCCAGCAAATTAACACAAATTGAACGCAGTTGAAAAGAGCAATTAATAATGCAGTGATGATGGAAATAAAAGTTTGATAACTTTTTGGAAAAGTTCCATGTCTTAATTTTGGCCGGCGCAATGTAAGTGTTAATTTGATATTAACTTTGTGCTGACTGGGCGTAAAACGTCATCGACCGTTTTGACAAAGTCCTTGGCATAGTAACATAGGAATAGATTCACAATTGAGGTCAGCAAAAGTAAAATAAAAGCAAAGAAACGAGAAAGTGCGGAGGTTAATGCATTAATTGTTAATTAACATTAATGGCTCAAGCCAGTAGGGCACATGGGTGTAGACAGTCCGTACAAAATTGTCCTTTGAGAGCGGACATGCTTGCGTAATGATCACGCAATGCAGAGTGATAAAGAAGTAAAATATTTGCCCCATGGCTATCTAAATAGTGTCCAGTGATTAATTCATTAAGAACACATATTATTACATACAACATTATTAACTAAGAGACCGTTGTGTTGTCTTTGTTTAGGTTACCTCAGGAAGTGTATTTTTCTAGTTAAAGCAATATTTTTGTTTGGTAAATGTTTGTTGGGAAACAGTGTTAATAAGCTGTTATGGAACATTGTTTCTTTGTAGGTTGTATGAGACAACCAAACAATTATATTGTATTGATTAAATAGACAGCTTTGAAAACTGATTTGTAATTTTCTATTGAGAGGCGGCAAAAGTTTAATAAAATTGGTTTGTTTTGATTTTTAGTCAGGTATTGAACAAAACAATTTGCCGCCTACAGCCTGCAAAGACAATAATTCAGAAAATTTCAGCACAAAATTGATTTTCGTTTCCCACAAATTCCACTTGATTCTTACGATTCTAACCCACACTTGATTCAAGTGTGAACTATAATCCAATCTCTTAAAACACAAACTACAAATATGATTCGCACCAAACTGCATTTCTATTTCTGGCATTACTGTTATCAGTACAACTGGCAAAAGTGCATATATATATATAAAAAAAAAAAGAGGTCGCGTATTACCTTGCCGAAATCTAAATTAATTTGGCAACAATTCATAAGTTGATATTTCTGGTGCGGCTGGTATTTTCAGCGCGGGGTGCAATTTTCATCGGATTGGCCTTTCTCGGTATGCGCCGTATGTAATTTAGAGTGCTAATGTGTGTGTAGGCGGCGGCGGGCATTCGGTTTGGTAATTCAAAAGGCGGCGGCACTCTGGCGGGGCCGCGCGTATCGATCAGACGAAAGTGGTGAGTATGTCGACTGGGCACCACTCGTCACAAAATACTAACTAAAAATAGGACCACTATATATATTTGTATTTTAATTGATTAATTTGTGCAGGAATTTGTTCATATGTAAGATGTCCAGTATACTACAAGAATTTATCTTGGACAAACGAGATACCGAGGAGAACTCAGCGACCAAAGTATTCAATTACTGCACAAGCTCCGCTTAAAAAATATTTCATAAGAGTATTAAGTTCCAAACGTCAGTTGACTCATCCTTGCTTTACCAAAAATCCTAATTATTCAATCATACGTTTTGTGCGTTTTTCTTCCTTTCTACTCTGTTTGTTCACATCAGGTTTCTACACCAAAATTTGCATTCATTGCGTTCTTCGTCCATGCCATGCATGCCAGGAAGCAGATAAAAGAAAAAAATTAAATTACGAGCACACGGCTTTATTCAGCCTCTTCCTGCCTCGCTGCTTGCTTTTGATCATGTACTAAGCCGATTATCTCATCTTGAGCGTATCTTTTATGCCGCATTTCAGCATAGTTTATCTCAATCAGCACATTTAACGGCCCACAACAGTTTCCAATCAAATTTATTTATTTTGGCGAAACAAACAATTTGGCATTAAGACCAAATCAAATTAGAAATAAAAGCAAAAGATGGTTAACTTTTGAAGTTTACCAAAAGTAGAAAAAAATAAGAGTACGCCGTAACGTTGATGATTGAAAACGCTGAAAAACTAAAACGTTTGAAACCAATGCGCGGCACGCTAATTTCCTGAAGGCAATCAATACGTATGTGCACTGCTTGGAAAAAGATGAAAATAAAAACAGTGTGAAGCGGAAATCGTGTAAAACGACGCAGACTTTGACGTTGGAAATTCATTTGAGATCTTTAGAAGCAGTTTGCAAATTATGACATTTCTTGCAGTGAAAAATCAATTTCAGAGCAAAGCAAAAGTTGTCGACTTATTAGAAAAGTTTTTCGTTGTTTTCTTCGAGTTTTCGTCCAGTATTTTTTATGGTTTTCTGTGGTGGACAAGATGAGAGGTCGTAAAAGGACGCAGATAAACCGGTAGGAATCATCAGTGAAGACGTAAGATTTGGGTTGCAGCAAGAAAATAAAGAAATTTACAAATAGATTTTTATCCTTACTGCTGTGTGTTACCATCTCTAGTTTTACAAGATGCGTTTTCCTCATACATCTTTCAGCCAAACATAAAATAAGATGCTTACCGTAAACAAAATTTTTAATTAATTTATTTTAAGCTTATATATAAAAAGTCAGGAAAATGTATTAAAGTAAGCAATTAGTGCTTTTCTAGTTTCAACAATGCATTTTAAAAGTAATTAACTGCAACAGAATCATTTGACACGCGTGCTGGAACTATGTGAGGAAGACATAAAAATAATTCAATTGAAAGTTTTGTTGCGTTTGTTTTTCCGGACGTACGTACGTATGACACGGAAATCACGCGCTATCGTTTTGTTAGTTTTACATATTCGTATGCAAAATTGGTCGACGACACAAACCACAAACATGTTCTGCATTATTTTCGCATAATTATGTTATTAACGACACATCATACGTATGACATTCAAATGAAACAAGAGAACAATGTGTTTAAAGAAAAGGTTTTCTAGCGTTTATTACTTAACGAATATATTTTGATTAACAATAAAGAAATCGAATTTCAGTAAATTACCAGGAATTTTTTTGGTAAATGTGAGAAGTATTTGTTTTGAAGTACCTTAAGATCTTATTTGATAATTTCATAGTTTTTCTTAAGTTTCATAAAGTTTTAAAGTTTGTCCATTTTACAACTAATTTTTTGCAACGTTTTTTGTAAAACTATTTACAAAATCCTTTATACCACCCCACTAGAGTTTTTAAGTGCGCCTGTGGGAATCTCTTTGACCAATTTACGACTTAGGGCCCTGTCGCTTAGCGAAAGCTTTGCTCACAGCAGACGCCTTGCTTCTAGCGGCGGCAACAAGGCAGCGCAACTCTTTCAGCGCACGACTTTTTAACACTTGATCTATTCACTGATCTATGCCGCAAAGCCTTTTCATCATGTCTCACTGCGTGCACTCTGCTTACGTGATGTGCAATTATGCAGAGAAAATCGTGTAATCAACCGAGAAGGATTCGAAAAATATCTGCTTAGTACTCCTCCAAGGAAGAAAACAAAAACACACTCCAACTTAGGAGCACGGTGTAAAACAGTAATTGTATCTATTATTTAAATATTACAAAACGAGGAAGGGTTGGCACATGATTATGATTACCAGTTGGCAGCAGCGAGGACGGTGAAGTACTGAAACCGGACGCCTTCGAGGCGTGTTGGCGGCAGACGAGTGCAGCGCGATTAAAAGTGCTCAAAGGCACGAGCAATTAGCAAAGTCCTCTGTATTTCACCTTAAAAGCTTACTAATTAGTAAGCCTAACAAGATGAATATGCTTAGTTTATAACCGCAAAGTGCTTTTAAAGCGTCGGCGGCAGAAAATTTTACGCGCGCTGCACAATCAAACTTATATGTGTTGTAGGTTTTGTTAATTCAAGTGAAGTACAACTGTTAACATAGTATCATAAATAAAGTATAATTTAGAGTATTCTTGAGTATAGTTACGAAGTGTTTAAGATTCAATATGTTGACAAAACTTTACTATAACACTTACTTTCGGTTACTTGGTAAAACGTTGAAGGCATGTTGCCTTCTTCAGTATAGTTATAGGATGTTGCTTGCTTAACTGGGTTTCTATATGTATATGATTCTACATATGTTGCTTTGACTTGTATTGCTACTTATGGATGATGCATCGCATTCTAGATTGAGGAGAGTAACTTGCGAAAGATGTTGCTTGCTCTGAGGGAGATTCTCGACTGTGCTCAAATTTCCAGGATTCGTAGCCATTAGACCTCGGTGTTTTGTGGCGCTGGCGATGCGATGCGATGCGATGCGCGTCGTGACATATCGCGCGACTTCGCAGATTTCACGAACAGTAGTAAAGTTTTATCAACATGAAGAATAATTTGCATCTTTCTATTTAGTGCGTAGGATATTATGATGACACACGTCTGAACTGAACCATTCTGTTTGACTTGATTCTTTGAAAATTTAAACAACTTCCGTCTACTAAAATAATACTAATTTTTCTTCTTGTCAATGCCGCAGAAAACAGTGCAATAGAACTACTTTTAACATCTTAATTTAAACATCCAAATATGACTTATCATTTTCTCCGAAACTACTTATTGTTTAATATGAGTTAGATATCATTTAAAATAGCGTGTTACCAATGGCAATAATTTGTATCAAATGTTATTTTCAGTGAAAGCAATGTTTTTTATTCCCATGTTGTGTCATTATTTGTAAGCCGAAAGGTCAGCAGACAATCAGTGCAGACTGTTGCCTACAGTACATAGAGTATGTAGGATCATGCGGTGGAAATATTTTCCTTGCTTTTGTTTGTTTTTTGTCCTTTCGTCGAGTTTTGATGATGTGGGCGAATGGACCATTGCGGAAACGCAGCAAATAGAAAATAGGGAAATTTAGTATACTAACAAACTGCATAAATCACGATGAATTCAAATGGAATTACACTGTTAAGTAGGTTTACAACTTTGAATATAAATGTTTTTCTTGATTTGAAAGCAAACAAAATGTAATTGTAATTAATATAGAACATGATGGTGCTTTTATGGTCTGCTAAAATAGATCATTTATTATTTGCAGTAATGAGAAATGAATGATGTGAGTATGTGTCAATTGAAAATGGCAATTAATTATTATTAACTGATGCAAATTTGAAAGTTGTATGTAAAAATTTCTAGATCCAAATTCAACAATTATGAAAGTACAATTTACGATTGCAATTAATCAATATTTTCCTATTTAAAATCCACATGAAATATTCATTGAAATGCTAAACATGAATAGCATGAAAACATTTTCAATTGAGTTGAACAAATGCAACTATTTTATACAAAACAGAATAATACAAATAACATTGTGTTCATGCATTCAATAAATAATTCATTGTACGATGTGAAAGAACTAATTTATTTTGAAACAATCAGTGCAGAATTCCAGAAGTTTTAGAAACTTCTTTTAAAGCACCAAACAAAGTCCGCTTTTTTCTTTCGTATCCAATATAATTAACTGCACACGTTGCTCTAAGTAAATACATCTTATATAATTCACAATTCCTCTTTTGGGTGTCTTTCTTTCCGCAATCAGAAGTAAAGACTCATCAAGTTGACGATGTTGAGAGCCCTTTATAGTTATAAAGTCGTTATAACGATCTATACTTGGACGCAGCGAGTAAGAGTAATTCTACTCTAAAGTTATGAGGCAGTGATTAGGTTTGCCGGTGGCGTTCGAGCGGTCGGTGGCGGCGAGCAACGCGGCGGCAAAAATGCCAGGGTTGGCATACGTCATCCGTACCCCGTGCGGTGGTACCGAATCGATTACAGGCAAACTTCGCAATATGACTTCAAAATAACACTTTACATATTATCTGCTGACGCGAAAGCCGTGAATCAATACTTTGCAACTTGGAGTGAAACTGAATGAAAATGTGAAACTCAATACTCATACACACACAGATGGAATAATTCATTTGAAATGCGTGAAAGTTGTGCAATAGTAAGTAACAAAACATGAATCCGCTTCATGTCAGTAAAAATGGTGCAAGTAAGAGCGAGCAGTAGGTTGTCAGAAGCAAGAATAATAATGAACAAGTCGATTTGCTTGTGACGATATTTGTTACATACGACTCGGTGTCGGTGTGATTGTCTGGTTGCGACCCCGCTCGCCGGCGACGCCAGATGGCGCTGCGAGCCGCCACCAAGCGGGCGAGACCGTGCCGCGCCACTATGTATAAATGGTGTAGAGACCGTAGGGGCTGTGGTGGGTTGTATTGAATGTGGCGGTGGCAGTGGCGGCGGCGACCGGTGCGAAACTGACGTCGCAAACCGGCGCGGCGGCTGACGGAACGCAGCGGTGAACAAGTGCACAAAGAGCGCAAACTCCAACAGCGGCGGCAACATAAAATTGCAGGAGTGTTGGAACTCCGAGAGCTTTTTATCTAGCGCTGCGTTTTGTGTTCAACGTCATTATTTTGTTCTTTTGTGCATTATTTACGTGCTACCTACATATCCTGCTGCAAGATGCTATTTTGTTAATTAAAACAAGTTGCGGGGGCGGCCAGAAATTTCATCATTTGCTCTTTGCAGTTTTCTTAAATTTCCAACTAATATATAATTTGATTGACGTTTCTATTTGATTTTCATCCACTGTTCTCCACTATTTCGGTATTTTCGGAAGAAATATCATTTGCCCCTGACACACATTAGGGTCAATTCCGCCGAAAATAATTCCTTATATCGCCAACGTAATACAATATAACGTTTGATATATTGTCTTTTCTCCCATTTGGTTTCCGCCGCTAATATTTCCTCATAGGAGCGTCTCTCTTGCTTTGATATTCTGGCAGGACCGCCTCCACGACAGAAGCACATCCTACAACATCTTTTTAAAATTTTCTGAGTTGGCCCTTCCCACAAAGCAACCGTCGTCACAGCCTGGACCAGTCCGACTGGTCTAACGCAATTTATTGCTGGAATCTTTTCTAATTTTTCTAGTTGCTTCTCATCGTTAGTTTTGTATCTTGTTGGGGGTCTGATGGATTGCACCAAGCCAACAAAAGAGATGAACAATAACTGAATGCACTTGGAGCTTTAAGATTGCAACATTACAGCATTTTAATATTATTTAATTCGCTTAAAAGTATTCATTTTAACAAAAACATAAAACAAGAAAATACTGTAAAAATTATTTATTAGGGTATTGTTAAGTGTGGTTACGAAGTGTTTAAGATTCATTGTGTTGAGAAAACTTTACTATAACACTAGGTTTAATCACCTGGTAAAACGTTTTCGGCATATTGCTTTCTTCAGTATCTACAGTATCTATTTTACGATACGGGAAATAATTGTTACTTAAATTTCTTTGTATTGTTATACCTTAGTTGAGGTAACATATTAATACTGTTCGTGAAATCTGCGAAGTCGCGCGATAAGTCACGACGGGTTCTTCTACGCATCGCCAGCGCCACAAAACACCGAGGTCTAATGGCTACGAATCCTGGAAATTTGAGCACAGTCGAGAATCTACCTCAGAGCAAGCAACATCTTTTGCAAGTTACTCTCCTCAATCTAGAATTCAATGCATCATCCATAAGTAGCAATACAAGTCAAAGCAACATAATACAATATAGAATCATATACATATTGAAACCCAGTTAAGCAAGCAACATATCAACTAATGCAAAGCAAATACATGTAAAACATGCAATCTAATACAATACTTATAACACTAATAAGCCACTGATTTCATCCATCTACCAACAATGAGTAGCAATACAAGTCAAAGCAACATAACACAATATAGAATCATATACCTATAGAAACATATATCTCCCAGTTTAACTAATGCAAAACAAATACATGTAAAACATGCAATCTAATACGGTGTCTAACACTAAAGCTTTATGCTGAAGGAGGCAACATGCCTTCAACGTTTCACCAAGTGACTAAAAGTAAGTGTTATAGTAAAATTTCATCAACATAATGAATTATTTATTAATCAGAGTTATTTATATAAGTTTATAGAATTTTGTTAGAGTTGAGGCAACTTGTTGAGAAGTTACAAGATATGCTTTCTTTACTTGGTTAAAATAATTTCTTCGTTATACTTGATAGAATTCCATTGCACGCAAGATTGTATTATTTACTTATGTTTCGATTTTCTTTGTATTTTACTTGAAATTATTGAAAACTACAGATTTTTTTTCCGGTATTCTTGTTAACTAACTCTCCGTCGTGTGTGGTTGACTGTTCTTGGTCAACCTAGGCCCTAATGAGCCTTAATAGTTCAAAGAAGAAAGGTTGCTAAAATAACAGCAACAGACGTTAAATTAGATGTAAATTTTTTCCATAAAATACAAAACTAAGCTACTAGGTGTCGCTTAATTCTACACCCAATAAATAATTCAACTGCTCTTTTTCATTTCCTCTCATTTGCTACCTTTAAAAACTGTTTACAAACACGCAATCCTAACACATTTTCTTCAAGTAGCATTCCATTAGAAAAGAATCACAGAATTCTCGCCTCCCTCGTCATTTCGCAGGGTAAACAAGCTGTGCTTTACTGTGTTCACCATTTTCGCATGCACGACTGCCATGCGCTTGCTTCATATGGATTAGTGAATAAGTCGTGTATGTGCTATCGCAGTTCGTGCAACGCTTCGAAACGCATCCAAACTCTCTCTCGCCGGCAGCCTCTTCTATTGACTAAAGTCGTTGAACAAATATTTGCAAAACAAACGCATGTTTCAAAAAAGCTCGCTTTTACGCGTATTCAGCAACATTTGCGTGCAACATAATCAACCGAGATTATGTCTGCCATATGGACTGTTGGTAAATGAAGCAATGAAAGTGAGGATAATTGATGAGTGACTCATACATCCATTCAACTCACATATTCATTCTCAATTTGAATAATTATGATTAAACAATCCAGGATATGTTGTCGGCACTTACCTGGAACAAAAATTAATAATTAGAAATTTACAAAACTAAACTGATATGCAATAATGTAGAGTATCTAATAATATAAAAATCGGATGTAAATTTTATATGTTTTTTTCCAGTGAGATTTATAGCGAATAGAAAATTTGGCGAAATGGAATAATTGCTTTCATAAATGTCTTATTCAGCTTTTCTCAAGGCATTGCTGTTCTTGATAAACGATTATTATTCATATTCGTTCTGGTAATTCGCTCTTTCCAGAGTAGGGTTGAGGGGACGGAAAGCGGAGAAATAATGCTTTGCGTTTCAGAAGAGTGATTAAGTGGACCACACGCCATAATTTGGGTAAAATTATCGCTTGGTCAAAAAGTGAATCAAATAATATGCCACACCAAATAATTCTTACACCCTGAAGAAATCTCTATAACTAGTCTTGAGTTTAAAAACATTAGAATAAAATTGCAATAGTGAAACAACTATCGATGATAAATTTAAACTCTTGAAATTCGTCCAACTAAACTCAGCGTTTTTCTAATGGAACAAGAGACTTGATAAAACCATCGCATAAACCTGGCCGAGAGTAATCGTTACAGAAATGCGGTCAGCCTCTAGTTCTTGCCAGCATAGCAAAGACCCCATAACAAACCGACAGGAAGAAGGCGCTTTCAATGACATTATGCGGGCGAGCTGCTGGCACGCGCAAAAAGAAGCCGCATGCCATCACCGAGAGTGCACACAACACGTATGTGTCAGCAGCTTTTGGGTTTCAACCCTTGTTATTAGTTCCAACATTCCCATTACCACCACCAGCACTACAGCATGATGCTTCATATGCCATTGCCTGATGATGAGATAATCGCGTAGGAAGCGCTAATGTGCACGCAAAGCAGGATAGAAATTGAACTTTAAGCAAAACCATTATTATTATTTTGTGAGATGACATGAAAATCAAACTCATTTTGATACAGCAAGAGAATCAAAGTACACACTCTCATTCAAGGAGAAATCGATTTTTACCATATAGTTGACTCGTGAGGAAGAAAAAAAATCTTCATTAATTTATCTTAATACCACTATCAATCGCGCCTCCTTGTTATTTAGCTTTTTTGCCGCGTTGCCGCCTCCGACGCGCAAATAAATGTCTATTTAAGTTAAACATTCGCGACGTGCACTTATTGAAGCAGCCTGAATTTATGTGAATTATACATTATTATACTCACACCCTGTAATTGCCATCCACCCGCACTGACACATGGATTTTTATAACTCGCTTGGTGCTATTATTTAGTTTCTTTCGCTCCACAACTCGCCCAACTTTGCACAAAGTTGCAAAAGCCAGGCAAATTTATTCCAACAAGCATGTGCCGGCATTTGGATAAAATCTTTTTCGTGTACGTAATAATTGTGCGGTCGTCTAAGAGGATATCGTGTTGTGAGAAGTAAACACACGTCGGGATGCTAGAGATTAAAAGCTGGCGCATTTGCGCGCACCGAGTACGAACAATGTGAGCCAGTCAGTTTTCAAGCGGAGGATACACTTCCTGTCTTTGGTTGTTATTCTTGTTGTGTAAGTGAGGTAGCAGTGGAGTGCAGGAGGCAAGCAAATGGCAGAAGATGGTAACAACTGAAACTGTGTGGTGGAAGCGATGTGCTTCGCTGAGCTTTCTAGAATTCAATTTTTGCTTTGGCTGCTATACTAAGAAGTGTTGACTAATAGCGTTATAATAGTTATAATAGACTTTAGTTTCCATTTCAATTCCACAAAAATGCTTGTAAAATATATTATATTATTCATAATTAAATTTATGGTGTAGTTTAGGTTGCAAATTGTCTCACTGTAACTCTTTATTTTAGGTTATAATTTAAACAATTTTCATTCTCATTAAAAAAAACATGATCTACATTCAAGAGGATTATAGAAAATTCTACTTTGGAATTATAAAATATTCCCACTTTCTTCTCACTGCTCCACTTCATGATAATTAAATCCAGGTCACGAACCTTATTGTGTATCTTCTCTTGCTCTTACAATCGATGTAATAGTTCACCCAGGTAATTTTAGGCATCTAGGCATTTTAAATTATTCTGAGAGCTGTTCATATAGTTTTTTACATTATTTTCTGGGGATTGTATTCGTTGGCCTAGAATTTACCGGCGGGTAACAAATTCTAATTGCTAATTTTAAAACTAATCCATGCGTTAAATTATAATGATGAAAACGATGAGAATTTTGAGGTGCAGGATGATGGTGATGAGCAGGATTGAGAGTACATGATGAGCACGCAGTAAGTGTAGATATAGAGGTAATAGCAGATAACATTAATTGAAATATGGAATGTACAGTGATGATTAAGAAGCCAAAAATTTTATAAAATTTGCTGAGCTTAATTTAATTTAAAACTAGATTAAAATTCGAGAAGACTTTTTCATGTATTTTGAGTTACGTACTTTCTTTACATCTTTTATTTTTTCTGAACTAAATAGCACTTTCATGTCCTCTTCTTGTCTCTTCTTGTTGCATCATTAACTATTAATCGCGTTTTAATCCCGCCCTTAATCCCGCCTCGCTTTAATTATCCCTCAAAGTTCATAAACTTCTCCTCGGATGTCGTGCGCCATGTAGGGCTTTGTAATGGCAAAGAAAACTGTAATTTGTCATTGTCGCGGTTGTTAACGTCTGCGAAATTAATAACGTCCAATGAAATTTAAATTCTACGCGGTGCTTTTGTTTTTTTTTTTCAGAAGGAAATTAGAAAAGCCCCAGTGCCGGAAATTTTACCTCACACATACGAACTGAAGGACTTAAATCAAATCGTCTCCAAGACGCTCTGGCTTTTAAAGTGTGACGAGTAAGGTTAATCCGTAAAAGATTAACTCCTAAAGCGCCTAAAAATCGAAGAAATTAAAGTTAATATCAAATTATTTTTAGTAAATTCCGAAAGAAAAAATTGTGAGATATATATGCCTCATATAGATTTGTTATCTATATAGGGTAGATATGACTAAGTTGATTATCATATTCTTTAGCACGACGGTACTACATGTTTAATCTTAAAATCCAAGGTTTTCTTTGTTCCTTCACACGTCTAGATCTTGATTTCTTCAAAGTGCTTCTTATTTTAGACTTGACCTACCTAAATGCAGCTAATTAATCTATTTCTGAATTTGATTTTTAATTTTGTTTTACTTTAAAACTATAAAAATGCATTCTACCATCTCTGGAGTCTTCTTGCTTACATTCTGTTACTGAAATGTATCGATTTCAATATAAAACAATTAATGTCCAAGTTGAATGACTTCTAACTAAACAACATTCTGAGCATATACCATCAGCAAACAATAAACATTTGTCCAACTAGCAGTGTCAATATCAGATATTTCAACTCGTCGCAAACATGTCCGCCAGCCAAAGACATGGGTGAATCAGACACATGCATTGGTTGATGCATTGCTCCAATTGATTTTATTAAGGTTTAATTTAAAAATCGATATGCTATAAATAGAAGCTACATAGATGACACAAGTGGAAAAATACAGCGTAGAAACTCTATTCAATATTCATCGTTCAATAGAAATTTCTTTCTTTCCTTTTAAATCGAATCAACTTTTTGCTGAGTTTGAAAGTTGAGCTTTTTAAGATTCTTTTATTTATTTATTGTCGTATTTAGTTTAAGATAAGAAAACATCTACGATGAGAAGATTCCTGTTCTCCTCTGTTTTATTAATTCGCTGGAAATTTAAGTAAACACGACGGAAACGCATTTATCTCTGTAAATCTCTCGCCTTCTTCCGCATAGTCATCGTCGGAAGTCGTCGCTGCAGAAAATTTCCTCATTCTTATTAAGTTAAATCTGTGCGTTAATAATGATAGCAGTGAATTAAGAACAGAGTAGAAATGCGCATAAACCGAGCATGCAGGTGAAAGAATTGGAAAATGTACGCCGATCGTAGAAATTAGAGGAAAGAAAATACAGTGAGATATGAAGTTCTACTCTCTACGTTCTACACATTATGGAAGAATGAATGAAAATGCAGAAGAGAAAAAATCGATACCTTTACTATACATCAATATGATTGAGAAAATATTGTTGTTAAGAAAAGAATTTGAAAAATTGTAAAAATGTAAGTTGAGTGAAAATTAAGAGAATAGAGATAAAGAGTGGAAAGAGAAAAAGTTTGCAAACATGCGCATTGCGCGTACCCACGAAACCGGGCTCCGTATATCGATTCTTTCTTTCTCTACACACAGAGAGTCAGCATCTCCTTCGGCATGGTAATGGCATGACATCCGCGCCGAGGGCGGCTGCTGCCGCCGCGAGCGCCTACATAACAATCACAAACGCATTCAAGATTAGTTGGTATACATCTTCAACGGTGGTGACAAAATGTAGGTAGCTACAAAAGTTGAAAACTACTGCAACCAAATACACATCGAGAAAAAATATTTAACTAGAACTACTAAATAATAATTAAATTTAGATTTCGTTAGATCATGTTAATCTCTTCATGTTGCCTTTTGAATGTTTTTGTAAGTGTTGTGCCCGCAGAAATTGGCCAATTTTTCATTCTTCACCTATATAAAATATGCGTACATTCTGCCAATACACAGTTGAAAAATCGCCGGAAACAATGTAAATAGCAAATATATCTGCTCCAGGTAGCGCATTTCCTGTGATATTCCTATTTCCATTCAACATCAGCGCTATTTGTAGTGTGTGCAAGCAATATAGCTCTTTTAAATATTTAATTAAAAAAGCGTCACTAAAATTAAATTAACATCCATAATATCTTAATACATTCGAGCTACTTAAATTTATGCATGAGCCGCCTCCGAAAACCTAAATGTAAACTAATTCGGCCTCATTCTTTCTCTCGCAGCTTCCGAAACGTAATGAACCATCCACGAGCCATTGAAAGAGTTTCTTAGAGTTTTAGATTTTTATATGAAGAAGATAACGTTATAGAGTTGTGTTAAAAGAAAACACCGACTGGAGATGTAAAAGAATGAAAAACTTGTAGTCAGAGTACGCGCGAACAATTTGAGAAAAACCAAGTTTTTCAATTAGTAAACGTGTCGTAAACAGTGACAGGAATGAATCAAAATATTCTAAATTATTCATTATGTTTTTGTTCACTAATTTCAATTAGTAATTTGTACATTGTTAAGCCAAATTTAAAAAAAAAATTATAAAAATGTAGAAAAATATACATTGTAAAAAGATTTTATACAATTGCAGAATAATATTGCTTAAGATCTAGTATTATAGATGAACTTGCTTTGATTTATTAATAATTTACTAAAAATATTCTGTTTTTATGAGGTTTTGCTTGAAATTTTCCATAGTGATAATTGCATAGTTAATTATTGCAGTTAATTAAAATATTTAATTTTCTATGGTGTACTGTTGTTTTTAGTGTTTCATTATAAAATGCTAACCTGATTTAATTTTTTATTTCCGAAGCTTCTACTAAAATGAATAGATCGGAACTAAATTTAGTACGTTGTGTTTGATATCACATTTAACTGGATAGCTATGTAAGATATTGTGTGATAAATTTTAACTTGTTACTTTCTTTTGTTTTCCAATCTTACTTGCAGTAAATTCTGAAAAGTGAATTTTTGCCTTCCTGGCGTAATCCAAAATTCGCACATCGTACTCTTTCTCAACTGACTCATGTATCATACTCCGCGGAAAATGGTGGCAATTTGCTGGTTATCTCTACAGCCAATGTGGTTATGTTATTCGTAAGTTCGCCCACGTTCGTCCTGACAGCTTAGAGCAAAGTGCACCAACTAAGGATGATCGCGTGCCACGTCATTGTTCCTGGTAATCTTGAGCCGAAAAACTCAAAGCAACCAACGAGGCAATTAATTCGCAGAATTAGATATCATTTATAATTTCTTAGAATTCTGCGCTTGATGTTGATGCTCGAATAATTATATTCTAATGGATTTCAATTCTGTCACTTTAGTTGATTCAATTCGCGTCATAGAAATCAATTATTGACAGTGTTCATTCATAAATAACGTGTATATTTTATATAACGACAGCGATTGTTTTGTCAAATTAACCAATTAACTCGAGTTCAATATGTAATCATGCGGAAAACATTGTGAATTAAAATATGGACATGGGTATCAAAACGAGCTTGAAATCAATATCAAATTACGGCATCTGCAACAGAAATACAAAGCATAATCCACATAAGACCTAAAATAATTACACAATAATTACATCCAAATGTCGAGATACAAAATATACAACGCAAAGCAGTACGGTACGAAATGATTGCACATCGATAGCAAATGAGTTGGTACAATAACACATTACAAGAACATTGACAATAACACATAGCAAAGTTGCAGATTCAAGGACTTCATACCTCCATATGACCGATTGTTCCGCCGACCTAGCCTTTGTGATAAGTAAAGTTTTCTCTCCGTTTCTGTGTAAAATAGAAGAAGAAAGAGATTAGACATGGTGTAATAGATATAGTAGATAAGCTACAGCTGCAAGAAATAGTCATCAAAGTCACAGGAATTGCCAAGAACAAAGTATTTGTAGAATTCGTGTAATATATGCAACCAACAATACCTGTTATAAATTTTATCACTTTTATTCGAACGTAAAAGTGAAACTGCTGCCGACGAGGTGATACGATAGGTAACAGGGGCTGAAGCAGTAGCCCCCAAACAATCATTACCCAAAATTCTTATTCTTTTCCAACAACAACCTCATGTAAATGTGCAAACTTTCGTTCGCGGGGAACAAATTTATGTTTCCGCATAAAAGTATACAAGATAAATATAAAGCATGAAGCTGTTAATGTTTGTAAATAGTGGTAATTTTGTTTGAGCACTGCTGGTGTGTGAAAAGTGTGATGTGTGAAGGCACCACGGAGCCTAATGTCATGTGAACAAGAATGGTGCCAAAACGACTTGCTCCCGACACGTCAACGAACGAATGAGTCGTAAATGTTACAATGGGTTGTAAAATATCGGATCTAACTGAAGAGTTTGTGTGCAAGAAGAAGGCATTTCCAAGCCGTGACAGTATCAATATATGTTCACTAAGAATTTGTTTTTTTCTTTCTTTATTTGATATTGACAATCAATGCTTAAAAGTGCCCTGTGAACAATCTCTGCTCTGCAATATATTTTCGGATGCACCCCGTTGAAATCCTCGTAATGAGCACCTGGATAATAGTCGCAAGAATTTGCGGTTTGTTCACAGTTTGAAAGCACCGAGAGGCGTTAGAGGCGCAAATAATGTTAGTTAGCCCATGTATGCGGAACACGCAAGCTGATGTTGGTGCGTCCCGTTTCCATATAAATCCTTCTAATTGCATGACTAATAACAAACTCACGAGCGTGAAGGAGTCGCGTGATTCAATTAATGATCAGCACGTTTTAATAGGCTATATCTTCACTGATAAACTCATCTTCATACTGGCTCATGTTACCAATTCTGTATAAAGAATTAAGTGAATTTAATGGAATTGAATTTTTCCTTTATGAAGAGGAACTATGACTAGACTTGCAAAACAAAGATTTTATGAAAGAGAAAGATTTGAGCGCCATTACGATCAACGCAGATGGTGCTTTCAAAGGGAATAAAATGGGTTAATACAGAGTGAACTCAAACTGTAGAAGTGATTTCCAAGAGTGCATTTTGTTTCAAACCACTAACAAGTGAAAAAATTGGTTTATCTTTTTTTCTTTGTCAGGGGTGGCATATCCGGAGGCTGCAAGTGTATGCGATGGGCGGCCTTGATCGCTTATCGATCGCGAGTAAACCTTACGTCACCGTTACACATGCTTTGAAAGCGCATCAATCATACTGATCTCTGCCGCTCCTCTCCTATCAGTACTGAATTCCTCCAGAGAGGCAAAGGACGTGAATTATTCTAACAACACTTTTTTTTCTTTGCTAAACTGTGACCTAAACTGTAATTTCTGTCTCTCTTTGATGAATTACTATCAATTATTATTTGATATATAAAACTCTATAAATTTATATTTAAAAAAAAATTTCTAAACGAAATTTTATTTAGAGAAAATCTTCTAGACGCAAAGATGTGGGAAATGAAATGATTGGAGAGATTATCGCAGCTTATGAGACTGCAAAAGACGTGGATGTTCTTAGTAGAATTATCATGCTGTAACGACGTTATATACCAGTATAATTTTAGTATAGTAAAGATATACCTAGATAACATTTAAATGTAAAGTGGCATTTGGCAAAAATAGTTTTTCCATTTTTGATGCGTTGTTATTAAGCGCATTATTTAGCCTCTGTGAACTTTCAACTTGCTGTATTCACTGTATTGTGCCGGAAAAAATCCAGTACTAAATCGTCCTAAATTCCTAAAAAATAGCAAGTTCACTCTTTGCCGCCTGTGGCAAAAGTTGCGCGCGGTTGCGGCCACGGTTGGATTTCGCCCTTTGACGGCGAGGGCGGCGGTCGCGGCCCGGAATGTTAGGGACGCGCTAGCAGCGAGGGCTATAAAAGTGGCAGCGGCTAAGCCGCACAGAAACACTTTGGACAAGCAGAATCTGCATGATGAAATAGGCACCATGCCATGGGAGCGACGGAGCGTAATGAATATCCATGTGGGGGTGGCGCAAGGTAGAGAAATTGTAGTGCGTGACATGTTGGGCGTTGTTCTAGAGATTTTCTGATGAAAAGCCATCTTTAATTGATTGTACCTAAAAGATAATATTTAAATAAAAAGTTTTGTTTGTCTGATTTTTAGTCACCGTTTTGTGTTAGACTTTGGTGTAAGTTTGAAGTAAAATTGCGAACACAAATGTTTTTGGTGGTTGATTGTGCTTTTTAAACTTAATTTAACTTTTAATGTGAAACTTCAAAAGCATGCTGTCATGTTATCGCCACGTTGGCACAAAATACAAACATCCTTTTAAACTGGCCCATTTGCATCTTTTCAAATCTATCTTAATTTCTATCGAAAGTTTGCCGCTAGTTCAGCGTCTGTGTCTCGCCAGCGGAGAAATGTCATTTCCTACCGACAGCAGCTCTTCCTTAACTGGGTCGAATGTGAATTCAGCTGATCAATAGACTCGGGTACGCGCTGGCAACGACACGACGCGGGGTTGGCAGCATACCCACGCGCGTCTGAGACTCCTTCGAAGTCTATGCGTTTTACACCTTGCTTAGGCCCGCCACTGAATGTGAAGGGCGGCACAATGAAAGACACTCTCGAAAGGGATTTCAACAAGTAGTCTGCGTCGTGCAAATAAGAAACAAACGGAGCGAGAAGAGTTTTTGGAAGAAGCCGCATGAAGAGATAAAAGCACGACGCAAGAAGGATGTCAAAAATGTTATCAAGTGCAGCATGTAAAAAGAAATATAATTCAGAACAAAATAAAGTCATGTAAACTTTAGTTCTGCAAACAAACATCAATTAATTTCATACAAAATGAAATGATGTGATCTACACATTATTTTAGATGAGTTATGCTCTTTTTTTAGTGCTTATATTCAGGATGACACGAGCAGCCGAGTCATTGTTGAATTACACTTCGTTACATCTACACACACGCCGCTAGCTTAAGGTACACTGCGTGAAGTGTGCGGCGGTGGCGGCGGCTTGAGCGAAGGCGGTGAAGGTCTCGCTCGGCACATGTCCATTCATACATGTGAAAATGTCAGCGTCGGCAAACACCACTTCCGCTCCTTAAACAGTGCACGCGGCGGAGCTGCAGTTGATTTAGTTGCATAATCAGCAGTCAATTTAAAAAAGAAAAAGCAAATTACAAGATATTGTACAAATTTAGATTGTGCAATATTAAAATTTACTTTGTAAACATAAATTTGGTTTTAATATTTGCAGAAAATCAAAATATAACCATGTAGAAATTTGCACATTTTATTTTCAATTTCCTTTTACCTGCATTCTGCCGACCTTCACACATCAAATATATTTCTCCGGAAAGAAGCCACATATGCGGAAACTGCTGTACAGCACAGTTTTTGCATTTATTATATGCCAAAACACAAACAGCAGGAATTGACAATAAATCATCAAGCCTGATATTTAGGTGACGATTTATAAATCCCTTTGTTGTATCTAATTCTCCTTGCATCTTACCAGAAAATTAAGTGAAAACTGTAATATCTGCATGAAAAAATCTATCTACTAATAAAGAGGCTTAAATTTATCAATTTTTTGCATTTTTTTCTATAAAAATATTCCAAACATATTAATAATAGAATATGTTGTCATTGGTATTCACAGCGTTGGTTAGATTTTAATTCCAATTTTAATTTGATTTTAACCACTTTATCGCCATTTGTTCCTGAGGGCAGCATACAAAGCGCATCACAAACATAAACCATAAAACTTTACACAGAAGAGCCGCACATTAAAAAAATACGTAGTGTATTTATCATCATCGGGAATTTATTTATGACATCCCAGAAGCGGCGCGCAAATGACTGTTACAAAACCATTGAGCTTGGGGGCGGTTCAATCCCATTGCTTCGCATATGCGCCGGAAATGTCCGCGTTTTCAGATTGTTGCTGAAGTGCAGCGACAACATGGGAAGATAATAAATTTAGGTCGCGCTTTGCCATTCAATACCGAGCAGCTGCAGTTAATAAAATAAAATGTTGGCAAATGGGCATTTTATGAGTTGGTTGGTGATGTCGTTCCAACTACAAGTGACCTAAATTATTTAAAAAAATATACTAAACGTAAACAACCCAAAAGTTATCAGGCAAGCCTAAAACTAGAATCAATTATAAATAGATTTTTTCCGACTTGCTTTCCAATCAATCTGTTATTGAAATTAATAACATTTACAAATTTAATTCGTGATACAACAAAAACCCTTGTTATTGTCATGCGAAAATTGAATTACGTCCATGTTTTGTGCCCCTCAACATATTCAATTGGATCTGCACAATCTTCACAATACATTGACATCACGCCGCTGCAAGGCGGGGGAGTAAAGTAGATGCATTCGCTTGTGGAGTCTGGTTAATTAAATGTTCAGACGCTCATTAAGCAGCAACAGAAGCGCGCGTCAAACGCCGTCATTCTTGAACGACACGTGCCAGTTGTGCGAAAGTGCGCAAGACACAACAGCGAACAATCGACAATGAATTTTGTTTAATCATGTGAAAGACTAAGTGACATAAATGCTATCATAGTAATATAAATGATGCTTTATTAGATATTATCCAAGATAACTGTTAGAATAGTCTCACTAATTAACATTCAATATATTCTTGAATCGCTATTTTTCTATGCTGCAAATTCCGAAACGGTTAAATGTGATCTAAACGGATAAAGATAGTAACTCAAACGAGGCTAATCATGTAACCGAACGTTCTGCTCTCGTTTAACTCTTCACATTCATCTCAACTCCCAAATCATATTTGTATTTTTTGCCGCTTCGCTTCATTGCGCTGGTTTACCTTTACTTGAAGCAGCTCAAATATCCAATAATTATTGAGCATTAATTTATGTTCCAACCTGGCAACCTCTTGCTGCTGCTTCAATAAATCAAAATAAGTGGACACGTTTAGAATGGAAATTAATGAGGTTTCTATTGATTTTAGAAATCAATTACAAAACAAAAATTAGAAAAGAATTTAGTGTAATTAGAGGTAATATATTAAGTTTTTAGTTTAAGGAATTTAGTTCAGTGTTCTCTATAGTGACAACTCCTTTATTAATCCTTGAGAGACAAGTTCCAGTCAATAAAAAACAGTTGATTTACATTACCGGTAATTCCCATGACACGTCTCCTATTTTCCTGCAAGTCCTCTTTCATTTTTATCTCTTCTCGTGCTTAGCTTCTCACAACAACCCTCTAGAATTAATCCTGCTATTGTTCTGTCATGAAATAATTTGAGTTTTCTGTTAACACACATCAATAAACACATTTGCTTATAACCCTTAATTAGCCCGTTAATGTGGTACCCCAGGCCAGCTTCGTCTCATGTAAACACAGCTACTTTCAGGTAGAACAAAGGCGCGTGCAGACTAGGTGATTTTGAATAATTTACAGCGCTTAATAGGAACGACTGACTTTGGCTGACTTTGCTGCCGCAACCAACAAAGTAATGACAGCGCTTTACACATTCTGTTCGAAAAGTTGCGTTGATCAGATAGGATGTTTGAGTTAGGGCAAAGTTATGCAACCTAGAAATATGAAAAGTCTACTGAAAAGATGGTTTTGTTTGCTGATGACTAATTAAGAATATAAGTTAAATACAAGAAGATTACTTTGTGTACGGATTTTGGTGTAAAAAATATAATCTAATACAAATGGGGCAAATGGGGCAAAAGTGTACATGTTCAAGCATCATTATGTACAAATCTAATAATAGCAATTTGCTAAATTTATCACTTTAATTTGTAACTATCAGTCGCATACTAAATAGTACTAAGTTCCGTTATTGTATTGCCAATTGGTTTCTATATTCATCACCCATTCACATCGCAGAACCTGTCAATTTTAACCCTTTGTATTTTATTAATCATCATTCATTTCTAAAATAATTTTATCTTAAAGAATTAACAAGTGCAATTCACTAGTTTCACTAAAACTTCTCTTAGAAGTGCAGTTAGATTGTGCCGTCTCGCTCACTGTATAATCGGATAAATTGTGTTAAACGCCGCCACCACCCGTGTGTGCGATTAGTAGGCGGGTGTGTGAATTTGCACAATTATTAGGTTATGCTGCGATTATGCTCAATTTTACTGGCGTCAACAGCGTTAATAAACGTGATAAAGTTGATATGTAGTCGATGTACCTTAAAAATAATATTTATCAAGTGGAATTTCAGTGAATGTTGGTGATTTTGATGTACATTTAATAAAATATAAAAAAGATATATTTACGGGTACAACTAAGTTCATTTATGTTTTTACTAAAAGAAGCACTCAGTGCAAATACCATCATAATTGCTAACCAAACTGTAGCTTGGCAGATGCTCCATGCGTCTATTTATTTGCTGCCTCCGCAAATGCACAGCCTCTGAAGGGAAATCACAGAAATAAACCATGCGCAGAAACTGTTTTAGAAACAACGAGAAACAGATACTGACGTTATTTGCAACAGTAGAAAAAGAATATCAATAAATTTTGATTGTTGATTGATGTGCTGTTGTTGCTAGTCTGTTTGAAATGCAAACTGAGATGATAGTGAGATATCATCAATAAATTGCATTTTACATGCAAAAAAAGTAAATCGTTTTATTGATTGTTGATTCAATTTTTTAACGATTTACCACTACTGTTACAACGATCTGAAATAAGTATTGTTTCATGTTTCTTTTTCACTGCTAATTAAAAAGTTATAATAGCGTCCATTTGACTTGACACAACTGCAACATTTCCGCTATGAGTAATCTCCTACACAATGCACGTCCACAGAGGAATACAATTTTTGTTAATTCGCTACTAAAAATAGCCAGCGGCCAGTTTGCGCAACCTAGTCATATATCGACTTAAATTTGCATTCAAGAAGAAACGTGAGTGCATATAAAGGATATAACTAAAAATACACCTCAACTGCAACAACCGCAGTTGTGCTTGGTTGCTCCCGGCTTGTGAGGAATCGATTGACTATCGTGGGTGCACGTTATGCACATATGTGCAGCTGGTTGCGGCACAAGTTGTACTGATATAACTGATGGTGGAAGAGATAACTAGATAAATGTTGATCTTAACGTACTAAATTCACGCTCAAGTTGAAACCTAGCCAGGTTCTTAACAACAAGAAATGGCGAAGAAGTGTCGTTGTATACCTGGTTGCCTACATTCTATTCGCGCATTCTGTATGAACGAATAACGATGCGCGGACAAAAGCTGCGATCGGCTATGATGTTATAACAATGCGATATGCGCCCTTCGCATCATCATCATCATAGTCCATGCGGGCTGAAAGAGTCTCCAAATGCGTTTTGGCTCATGTCGTGCCGTATGGAAATCAAAGCAGTATTCAAGCTGCTTGGAATTACATCGTTGTGCACGTTTACTCGGTGCGATGTATCCACTCAGAAGATGGTATTATCATTGTACGGCAGATGTACAATTGCTTGGCGTGATTCAATTATTTTATTTTATTGATATGGTTATGAGGTGTGTGATTGTAACTAGCATATAATGGATATATAATATAATCTTAATGAGAACAGAGAATTATTTTGCACGGATGGCGATAAATTGCGGTAATGTAGCGATAACATATTTTTATTAGTGCTTTGATACATTAAATTTGATTGTGGATAATTAAATTTTAAATCAAAACGTTTTTTTGTTTTTAAATTGAGATAAAGAATAAAAAACTTATGACAATTCAAAAATAAAATAAATTTCTCTATTTTTAAGTCTTCCACTTCTATCCTTTCTTAATAATTCCTAATAATTTGTTACTCTAAAGCTATGCTAGGAATCGTTCTTTTAAAATAATTTTGTGTTTATGAACAAAGAACAATGTCTATTTTTACCTATCTTGCTAGTAAGATTTTTCTCTACAAATAACCATATATATTGTGATATATTATTGAAGCCTGCAGATCCGACTGGTTAGAATTTGATCGAAACCGTATTTCACCTTGGTAGACGCGCCAGCCGCCTACTCAACCGCCCTTCAGTCAAACAGACAGATTTAATCCAATATTCCGCTGAAGCACCGCGAAATAACGATAACCTGAATATTTTATCATAGTCAATAACCCATTTAAATTCGGAGATGTGTAACGAGCGGCCTACATCAACGCCGATGACCTCAGTGAGTTAGACAACCAACAGTAAAACAGTAAAGAAAAACGATTGTAGACTAATATGAGCAATGAAACAATTAGGAATAAATGTAAAATAATGATTGAGAATGACATGAGTTACAAGTAGATCTTGATGAAGGTTGCACCTCCTCTAATTCTCCACTTGTGCCCAAATCAGCTACACATGTTTGAGGACATTTCGGTGCAAGATTCAAGTGACACATAACACCAGAGGTGTAGGTGGTAGGCTACCAATCTTCAGAGTTTTGGTGTTGTGATTAATTAGTTAGTTGGGTACATTGGGTTGCTTATGCAAAGAATATGAAAACATACGTTTCTAGATAATTTATCGTCATCAGATATGTAATCGAAGATAATTCCTTAAAATAGACAAAACTTGGCTACAATGAGCAAATTGTGAATTTAGTCAACATTTTAATTACCAGCACTTTGTCCTATGGCCATGACACAGTATTTTATCGAATTTCCACAGTATCACCGTGTCTTTCGCTTGATGACGGTATTTTTAGCAACATTCTAATGTCGTCAAGTATTTACGTGCCACGTTGTAATTTCCAGCATGGAATTTGTTACAGTTTGTGAACTCACGTTACTGATTCATATGTTTTCAACGTATGCCACCTAAACTACAGCTAACAAATTTTTTCGAGAAGTTCATCAAGAATAAATCGAAATAATGTGATTTATTCCTGTAAAATACCACTGATAAAATGTTGTACACTGTGCAAAGTGCACCGTTGAGTAGATAATATCTGTTAATCTCTGGTAATGTTCACAGCTTGAGTTCGCATACTGTCTGCTGGTGACAGTTATGCTCAATGAATCAAAATCCACACGTCGCACAAATGCATCGCATGCCAGACCTCCCCGCATAGACTACGAGTGATTACGAACCAGCGACAGATTCTCCACGCATTTGAGTACATAAGTAATGAGCGTGATAGGTATGTGTGATGCCCATGGTGTTGTTATGTAAGTCCTAACCTTACTTGGTTTTTCTAATTGGGGTAGAACGGAACAGATGGGTGGGTAAAACGGATTTTAATTGCGGTAATAAAATAGGATGGGTTAAAGGTGATGAAAGGAGTTAAAAAATGAAATTGACTAGAAAGGGTTCCACAGCACAAGCAACACAGAGGACGGTTCAAGTGACGGTTATGTAACAGCAGAAAGAACAGACACAGAGTGAAAAGTGTTGAGAGGAGCGAGAGAGGAGAGAGGATCCTACAGGAAGAAAATATGAGTGAGTTAATAAGAATATCTTTCTTTCGAGTGGAGATTGTTTAAGTGAAATACAATTTAGATTGCTTCTTGATGGAACAATAGAGAATGAAATAACGCGGTTCCGCATTTAGAGTTTACCATAATTGTTTACCTTAAATATCTTAATTATTTCAATTACATTTTAGAAACATGTTTGAATTTGATGTTTAACTGTTGTTTGCAAATGAGAAATCATCTATTTCTACTTGAGTACTTACTGATTGTGGAAATGTTGCACATATCCACCGGGTCCTGATACCCGGCGATGGAGGCTCCTGACAGACATAGGTCTGGGCTCACTAGCATTGCCCCGCGGTCACCCTGTGCGCACTCCCGGACATCACGCGCGGGGTTCCTGTTGCGACCCCGTTGCGCCGCTGACTGGCGGTTGGGCACCGGCGACGCGTACACGCCGCCCGCGCATGCCTCCATTGCGCGCTGCTAACCGTGCGCCGCCACCGCTGCCATGCACGATCGAATTCCAAATTATCTCATGTACAACTATTATTCATTGAGATTACAAAAGCTAAACAATTTCTAAAATAAAACTACTACACCAACGAGAATGAATAAATGGTTGAAATGGATGCTTCAAATTTGTAAGCAATAATAGTGTTATTTTATGATATGCGTGACTAATATGCGTATCAATTACAAACTAACTTCCAATAATAAGGTATTTAACTCATATAATAATGGAATATAATCGATACTTTTATCGATGTTTAGTTTTAATGCCAGTTTTCAGTGATTTAAACAGTTCATGTGGTTGCCTTAAGAAAAGTAAAGTCAGAGAATAGTTAGTTAGATTTAATTCTATTTTAATATTTTACTAGTTTTGTCATTGGTAGAATGCACTTTTATGTTTGGCACAAAATGGCGTTCGATTCAAGATTAGCCATTAGAACGTCATTATGTGGATGAAACTTACTAAATATCAAATTGTAGAACGTTTTTGCCTTGTAGCTCACTTCAGTATACTAATACTGAGTGTTCTAGAAATTAATATTTAGTAAATGTTATAGTTTCATCAACATAATGAATATTACACACTTCGCAACCACACTCGACGACATTTATTACAAATTCGTTATTCAAGTGTGTACTATAGTAATAATAAATTATTTTCTAATGTGTAACATCAAATATTCATCTACATATATCATATTCTTAAATTTCAAACAAAACAAATAACTCATGAAACCAAAAACTGCTTCCATTGGTTGTTTCAATAATAATTTAACCATTTTCCCATCACTTTTTCCTCAGCCAAATATATAATTGACTTGTTCCTAATTTCTCTCTTTCTTTTCTCATAAAATCGCGCATAATGTGAATGAACAACAAGCAAACTTCTTGTAAACTGCCTTTGGAGGCACCAAATGTAAATCCTCTTCATCATCTTCGTCCCCGGATATGCTCATCTCTTCTATACTAAACGTATCAGTCAGTTCTTGATGTGCTCTAGACTCTTTCCTCGAGAGCGGAAAGAAGTTAACAATGTCCTCTTCGCTGTCATCGGTATCCCACTGAACGAGAGGTTGTTGGTCTTTGGCCCCTGGGATAGGCAAGCGTTGAATTGGGATTAAGCCGGAGGTAGCGTTGTACTCCTGGTGCAGGCGCTTTGCATGCTCGATGCGTGCTTCCAGGCGGCGGTGGAGTTGCTTTGACGTGGGTGGCAGCTGTTGGGGTGCTCGAGGTGGAGATCGGCCGGAATCGGCACTGGAGCGGCTTGAACTATCGCTAGCCTAAAAAGGATTTATATTTGAATGGGTCCTACCCGAAAGATATTGTAGCAGGGTCATGTTGTATGCATACATTGAATGCTTGTAATTTTATGAGATTTCAGTAGTACTTACTGGAAAGCGATGACTCTTCTGTATGTCGCTGCCATTGTGATCTCCGCTATCAATACCGCTGTCTTCCATGATCACAAAACCACCAATTACATTCTTAAGACTTTTAGACTATTATTTTTATGTTCATTAATCTACGATTGTTTACATTATGTGTAAATGGTTAGAAAGGCGGTACATTAAAACTGTTTTGCTCAGTATGCGCCATGTTCAGCCCTGCACATCAGAAAAATCAATAATCCTACTTCTGTTAAATTTTCCTTTTGTTACGCTAGCCTAGACAACCCCCAATACACATTTTCCAATTCAAATTACCTTGGAAACTGATATTTAATCAATATTCTAACAAAAATCAATCAAAGGCAGTCAGTCAGCTTCACAAAGTCATTAACAATTTACATTTTTTTACAGAAATTAACTTAATAATGTTTAAAAGTAAAATGACCCTTAAAAAAGAGGGGCAAATTATAAAACCTGTAAAATTTACATCTCTTCCTTTAAGAACAATTGATCTAATTAACTTTTATTGTAGAAAAAAAGAGCTAGTAATATCCATAACGTCATTGATGATGATCTCGAAGAATGGAAGAAATCGAAACAACTCCAGAAACCCAAAGACCAAGTGGAACTGGCTGATGCTGACTTGAAAGAAATCATTGCAAGAAGTCTCGTTTTAACCACAACCCAAATTCCGCAGAATATTGTAGAGTTCAGCTATAATGAAGGGTGTTTTGTAAACGTTCCACAACCCAATAATTATGTTGTGGTCTATCAGAAACAAGGATGTTATCTGCATAAAAGTTCAGAAGCAGCTAGACAACTCTATATTGAACAAGGACTTGACTGTAACTATTTCTGAGATTAAGTAATACCTAA
The DNA here is from genome assembly GCA_027575565.1 of Diploeciton nevermanni. NCBI lineage: Eukaryota > Metazoa > Arthropoda > Insecta > Coleoptera > Staphylinidae > Diploeciton > Diploeciton nevermanni. The sequence goes on from JAODIE010000006.1 coordinate 463,371, forward strand.
TATTCTAATTATTTATCGGTAGTAAGTCTCTTGGATACTGTTGACCTTAGTCCTGACGAAGATGAAGAACCAGTTCTTGCAATTAGTTCAACTAAATCAGATGTCCACGAGGAAGAAGGTGAGGAGGAAGGTGAAGAAGAAGAAAAACTGGAAGGTACTGATGGAGAAGAAGACCAAGAAGGTGAAGGTGGACAAGACACGGAACAAGGACAAGGAGGTGGTGGGGAGGATGAAGAAGAAGGCCCCAAGCCAGCTGGAAAGTTAAAGAATCAGTTCAATTTTTGTGAAAGAGCTGGACTGTCTATCATACCACCAGCCAGAGTACTTAACGGAGCTTTCATAAAATAACTTGTGTTAATATGTATTTCGTTTTAGAACCAGGAAAGTCAAACTGTTCCTCCACCAACCGCAAAGTGTTCTGGCCAAGTTCTCCAGTGGGTCATCTTTGATGCTTATCAAGAAGACTTTGAGGAACATGAACGCGAGAAAGAAAAAGAAAGAGAACGAAAAGAACGCGCAAAGGATAGTGGAGGTCCACATAAACCACCTCTTAAAGCTAAGACTAAAGAGTTTAGTGATGAGGTTGTATCCAGGGTCTTTGAATGTTGGAAGGTTTTAGAAAGAATGATTAATTTGAATACTTATGATGATATTGCTAAAGGTAGCTTATTTTACAGCATATACGCCTACTATTTAAATTTGTTTGATTTTATGTTTGATAGATTATCGATATTGGGAAGATCCATCCGATGAATACAGGGACAACGAAGGTACCCTCCTTCCACTCTGGAAATACCAATATGATAAATTAAAGGAATACACCGTTACGTTTCTTATGTGGAACTTTTGGTACTATGATCTGTTTGTGGCTTGTTTTGGTTCTGGTAATTTTTTTGTTATAATTTATAAGTCATTTTCTACCAATTGTTTTCGAATTTTCTAGTGGACTTCTTGAAACCAAGTGATGGAGGTTACATCTGCCTCTATACAATCAAAAACCCATCATTCCCGGAATCAATTTGCGTTTGTGATTCAGCTGTAATGTGTGCCGATGTTCACAAGAACTACCCCTACATGTTGGTGTTTGGTCTAGCTGATGGTAACATTGGAGTTTATAATATTCAAGCCAGTACTAAAGTTTGCTCCTATCAAACGAAAAATTACAAAACGAAATGTCTAGGAATTGTTTGGGCTGTAAGGCATTTAAAACAAGACTTATTGCTTATTGCTCTTAATGTTTATGCGTTTAAGGTTAAATGGTTACCAGACCTCCAAGATGGCGAATTCAACTTCTTTGCTGTGTCTAATGATGGTGTTGTTAAAAACTATGTTCTAATGCAGTGTGAATTTGCTGTGACCCATATTATCAAGTTAATTCTGGATAGTCCACCTGCTGTTGGTCCAGATGGGACTTTTGTACAATTAATAGGTCCTCATATGACATCAATTACCATGTGTCTATTCTAACTTAATTATTTCTAGGTTGTGCTACTACTCTAGTAATGCATCCAAAGCAACCCCATGTTTACTTAGTTGGAACAGAAGAGGGTTTTATTTATAAATGCAGCGTAAATTACACCTCTCAATATTTACTCACTTATAAAGCACATGATCTACCAGTTTATAAAATCAATTATAATTATTTCAACTCGGACATCTTCATTTCATGCAGTGGTGACTGGAGAATTAAGATTTGGGAAGATGGCCGATTGTAAATAAACCGCGATCCTCAAAGCTAACATTTTTTAAAAATCCTATAATGTTTGTTTTAGAGAGCCATTGTTTTCCTTTGACTTGGGTGCAGTCATCTCTGATGTGCAATGGGCACCTTACTCATCAACCGTCTTTGCAGCTGTTACTTATGAAGGAAAGGTCTACGTGTTTGATCTTAACATGAATAAGTATAAACCAATTTGTGTGCAAGCTGTTGTATCAAAGAAGAGATATAAGCTGACAACAATAGCGTTCAATAATAATTTGCCGATGATTATTGTTGGGGATGATAAGTATGTAATAAGTGCGATAGAATAGGTGAGTTTCAAACGGGAGTCTTGTTTTTCAGAGGATGTGTCACATCTCTAAAGTTATCCCCCAATCTGCGCATTCCTTGTAAAGCACCAAAGAAGCAACAACATTTAGATCAGTTTACTCTGCAGTGCATGAAGTTAGACAAATTGCTGTCTGTTGTTCGGGAGCCTTTAGTGATTGGTGTTAATAAGGATATAACCAGTACTTTGATTGACAAGAAATGAAGTAGAAAAATAAAATTTGTTACAGATTTAGTGTTTTCGCAATTTTTCAGTTATGATACTGTAGTAATACCTTTCCTACGTTTAAACCCAACCCAGAATCCTCCTTCAATAAAGGGATTAAACTGATTCTTTGCATACTTAATTGGCACAGTAGTCTTCTCCACAACAACCATCTCAAACTTCAACAAAACATGAAACATCAACGTCTTACACTCCATCAAGGCGAACCTACTCCCAATACAATTCCTTGGACCAATTCCAAAGGGCAAATAACTATACGGATTAATATCCGCTTTGTTCTCATCTGAAAACCTCTCTGGATCAAACTGATCCGCATTAGGGTAATACGTTTCATCACGATGGATTCCATAAATTGGTAACCATACTACATCTCCTGGTTTAATCTCGACTGGACTCTCTCCATCCTTAACTGGTTCAATAGTATAGGCTTTAGTACAAACTCTGTCAGAAATAATGGCAGCTGGATGCTTCCTCATACTTTCAGTAATGACCATGTCCAGGTATTTCATCTTGTTCAGGGCGTCGTAGTTGAGCTTACCTTGGTTCTCAGAGAATGTTCTAGTAATTTCTCTGTGGAGTTTATCTTGGATTTCTGGATGCAGAGCAAGTTCATAGCAGAGAAAAGACATCATTGTGGAGATGGTATCAAAACCAGCAAAGAAGAATATGAGGACCTGGGCTGCCATGTCGGTGTCTGTAAGTGGCGCTTTCTTGGTAGTTTTATGACCTATTTCTGATTCTTCTACTGTTGCAAATCCAGCGTCTTTCGAATTATTTTCAGAGGAATCTTCATGATGGAGACGACCTTTTTGTGCCTCCATTAAGAGATTAATCATGTCAGGTCTATGTATATTCTGCTCCTCTCTAAGTTTAATAGTGTCTTGGATGATGGTCTTGAAGAACCTTGTAATAATTGGTGAGAAGACACTCAATTTCAAAAACTAGACAATAACACGAATTACGATAAATTACAGATTAAAACAAAGTATACTCACAGCAGCTACTTTAGGAGCAACAATATTTAACATAAACTTAAAATTAATCCAGAACCCAGATATGTTGGTAATTTCCTTGCCACTTTTGTAGAAAGTATTCTCTGGTTCTTTCAATGAATCCACTGTAATGCCAAACGCGCAATTTGCAATGACATCATTAGCAAACCTACTAAATGAGTCTTTAAGTTCAATATCAAGAACGCTTTTGTTTGGATCCTTGTTCAAATAGAAGTCGACATATTGCTGTGCGGATTTTTCCATCAAAACAAACATCGAACGCATTTTGGAGGAGGTGAAGGTGGGACTCAACGTTGCACGCATATCGCGCCATTCGTCACCTTTCAAAGATACCAGATTACGATTCCACACTTGTTCGACACTATCAGCTGCGAAATTCAGGTGGTCTACGAAATGATCAAAGTCCTTCACTGCGATCTGTTTGATTAGGTCGAGATCTCGAAGCATTAAGGTTGGGATTGACATTTGTGAGAAACCAACATACCTGAAAATGATCGTATTAGAGCGTGGTTCTGATCGTAAAGAGACTTACCGTTCATCTTTGTACTGGTCGTAGATTCTTTTAACCATATCAACAATTGATTCTTGTTGGAGAAGATTTCTAAAATTGTCTCCAAACAACGGGATTGATGTTGTATGCTTGACATTCCGTTGAGACCAATATTTGGATGGTTTGTAGACGAAGTAGTAGATAAGAACGGAAAAGAGAGTAGATGCTAGTATCCAAATCATAATTAAGCAACTCTCGTTGACGTTAAAACTGTTTGTAGCAAACTAATATCAATTGCCTACTCTCTCAGTTTGCGCTCCATAAGTGGGGAACCAGACAGCTTAGTCATGCGTTGTTTACAACACACTTGAAACAATATCAAGCATCAAGTCGTAACTATGTGTAGATAACAAACACCAATTCGACATATTTTTATTATCTCACTCAAGGTTAACATTAATTATACATTAACTCCTACGTTTAAACCTAACTCAGAAACCTGCTTCAATCGACGGATTGAATGAATTCGTCATCAATTTCGTTGGAATTTAATCTTCTCAATAACGCCCACTTCAAATTACTCAAAATATAAAAGACCAATATTCCTCAGAGCAGGCCTAGGCTCAAAACAATTCCTAGGATCTACATCAAAACACACGTAGACTTGGTTCTTTGGTGCTTTCAGTGAATTAACCGTGTTAAATATACAAATTCATAAATAAATCCACATAATAAATCCATATATAATTGGTCGAGTTTTTCTATTGACACAACATTGAACGCAGGAAACAGGTTTTTAGTCTAAATTGGTTCTCTTCGGTGAACCTTCGATGGTCGACAAAATGATTCAAAGT
>JAODIE010000006.1:476351-494558 GCA_027575565.1 Diploeciton nevermanni
AAGAAGGCAACATGCCGAAAACGTTTTACCAATCAATTTTAAGTAAGTGTTATAGTGCAAATTTTCAACAATATTATGGTTTTTCAAACTAGCCCTTGAAAGTGTGTGGGAGGGCGTAGAGGGGTTGAGGTATAGTCCATACTTAATACACCTTTTTTCACATTATTTCCTATGTCTATAATAAACAAAAGAATGTAGAATGCTAGCCGTAAGAATAAGACTTGCTTTTTAATTATTAATTGTAGATAAATCGGTGTCACTAGAAGTCGTGGCAGCGCCTTGCTTGTTTAGTTTACTGTAAACTATTAGTATGATTACTATTTTTTGTATTTATAGTCACAAATCTATTATCGTGTTAAAACAAGTGATTTAAATAAATTAACAAAATAAATAATAATAAATAAAATGGTTTTTTTTTTTCTAATTTTTTCGAATATAATTATTGAAATTTTCTTATTGAGTAAATTTAAAAAAAAAGAAACAGAAAACTTTAGTAATATCTTTATGAGAGTTAAAATTACATTGCAAACTAATTCAGTCTTGCTCAACTATTTGTCAAATTATTATTTATTTTATTTTGTTTTAAAGTTAATTAAGTAAAAACTCCGCCATAATTATTGAAAATATTAATATATAAATTATTTATAATATAAACTACCAATCTGTTGCAATAGTTTTTAAAATTTCTACTACCTAAAACTTTTCTATTCACATTTTAAAAATGTTTCCTTTTTATTTGAAGAGAACATCATTGTAGATGCATTGGTCAAATATAACAAATGTTTACAATGAGTATGAGATTGACGTACATTTACTTATATAACATAGGTTAGAAGCAAAGAAGCAGAGGAATATAATCTGCTACCGTCTTCGTCAACTCTCAGATTGCCGGCTGGAAACGGCAAACGGCGAGATAACGCACGTCGCGAATAAATTTCCCGTTAAAAGCTTAAGCGGAATTTGGATTATAAGATTTGACACAGAGCTAAATTATTATGCTCGAAGGCTTCTTTGCAATGTCGCATGTCTCACTGTTTTTATTTCTCTGTCCAGGGCCGAGCATTTCACTCAAACTGCTCAAAAAACTTCATAGCTTATATCACCGATGTCTATTATTCTTCTAACTCAAGCGCTTTAAAAAAATATTTTAATGTAGTTATTAATAATAGATGTTATTATTATAAGCCAAAGCATTTTATTGCTTTGGAACTTTTGTAGCTTTACTTTAAAATCCTTATAGTATTTTAGCTCTTAAAATTTTAATTGATGATGGAATGTCAAATACCTGGGACATCTTACAAAAGTTGCATGCGAGAAGAAATTTGTAATCGCATAGTACTAATTATATTCAAGCAAAACGACGCCAATTTATTATAATGGAAAATAGGGCACATCTCAAACGTAGTAATAAGTCTTTAATTAATTTGCAATTACTTAAGCAACGAGCAACTAAAATTTAAAATATGTGCAAATTTCCTGCCAAGAAATGTATACCAGAAGCACAGTAACAATCAAAAGTTTTTACTTTGCAGTTTAAGTGCTATCATACATAAACAAGTACTATTCTTATAAAACATTATTTATTTTAATATATATATCTCCAGTTTATAGCGTTTGCGGCCTTCCGGTTCCAAGCTTCCATCCTATTCGGTCGGTCCAGTCCCCTATTTTTAGATTTCTATCAGACATTGCCCTGTTTATGCCTGACTCCCAGATAGTTTTAGGTCGGTCTCTTTTCTTCTTTTTGTACGGTTGCCAGTTTAAGGCTTGTTTAGGTACGCGGGTTTCTGATATACGTTGTATGTGGCCATACCAGCATAGTTGTTTCTGCTGGATGTCCTCGGTTATTGGGTTTTCAACCATCATTGTTTCCCTTATTCCTTCGTTCCGTATCTTGTTCATTCTGGATATGCTGGCAGATCTTCGGAGAAAGTCGATGGCTGTGGCGTTGAGTTTCCCTTCTTGTTTTTTTCTGATTTGCCAGGTCTCTTCTAGCCGTAAAGAAGAACGCTTTTAAATATTGAGTTGTAGATTTGCATTTTTTGTTTTTTACCGACTGATTTGGACCAGAGGATGCTATTTAAGACCTCTGTAACTTTTTGGGCTTGACAGTTTATATGTTGGGTGTCTCTCTCTGTTTGCCTCGATTTATGGATTACCGATCCTAGATAAATATATTCATCGCACGCTTGTATTCTTGTGCCATTATTTAGTATAATGTCGTTATTGTCATGGCCTATGCACATACACTGTTTTTTTTTTGCATGTTGACTGTGAGTCCCCATAGTTGGTACTGTTCGAGGAGTTTTCTGATCATGTACTGCATATCCTCAGAGTCTTGAGATAGAACGACCTGATCGTCCGCATAATGGAGTGTGTATAGGGTGTTATCTCCCATATCTATGCTCATATTTCTGCATTTGCTTCTCTATTCTTTTAGGTTTTCTTAAAGGTATATGTTAAACAATGTTGAAGATATGGCGTATCCCTGCCTTAGGCTTTTTGTTGTTGGGAAGGCCCCCGACATTGTCCCGTTGCATCTTACTCGAGCAGAAGTATTTTTATAGAAACACTTTATAGCGTTAATTAGTGTTGCATTGATTGGTGTCCTCCTTATAACGTGCCATAGTTTATCTATGGAAACATTATCTTATGCTTTTTTTAGGTCAATAAATGTAAGGTATAATATTCCATGTGTGGCTGCGATCTTTTCCGCGTTTTGTGTTACGCAGAAAGTATTGTCAGTGCTCAATTGACCGGCTCTGAAATCAGCTTGTTCTTCCATTTGCACTGGTGCGAACTCTTTATTTTAATAAAGAACAAAATTAAATAAAAAATACATTGAATACAAACTTGTTATTACAATAATGCAAAATAGCAAGAAATAAAGTAGGGTAATTGAATAATCGAAAGAATACACACATACTTAAAAAAATTTTAAACCAACAGTCATATACCACCCAATGTACAACAGAATAAACTTTATATAATTGACAAAATATATAGTATTAATTGAATTTTAATTACAATCCAAAATATTCAGGAACGTTTTTATAGTTACCAAAAACATTAAAATGTTATGCACGAAGTATTCCATTCCACGTTCTGCATATTTTAAAAAATAAATGGAACATCATTTATATGTACATATCTATAAAACATATTTTATTGGCGCCTAAATATTTATTCACAAAAATAGTGACAACAATTAACTCGGACGATAGATGCTGATAACTACGTAAATTGAGTGTTTTAAGCAGTAAATTTAATCAATGTGAATAAAAACTAAATACTTGAAAAAACAAAAAAGCTACTTATTTTCTCTCTCAAAATTTCGATTGATTAATTTAACCTTAAATCTCAAATCTCAATCTTTTTTTTTTTTAGATTTAGGAATTAAAAATTTATGCAAGATTATGCAGAATTTCAATCGCAAGCAGAACCTATTTAAAGTTACTTCTTTGGTTCTTTGTAAATAAAATGAAACAAATTCTCATGTAAAGGTAATTAGAAAATATTTTAAACACTACAAAAATGCCGTAAAAATTAGCAATTTTTAGATTTTTTTTCTTTTCTGAAAAATCTTTTGTTGGAACATTTTTTGAAACATCTTCCCACAATCAATTTGATATTTGAAGTAAATATTTATTACCTTCATGTCTAAACTAAAATGTCACTTGGTCAAAGAATGTCCGCATTTTCAATCAATTTCCAATCAGAGTGATTATTTATAAAAACACATTACATCCGTGTACCCAGTCGTGTTGTCCGGCAATCTATTAACGCGTCATTGCGACCACCAGAGCAATATTAGTTTTGCATGATATATACGCCGACAGCGTGACATGTACGCGTCGCAGGGCGATTTAATTCGCCACGCGTGATTGCGGTGAAAATTGAATGATGTTTGCCGTGCGTGCACCGCATGATGTTGCATTTTTTATTCCGACACAACGACTGATAAAATATTCACCCACACAATTAATCATACATGCACTCATTTATGAGTGGACAAGTTTATGATCCCAACAAGCTGCATTCTTGTTATTATGGAATAGACCAATTAAACCCTTTTTTAAATTGCTTGCAAAACAATAGGTAAATACAATTTTGATACAAAGTATCGAGCCAACCTAAGTTGACACGTAGGTGCACACTCAACAAACACATTAATACTACACAGTTATCTAAGTATCGTTTTCAGTGCTCTAGTTGTTTAAGCCTGCGTCAGTTTTGTACATTAGTCTTCTTGGATTAGAACAATTCTCAAGGCACTTTTAATTAACTTTTAGGAGTAATTTCTAAGCTGGCGTTTGGCTCGAGATTCGAGCGTTTGTCTAAGCTTAGCCGATGCTTAAATCTAAAGCTTTTGTTGAACGTCAAAGTCGAATTATTCTTAAGGATTTTGTTAGTGCCATTTGTGGAAATTGTGTGAAATAGATTAAATTAAAGAATTGCAGAATGATTATGTAATATTCATTTATGATACATAATCTGCCCACAAACCGTCGTTTTAAAGCGGGATACAACAAAATAACAGCAATAAGTAAAAACTTCGTTAAAAAATCGTTTACTACATCCTTTTATTTATTCCTATAAGTTCTATCATTTAAATAGTTTATTTTTTATTGTTATAAAAAAAAGTTTGTAAACTTTAAAAACTATCCCATTTATTTGCTTTTCCTTTATATGTTTGATTGCAAAAATAAAGCAAAACATTATATCAGTGAATATTAAACTTACGTTTAATTGTAGTTTGCTTTATTCCTGAATTTTAATCTTTATTGCTTGAATAAAAATATCTGTGATTATTGTTTGCTTGATAAATATTAAACATTGCCTTTTTTAGATCCGTTTTTACATTTACAGAGTACATATATATATATTTGCCAAATGCAAAGTGTACCGAATAAAATTAATTTTGAAAATTATTTCATTGTTACATACGAATTAGTAGTGTATGATATCTCTAGATGACGACACCTTCAAATTCTTTACCTAAATCTAAGCTGTAATTATTTTCTAGTGTTACCCAACATAGTTATTATGATCACAAAATTCGCATCAAATTAAAAGTTCATCATCAGGTAAATCATAATAATAATAATGATAATAATAAAAATATATTTTGTACATAACAATCACGCGATACAATTATACATATACAAGATCATCGGTCCTTCAGACATAGAAAAACAGTAATAAATAAAATCTTTTTCTTACAAAATATCAACAAAATAATATGAACACAATAATACTTATAATAATATGGTTTCTTTCAATCAAATACACGTTTTCGAATGTGTGAAATTAGCGGTTCTTAAAAACTTGAAGAAGTGTAGAAATTGGGTGAGATCTTTCTGGAAAACTCTTCAATAAATGTTAAAAGGTTGCGATGATTGAGGAACAGTTTTATTGTTAGCTCATTATGTCTCATTACAATTAGTAATATTTTGGTTATTGAATACAAGGTTGTGTTTGACATGTTATGTAATGAATTATTAGGATGTCTTAATTTGGAAATGATTCTAATTGCTCTTCGTTAGCCCACTTCTAAGTTCCATTTTGCCGTTTTAGATGCAAGAGCCATGCACATGTATCCATAATCAAGGTCTACAGACAGCTTTATAAATTGTCATTGCCGTATCGATCAAAATTCCTTCGCTTGTAAATCATATTCTGCATAAATATTAATAGTAAATATATAAACACTTTGCCAGACACACGTTTCGTAAAAATTTATTCGCTTTGCGCCGACAGCGTTGACTCGAATTTTTTGGCTTGGCGCCGGGCGTTCTTGACATTATCGGGAAATTATAAATTGTAACGTAAAATTCATCACTAGTTCTTATGAGTTCTCAAACATTAACAACCGTTCCTTTACTTTCATAAAGTTTCGAAGAAATACATACGTAAATAAATACAAAATTTATTCTCAAAAGATACTGAAGTCGAGTACTGAGCCAAACTATTTTGGGCGCGACACCAACGTGGTATCCGCGGCCGTCATAGAAATAAAACTAAATTCTAGAAAAACGTAGTTTTGTAACAAAAAATAAATGTTGTTATAAGTCTTGTATGCATTAACTCTGCAACATATGATAATTGAGATAAAAAGTCGTACACCCTAAAATACTATTCCTTCTTCATTAAACTAAATGTAACTGTTGATTCAGTTGAATAAAAGAAAAATAATTGATTTAAGGGTTAATTTCCAAGTCCTTATACATTGATTTTTATTGTATTTGTATTTTATCTCAACCATTAACATTACTTAAAAGTTTATGCAAATGATGAAAATTTAGTGCGATTATAATTTTTGATCCTCGCGACGAATTTTTTGTCGGAATTTACCGCCGCGTTAAACTGCTCGCAGGAACTTTCCACCATGAGCGTGCACCCGTTCGAATATAAATCGCTTCGATGCGGAGGCGACAACGACGGCGGCGGCGGTGCGAGGGCGGTGATATGAAAACCACGCTGTTCAGCTGCAAACCGTGCCCGATTGCTGTGCACACGCTAAAGCGCGCTTCGTTGTTTATACCATTTCCAAACCAATGAAGCACCCGCTCAACTTTCAGCTCAGAGCAAGGGGTGCAAAAGAAAAAACGCCAACATTTTCTGCTCGAAAAATCAAATTGCATGCGGATTGCATTCATTGCAAACGCATTTAGTAGATTTCAATTCTCTTTAACTTGGCATGCTTCGGCGTCATAACGCCAAAAGCACAGCCAGCAGCGCAAGAAAATGTTAAGTAAAGTTTTCTTGCACGAGCGAAGCTGGTACATAGAAAAATTATTTAACCTGTTGACGGTTGCAATGATTTATTACTGATTTTTTATTAACAGTATGGAGCGGGATGAGAAGCCTAATTCTTTTATTATCATTACGCAAAAAGACTAAGAATAATAAAATAATGATGCAGTGTTCTAAGTCGGTTGATAAACATATTTAAATTTAATCCGCTTTATTCGTGTCTTGGCAAACAACGTGCGGGTAGTTACAGCACCCTTATAATACTAACAGTCGTATTGCCCTTATAGAATAATTTAATTTATCGAGGCAAGCAGAAAGAATGCAAGAAAAATTTACTTTCGTTGCTAAGCGCTGAATATTTATTGTATATTATACCAATTAAAAAATCTATACATCTGTTTTGAAATTACGTTTCTATCAATAATATAAACAGGTCTAAAGATTAAAAAGGATTAATGGACTAAATTTGTTTCTGTCAGGGCTGATTAATGACTAACATTAGAGCAGAACTCTTTATTTTCGGAACTAATTACAGGATTCGTAATCAGCTCGTTTGCACGCATTTTCAAGTACATATTCATTAAAAATAACAAAACATGTTGCAGAAACCATTGCACAAAAGTATCTGCAATGAAACATGAATAAATGAAGTGGTGTCATGCACTTACTATACGATGCGTGTTTCTGGCCAAATTTAATTTCCGGTGCGCACGTGCTCCAGATTTAAAAATGACGTTTGTCTCGCTTTCCTCAAGCTAGTTTTTAAAAGGTGCATGGATAAATTAAAAGCAAATGAATGCACTGCACTAAAACGTGAACAAGCAGAATTCTGTGCTGCCAAGGTAAACATTGAAACGTGCAGCGGAGAGAAACAGTTGACGAATGACAGAAAGTGGGTGCGGAAGACCGATTTAGTTTATCGGATTGAAAGCATTGCTATGCATCATGGTTCAAAGATTTTTCGTTCATAACAACGGGTATGGTGGGATTTTATTCACTGTAGCACTTGAATTAAATTTATCAACTACCGACGGGGCACTCATCGTCGTCAAACTTGCTTTTTGCAATTATTCTTTATTTTTCTTAAGAAACACACCAATGTTTACCAATTATGTTACCGTGTGAACACAATACAAAAACAAATCTTTCTAGAACCAACAAAAATCTATACACTGAGTCAGCACTTTCTGACGATTTAAGAAGAGCCTTTCTTTAAAGCGTTTATCGTACAACCTGAGACAATATTTGTTACCATTATTATTATTTCGCAAAGATTGAAATACAATTTTGTTGAAATTGAGGTGAGAGAACAATTTTCTTTAAATACTGAGCTGTAATCATATAAAAAATGTATGAAAATGCACCCTTAATAAAACTCATCGAGGCGCGGATTCACGGCGACAGCACTTTCTCACTTTTGGGACAAAACTGCAGGCAAGTTTCGTGCTGTCGGTGCGTGCACCAGCTGCCGACGCTTTTATTTGCCTCTGAAATTCCGCACAATGTCGAATTAAACGAAGTGTGAACGTGAATGTAAACGACGACGTACAGCTTGTACGATATTTGTGTCACTATCGCTCCTGGATGGTCTTTGATGTGTGTCATCAGGTGGCGTCGAGACGTTTTAATTTGTTAATAAAAAGAGTACCCTCAAAAATGAGATTCCTGAAATTATGCACAAGTTGATTTTAAATTCCTGCGCAATATGGTTGGAATCGTATAGAGATTATCTCAGAACGCACAAACTTGTGCAAATTTATTCAATGCCTGTTGAGTATAAATATTAGTGGGAGATGAACACGTCGTTTTTGTCTCAAGCAATAGTTGCTGCGCAATCTGCGTGGAAATTTTCCGACTAACAGATTTAGAAATGAACATTCCACATTGAACACACATATAACCGCTTCTTTCAATCTCTGCCGCCTCCTTCCTCTACCATCAAAATATGCAGCAGATTTTCGAATCATCCGGTTTGCGCCTCTCGAGCAGCCGGATCTAAATCGGCAGCGCGGCAGCCTTCTATATCTCGTAGCAATTTGTAGGAAAGCAAATGTTGTTATCGAATCCGGTTGCCGGTGTTTCTTTTTGCATTCTCGGCTTCCTCGAGCATCTCTCGCCTCAGCCTTTTAGCTGCAAATAGATAGCGGTAGTTAACCCTGTCAACTCAACTCTTATGCTGCAAAGGATCCAAAGAACAAACAAAATAAATACAGTCACGTTCGATGCCAATGACGTCGGCGAACGTCTCTTTTCGCTTTAGACACCTCTTCCTGCTGCAACTCCTTAATAAAATTACCTTGCTTGGTGATCTGAATAAGACAAAATTGGATTTCGTCTGCAGGCTATGTAATTCACATGATGCTCTTTTGCGATTTCAAGTGCTTGAAGCATCCGACTTTGGAAGGTACTCAGTAAACGTTAGAGTAATTATAGACGACTCAAGGCGACACAAATGAATAGTCTATTAACACCATAATCATCTTTATTATTAGTTACGGTAATCATATTACTATATTTTGATTCTAGAAATATATTTTCCTCACACACTAATGTGGTAAATCAAATAATAGAAATATTCAAGTGGTTTATGCTATTAATACTAGTCGCCTCCAACTAGTGACGAGAGTGGCGATAAAAGTCACTTGATACGACCATAGAAGTCATTCGAGCTCCGATTGGAAATATATTGCAGCTATACAAGTAGTATCACCAGTTGATATGATTTTCTAGAATTGGAATGGTTGGAAAGCAGTAAAAACAGTCATAAAATTTGAATATCAATTTCAACTCAATTTAGGCATTCCAACATTCCATTTTCAACGCGTGTTATTTTCTCTAATCTTGGAGCAAATAAGATTTACCACCAGTGACGTGTGCGAAAATAACAGACGTCTGTTAACCACAATCACTCGTCTCTTCTGCACACAAAGATGCGTGATTGATCTTTCAGAAAGATGAGTAATGGAAAATCATCGATGCTTTGTCAGCAACCGTTGCTTAGCGCTAGTGGTGTTAGTGGTGAAATCGAAATATCACCACTCCTTCCACCACCAACACTGTAAACTACAGACCACAACAATCCTTCTTGTTCATCTTGTACCTCCATAGTAGTATATTTTCACACTCCCGCCGGTTGAGAATACGAGCTTACATTATTCATTATCATAACGACAATTTCGAGCGTGATGAAATACTGTTGACCGCCCTTGAGAATAATTTACAATTTGCATACAGAGTTGAATGAACAGCAACGCTACTGGTATTTATTAGAGAAAACACAAAACGGTTGCTTTTGATAATTACATATCCCAATAAATCAAGCTTTTAGTGTAATGCTCTGTAAATATTTCTAATACGATTAACATGTGTATATATCACGCGGTTAAGTTGATAGAAATGCTATTTCTATCTGTAGTTTCAGCAATATCTGGAACGTTCGTTAAGCTCATTTGGCACAAACAAGTTGGTTCCCCAAACGATGAGCCGACGTTGTCAACATTTGCGAGACGTATCGATGGTAATTATATAGTCGTTGGCTTAGTTCCAACGTTGTGCACGCCCCCTCAACATCAAGAAGCAACTCGACCTCCTGACACGTCGCCACCCCTTGCTTTCACTGCACCCCATCACTTTGCTATCTCTTGCTGAGACTAAGATTGATTTTATCAATATTATAAATTACTTTCGAACGCATACTTCAATATATTACTAGATAGTGCTGGCATCGACTTATTCACTCATTTATTCCTTGAAGGCACCACTTAACTAGCCGTAAACTTTGCCGTCGTATGCCTTAACTCTAAAGCTAGGTAGTGGCAGCATTCAGGAGAAAAAAACACAATCTATATCAGCTTCTTTCGTAGAAGCTGTGCTCAATATACGTTGTCTTTACTGAGTTGTAGTTTTTTTTTTTTTTTTTTTTTTAATTTAAGCTGGACGGGTTTATTCAGCTAAAAAACATCGCAAAAAACTTGCGGTTGCTCACTAGATTTCATCTTTGCCTGTGACAATGACTAGGTAAAAAATAGAGAAAAAAGACAAAAACAGAATAAACAGTAAAATAACTACAAGCGTCTGGAATTAAATTAAAATCAAGTTGGATAAAATACATATTTTATAATAATTCAATATTTGAAAAATATATAAACAATATTACCACTTGTTTATGACTGCTTACATTGTTTTTAGTTAGACAATTTATTTTACATTAATACCATGTACAATGCACGTATGCATTGTTTTAAAACACTATAATGTCAGATTAATGATTCTTTTTATATAGCTTTTAAACAACGTTTTTCAGATCATGCATTTTGTTAATGATTCTAGTATCATATGTTACAAAAAAGTTGTCAAGCTGCCAATAGGAGTATTCACGTGTGATAATCGATTAACAATCACAATACCAACGTTTATTTGGCATTTGACAAGAATTCTTTATGGCAGGATGTTTCAACATTGTTTCCTCTTGTCTGTCCAGCAATCCTACAATGTTGATTTGTAACATCAATCCGCTTGCACAAATCAAATTAATGTATTTAAACCAGTTAAAATGTGTTTTCTGTATTTGTCAACTATACTGCAATTATAACTAATTTTGATGATTACTAATATATTAGTTTTGCGTTTTCTTCTATTAATTTAGAATTATTCTCTGGGTTATTTAATTTTCTTCTTTTTTTAAACAAAAAAATTATAAATAGTATAGGAATTAAGCCACATCAACGATAAATTACCTAATTATTATAATATTATATTAGAACGTAGTTATTTTTTCTATAATAAAAAAAAAGAGGTTGACCTTAATTATGGTTATAAAATTCTGCCTCAAAAATTAAATGTGTCAATAAAATTAAAATACTAGTGTCGTATTGGGCAACTCATACTTAATTGAGTTCATTAGTATTCATATCAGCGTCGGCACTTTATCACAAAAATTCAGTTCAATAACTTATAACTTAAAAACTATTAAATATAAACAAATTACGTTTTCACACATTCCTTTGGTATCTATTTAGAAATTGTTGTTCAAGAGAGCTAAATAATCTAACAATAATTACGGAAGTTATGGGACCATACCGCAAATTGCAACCAAAATTCGGTCAAATACTAAAATCCAAATTAAAAAAAAAAACGATTAACGATTCGAAAATTTTGACAAACCCGCTTTCTCAAAAAATTATGGTTACTAGAATGACGTTAATGCCATCATGATCGGAAATTTGCTGTTTCACAGTGTTATTATTTATGCACATACGTTTATACATCATAAATGAATGGCATGATTACATTCACATGAACAGTCATATTTGAGTACGACATTGTACTTCAAAATATAATAAACTAACTAATAAACAAGTGTCTCTTGCATGTAAGTGAAAAAAAGCGAAAAAGTATAATTGTATTATTATGATGCGGTTGCAAAATAAAGAAAGAAAGGCAGGGAAGCAGATGTTTTTTTTGGGTGAAGATCGAAACCATAAATGGAAGAGTCTCTAAAAACACCTGGATTTCGCATTCATAGATGTTTAATAATAGAAACAAATTAATTATCTTATATTTTTCAAGTGCAATTTTTGGCATTAGTTACTCGTATATTTAAATATTTTTGACTAACAAGTTCTGAAAATAATCTGAAACCCAATCCGAAATCGGTTTTGTTTCAACACAGCCATTTTTTGAGAGACTCTTTACGCTTTTTGTTTATAATTTCCATAATAGCAATATGATAAAAATATATATATTCTAATGCCATTTTGTAAACATTATATCGTAATTTTCTTAATGTTTGTGATTTGGAAGCCAAAACTTTCAATAGATGAATACTTCTGTAAATATAGTTAACATTAAGTTTAGCAAGATGTTGTAAGTGAATGTGGGAGGTGTCTAAATTGTTTGTCTGCCAAACGAACTTACTTTTGTCAATTAACTGAAAACTTGCGTCATCTATGCTGCTTAATTAACAACATTAACCATCTCAGTTCATTAATGTCGGTTATTGGGAAACTACAGCTAAGGCAAGGTCACGGTCAGTTCTTACGCGACTATCAGTACAGAACATTGAATGTAACTATGAACAAGTTTTCAAACGTTTCTCTGTTTGTCTGTTACGTTTTGAACCTTCTTGCCCTACAAGTGCTCCTGTTCTATGTGAATGAAGCGTAAACCATTTTTTTTTTCTACCTTTCATATTTATTTTAGTAAATGGTGTAAAAGTTTTCGTTTAAAATATGCATTATAAATAATTCATTCCAACTTAAATAATTATTTCATACTAAAAAATAACAGTGATGAATTATCAATTACACTTATATTAAAAAATAAGTTCCTTTCAATCTTTATTTCTATATTCCCGTCATCTGTAACCCGCAAAATTTTATTTGTTTCAGTAAAAGATAGAAATCCAAAAAGCGTCAACTTATTGCATTTATTACAGTTTGCATAGATTCAAGCAGTTTCATTCTTTTCCCTATCAGTTTACCCTTGCATTGTGTAAGCACCCGACAGCACCGACCCGCATTACAATAAATAACATTTTATGAGATTCGTCAGAAAGTACGAGCGTCGGTTCTCGTATCCGCCTTTCCGCTAAGCATGTTTCATACGCCAACGCTTTGCAATAATTTAATGTCATCGACGTCGCGTAAAATGCAATACGCTGCGCGTACGCTCTGCAATAAATATACTGTTTCCGCCATCGGCAGCTCCAAATGTGCAGACGAGAAAATAATAGAAAGCAACCCTTCGATATTGTGACTTTTATTTGGCTGACTATTCGCTTACTCGTTTATTCGTTTTCGGTCTCTCAAACGTGCGCGTCCTATCTCTGCGTCAAATTGAAGCCTGCAGGGAGCGGCACGGCGGCAACCAGATTGAAAGACAACAAAGAACTAAACCACTAAATTCAACAAATCCGGTGCAATTTTTGGCGTACAACAGAGCTGTATTAATAAAAATTGTAAGTTAAACATTACCCTATGTGATAAAATTCTTTATATCGTATCAAATCATGTTGTTCTTAAAAATACATTTAACATTATTAGCGTGTAACTCCATGCCTGGAATTGATAAAATAAAATAAAATAAATAAAATACTAGAAATGCATTAAAAAACATTTTTTTTTAGTTTGTCAGGAGGCGGAATACCAACTTCAGACTGACAATGAGACGGTAGAATTGAACACTACTGTTACAGCAACCGACAAAGATTCTACAATCGAAAGGGACGTAAAATTGTACGGCGCTGAGCTAGTCTCAGAATATTTAAAGCTAGCAAGACAACCGCCTCTGCCATCTATTGAACACAAAAATCTAGATTCACGCAATCATGCAGAAAAAAACGAAATATTATTGATTGTTTATTGTTTTATCATTAGGTTTTTATAATTAAGTTTTTAGGTATTAGGTTTTTTAAATATATTGATTTATGTAAACTTTGATAAGCAACGTTTAATATTTGATGATGATGCTTACGCTGTTTAGCCAAATCTACATGTTTTAATCCTATAAATACTCTTTAAAATTGTCAGCCCCTATCAACCAACATCGAATATAAAACCAGTGTCTTTACTATCATTCGTTCTCAACACAATCAACTCTTGCACTCTTGGTTTATGCTTCCATTTATTCATTCTCACCCGCAGTCGCTTCTCGCTTAACACAATATCTCGATACGACAGCTATTATTTATCAAAAGGCGAGATATAAAACAACGAAACCGAAAAGAAGCGCAAACCATTAATAACGCTCTACAACAATCGTACCCCCTTTACTATTGCAGAATTGCAGTGGATGAAAGAGCCTTGGATTTTCTATTCATCCCTTGCATTTATAAAACTAGCTGACAGATTTCAATGTTTGTTCTTTTGCACGATGCGAGAGCAAGTTGGAATTCGTTTTGTTACTGCTCTGACAACCATGTCGCACCCAAAAACAATTCAAATATTTAAAATCTATTTTAATTAGGAAGAGATCACTGTCACATTTTGATAGAACCAGCTATAAAACTTTTCAAGAGTATTAAGAAATACTAAGTTTAAAATTTGCAAACTATATCTAATTAAACAATCAGCTTTCTATACTACAAAGTTTTCAACAAGAAAGTATCATATGTTCTTTGCAAACTTCTTTGAGCTGATGCAAGCAAACATGCTCAGCTCACGTATATTTCTAACAACCATGTATAAAATAAGTTTTTGAAAGGAAAATTAATAGTAAGGTAATGTCGTTAACCATTTAGAAAGTTGTTCAAAATCTGCAGCTACTTCATTATTATGTAATCACATTATTCACAGGTGTCGTTGTTTACCTACAAAATATCAACTTTCCGTTTCTAAGAACTTATAAGATTTTCATAATTAGAAAATATTAGCCAATACATGTTAAGCCTTTCTTAGTATCTAGTAGCAACCTGAAAATTATATTTGGATAGACTATGCTAGATGGCAGCGTCTGGAAGGAAAGTTACAACACAGTGAATCAACCTACTACGATTTGCTTCACTAATTTGTGGAGAGTACTACACTGATAGAAAACATCCGTCTATAATTAACTACGTATTAATCAGCTAATTACTATTTTGATGAGGGCTTGGAATGTAAATGTTTGTCGAGAAAACTGTAAATGATTGTAAAAATCATTGCAAGATGGCGCAGTTTAACTGTTACAGATAGTTTATATTGACAGATCACTTTGAGAGTAATATTTATTAATTTTAATTTATTCTATCTGGAATTAATTAATTTTTTTAACCTAAAAAATTAATTCTTTTAACACTAGGTTTACGAGAGTTCTTTATATACTAATCTATACGAGCAGTACATACACATTGTACTCGTATATCATATACATATAATCAAATTTAAACAACAAATTTAAAACAAGAAATATGGAAATTATAAATTTACGACGCAATACAGTTCAGATTAATGCTGTTTTTTACGTGTCACATTTCAAATTTTAAAATTCAGCAAATTGTCTTGATATTATAAGCTCTATATTTATGTTTGTAATAAAAATCATATACTGATGTCACCAAAATGCAATAAAAATTATAAATTTTGAATTTCTCAACACAATACTCTTGGTTAAGTGTCATAACTATTAGATATAACAAAACAGTTTCTGGCGCAATAAAGATCAAAGAACAAACAACAACAAAAGACGACGATAATGCTGGCAATGATGTATTCTCAGTTGTGTCGTGAAACTATGTGACACGTCATCATCCGCTCATTTATGGTCAAGTAATTCCAATTCAACTTTCAATACCGCTATTGTGAATTTCGTTACCTCACACTTTTGGCAAATGCATCAATACATATATCGACAGCCGTCAGTTTTACAGTATAAGAAATACACTATGTGTTCCAAAAGACCAAATATAAAAAGAAATTATCTTTATAAACTTATTTTACTACCACATGGTGACTGTTGACAGCTGACGAGCAATACGACATAACAAGTCGTATTCAAATGTTTGCAAGATTTGTTTGCATATGAAGCAAGGTTAGTCTTATGCTGTAGGAAAATTCCATCCGTCTACATTGGGAATACAGGCAAGTTTTACGCAATCATAAAACCTGTGTGAGTAAGACCATTAATGAAATAATGCTGATTTACATTCATTCCAAGTTTGCTGTTTCCGCTTATTACTTTAACCGCAAGCGTAATGACGACCAGCCCTGCATCCCTGCTGTCGACAAACGTACACAAATTTGCGTAGTATGCTCATCACGGTATGATATTTTGACACGCGGTGTAAATTTTGCAAATCGAAAATTTAATAGACAATGTTTGAGGGGTACTCTACATCATTGTTAAAGTGCGAGAAATGATTCAAATCAATTATTACCTACATATACAAATGGGAAATCAATAAACATTCATCAATAGATTGAATCATAATCCATATAGTATAATGAATGACAGGTAGGTATAATACAAATTACAATTATCAATGTCATAGAATATGTACACAGTTTGAACATTAAGATCATTTGATTCCTATTCCTATGATATGTTCTGACAGCTGTGAGATGCCATTAACTAACCCAAGTCGAGCTGGTGTGATTAAAGATTAAGTCATCTCACTAATTAGTAGCAAACAGTATAATGAGCAAATGAACCATCGGTTTATACCTACAATGGTATGGGATTTACCGCAGATATAATTATTTATTGTCAGAGGGAAATTCAACTTTGTTAAAAACCACATTTAAGTCACATTTGTATTTTATTCTCACCCTCATTATAGAAAATTAACACTATTTAATTACTCAGTTGAATTGAAACTTTACTAAGCCATTGGCCGAACATCGTAAGAGGGATTTTTTGATTTTTGTGGTCACGTGAGCCGCGTTTGTAGCTTACATAGCAACGCGTTCAAATCCTGTTAGCGTTTCGTTGAGAGCCTTAGACTTAAAACCCATAGAGAAAAGTTTGCATCACCCCAGAACAAAACGATGTAACTACCGAGCAGCCAGTAGTAGCAGGTCAAGTACGGTTTCGGTCTACTGCCGGTATGGGTAACAGTGCGCTTACAAATTAAGTTGAAAAAGATTAAGCTAGTTCTGAAAATAAAAGTTTAAGTACAAGTTATTTATAATCATATTTACATAGGTTGAAATAAAGATTCAGATAGAATGTTGTAAGTTTATTTAAGATAAGTAAATAGAGATAGGTAAGAGAAGTAAAATTTGAGAATGACTGATTTAAAAAATCTAAATAGATGTTTTTCTAATGCTTATGTTTATTATATTTTAGTAGAGGAAGAAAGATAAAGTTATATTGCAATATTCCACTCATAAAAGGTAGAAAAAAACATAAAATATATGAAAAATATACTTTTTTTCAGAATTAATACACACAACAATAATGTTTATATTAAAAACACAATTAATCTATAAATGTTTACAAGTCAGGTGAAACTTAAAGAGTTTTGTAGAAAAGCAAGTTAATTATATTTTGTCTATTCTATTTTGGTTATGCTAGTACGAAATGCCGAGTTTGTTGTTATGTTTATGAAAAGCCGCTAACAAATAATCCATTTATGCAAATGCTAATTTGATTGTTCGTATGCGTGCAAATTTGCTGGCAGCACTCACGGCCCCGTCTTTTATGGTCGCGCTTACTTAGATACCTTTGACTACGTGCAATCCACGAATGCAATGATGTTTCAGGAAACAATTTGGGGATTTAGTAGTTGCGGACTGCGCAAACATGTATCAATTATGAGGAATTAGAGCAACTCGTCGCACATTTAAATATTTATTAAATGAAACCAACTAACACGAATAAATTAGAAACTTCGTGTTTAGGCAGATGAAGACATACTTAAATTAGTTTTAAATACATCATTGTTAAAACACTATTGAAGCTTCATTTTTAAATTCAAATACCATAATATTACAAACATAATATATTATTTAACAATTTGATATTATTTACTAT
>JAODIE010000006.1:502782-517080 GCA_027575565.1 Diploeciton nevermanni
CGTTACACTCAACGATACAATACGTACGTACAATTCAATACAATACAATTACAAAGTGTTTAATATTGATTATATGAATGAAACATAACTATAACAGTTACTAGTTATTTATTTACGTAACTTTAATATATATTCTTCAAAATACAATAGAAGGAAACGAAACGAATAGGTTTTACGAATTAATATTAAGTAATTTTATAGTTAATTTTTATTCATAGATTGAATTCAATTGGTCTCAAAGCAAATAAACATACAATTGAATCAAACTTGTAACTACCTACTTTACTCTACATAATTCATTCTCTAAATGTTCTAGTTGTCATTACTGATAGTACTACATTACTATTTCAATGTGCATTTAACGTTGTATCAATACGTAACAATTAAACAGCTAAAAGTTAGTTAGTTTACATTAATCTCTGGTATATCATAGAATAAAATTAGACAACCTTTTTAAACAGCGGACCATTTAAAAAAAATTATGCAGTCCGAACACTCAAATACGACTCAAATAGTGCTTTTATATTATACACGAATATAAGTATTATTAAAAATATATAGAGAAAAGTATTTCCTTTTGACATGTTATAATAACAATAATGTTAAAAAACACCAATTTTATAATTATTAAAGAAAAAAAGAGAAAATACAATTCATATTACATAAACATAAATAATTATTATTTTGAAATTACGTAACTCTAAGGCTTTTTCACGTTTTCGGCTTGTTGCCCTCTTCAGTATGAACTTATTTTGTACTTTCTTTGTTTAAATAGTACTTGTTTTTGATTGCAAAAGCTGGATGAGAGCAGTCGGCTGTTTTTTGTCGCGGATGAGTCTTCTGAAGATCATAGGATTAGCCGTAGGAGTAGAAATTATTTGAAGATTATCACTGGATGTACTTATTAAAGAATTTTAGGTTTTTTAATTTTATGTTTGTGTTTGTGACTGTGTTTTTTTATGCTTAAGTATTTGTTCATTTTAAAACAGTAAGTGTTGTATTTTTGTAGGTACTTGTATGCAAATGTTTTATTAGATAGTTGGCAAATAAGGAATAATAGATTTAGAAGATTAACAATATAAGATACGTAGGTAACATTTTCTTAGAAATCAACCTCTATCCAAGCAATAACAACAGATTAAAAATAATTAAAAATATATAAACAGGCTTGAAAAAATACAAATCGTTAACTTTGCAAAATTAGATAGATTTGAATAAAAGTGCAATTAAATTATTTTTATTAAAATTAATTTTATATACATTGTTGAACAGCAAATCAATTTACTCTAGTTATCTAATTCTCTTAGATTACATAAATTTCTTGTAAACGATAATAATTATTTTCATCCCCTACTTTTGGTGATTTAATAAAAATATTTGAAAAACACTGTTTGTCATTTTTCGGGAATGAAATTTCTACATTGCAATGTAGTTGGGCGGTAAACAATTTTAGTTTTAGTTAGAAACTCTTGATTTCTGTTAATGCTCGCTCTAAGTTTGTTGTTTTTTTCCTAAATTATATTGGTACTTTGGCGGGCGGCACAAAAAGTTGCCACGGGCAGATAAACAAAAACAGATAAAATACTAAATAAACAGTATACTGACGAAGCCAGTAAAGGAAAACGTTCTACAAATTAATATTTAGTAACTCTAATATGTAAGTTTCATCGACATATTGAAAAAAATAATAATTTGTTTACATTTAACATAAAAAAACATAAACTAAAGATATCATTAAAACTACAAATTTTATGTAGGTTTATTTATTTTTATACCTACTTTTGTACCATGAATATAGTTGCAGTTAAACATAAAAAATATTTCAGTATTTTTAGTATACGGATTCAGTGAGATTATTTATTAATTAATAGTTAAGTACATCAATTTACACCATAATATGAATCATCTGACTTGTTTCCGTAATTTCAATTTAATTAATCCAACTTTACCATACTTATGAAAATTACAATTTTGAAGAACCATTGAATTATTCTTTTTTTCTTGCTTGAAGGGTAGTTAGTCGATAGCCATGTACGCGTATATATAGCATGATAAATGTGCAAAATGTACTGCAATTCTTACAATTCTGTTAAAAAAAAAATTAACGGCACTCTGATGTGTTAAATCCAATAGTGTTGCCTTTACTAAATGTCTCCACTTTTTATTTTCTTAATTGTTTGAAGATAAAATTGTTTGAATAAAAAAAGTGCAAATTTATCTGCCCATACTATTATTTTCCACATTATTTGTTCAAGATGCCGCGAATAGGCATGACAACGTTTAATGGCCAATCATTTATCATCGGAGTGCTTGCTTGGTTTACACAAGTTATGATTATCATCAACACATTAAACTTTATGCACGACAAATATCCAGTCCGTCATTGCCTGCGTTTCGCGACAGAGAAACATGGACACAATATACATTACCCTACAGCATAGATTTCATCCAGTCATTTAAGCTTTAGTGGCAAATGGTGAATTCGCTCAAATGTGAAAATGTTTCCCTTGCTTGCTGGGGCGGCAGCGGCGTCATGGATGAGCCGGCGCCGGCGACGACACACATACCACACATCTTCCACGCGATGCTATCGTGCTGTGGCAAATGGTTTCATTAAATCATAATTATTGCTGTACGTCTAGACATTAATCGGACGCTTTTAGCCTGTAGTATCCCAGTGTGCTAAGTTATACGTGCGATATGGGATACTCTGAATGTAATCTGAACGCTGCAACATTTGACCAATAATTGTTTTGTTAACAACTGGAACACCTTTAGTTCTTGTTATTTATATAAATTTCTTTGAATGTAATCAAATATCAAAACAGTCATGGTGTTGAAGTTACATTTAGATACCAATACAAATAACACTACAGACACAAATATTATCATATTCGCTTCTACAATATACTGATTTTATTGGTATAATTTAAGAATTATTAACACCATCAAACGTTCGTATTCAATCATTTGGTTGTAAGGCGACGTGGCGTGCGATAGTGAACGTATTGTTACCATACCAGTTATGGACTTATATCGTACACAGTAGTACACAGTGTTTTAACTACACGCTCTCAACGAAAAGAATTATTATAACTATATATATTCCCGAACAAAGGCGGTGCAGCTACCAAGTCATTAGTAGGGGGAAATTAAGTACGGTATCGGCCTATAACCGGCATGAGTAACAGTACGCTTCCAGTCACACACACCTTACACCCGGAATCGAAATACAAGAATTCAGAATGCTAATATATTATATATAATAAAAAATATATATTGTATTATGTATTTCATGTATATTATATTTAACTTTTAGAAACAAAAAGAAAAAAGATCTTTCAAATCTTGCTAGAAAGAGACAGATAGGCTTCAGAGCAACATTCAAGCCTTTTATAAATTTTAATATTTCCATAAATATAAATAAAATTAGTGCATACGCTGACATCTATCCTTGCCAAGCTAAAGTTGTGGAAACTCTGAGAATGAAAGCGTTAGATGCTACTAGTTTGCAGTATAAAAAGATTTCAAATAAATGTCATTAATTATTGCGTCGTTGTTTTTTTATAATTTTTCAAAAATTAATCTTGCAATAACTTATTTGCGTAAAAGTGAAGCATTCACGCTTCAGCTACCAAAGCAACCTAAAGGGAGTGCTGCGATCTGTAGTCGCAGTCGTAATTAGCGCTAGCAGTGCGTGTAGATGACAATGTTTGGAATTGTCATTTTTAGTTCACACTTATGATGCTTGGATTTAGTATAGATTATCTAATTTTATTATTACTTGATATCTTACTCAGAAAAACAACTAATTTTTTAATTTCAGAGAATATGTTTTTTTTTTCAAAAAAACTCAATAGAAAAACTTCAAGAATTATTTCTGGAAAAACTAGAAGACTTTGACCATTATGTGGAGTAATGGTTCTTGGACTATAATAATTAAAAAAAGTAATATTAGAAAAATAGTACAATCGGTTTATTTCAAAAACTAAAATTTAGTACAAAATTTAAATTTAAAATACAACTAAATGTCAAGAAAAGAAATAATTAATTTAAGAAAAAAGTACAAACTTTATTACTTATTTAAAATTGATGCAACGGTTCCAACCCTAGTTCATATGGTTCGCTGTATGTTCAGATATCAATAACAAAGAAAATGATTTCTTTAATAGATTGTGCAAATATAAGAAAGTCGTAAATTTCTGAGGTTAATTATTCAATTAAAAAATTATTAAGTTTGATGTATAAACTTCAGTGCCGTAAATTTCTTTAATTATATAAATGTTGGTGCATGCGCGCGCAACCAAACTTGTAAACCGGTACTTTTGAAACCCGTTTTTAACCATTTGAGTCCGTTACATTGGCCATTGTTGGTTACTTCACTACATTTCGCTTCATCGCTTGTGCGTGCCTGTATGCCATACACAGGCATGCTCAACGTTACCTCTTCACAACTCGGTCTCTCATCTACTCAACGATTTTCGTTCTCCATTGGAGTGTGAATTTGCTAGCACAGCGGAAGAACCGCGTGGCGCGCCAACTGCAAGCAGATACACCGGCCACCATTGTTGCGAAAGCATGGCAAACGATAAACTGTCTTCATTTGAACAATTTAAACAAGTGCTGCACGCTGTTTCGGAAGAAACGCTTTATGCTATTTCTCAAGAAGCGCTAAGCAATCCAGCGAGGTAATTATTCATCAAATTTATTAGATAAATAGATTCGTGATTTTTCCAATGGATTATTTGCTTCCATACCTGCACCAATGTCAATGCCCTGTTGCTTCATCAAAGTACTTCAAAAAATTTCATGTCTTTAAGTATTTCAAGAATACTATATACCCAGAGTCGCCCGACATCGTTTACTTTAGATTTTTTTTTGCATAGTAATTGTTCAGATTGTGATTTATACTTTATGGGTTTAATGGAAGATGTGGGTGTTCAGGCTGTGATCGGTGACAAGTATGTTATTTTAATTCATATTGCACCAGTCCCGGCCTAAATAATTCCATCATATCAACAATTAACATATCTTGCATGCATAAGTAATTATAATATAATAAAATTTATTAATCATTTGTTTGAATTAAATTTGTTGACAGTGATGGAAATGTAAAAGTTCGTAACTATATGAATGCCAAATTGAAAGATGTAATTATTGACCTGTATGAATCATACCTCAAGAGTGATAATATGATGGAATTTAAAATGAAATTAGATGCTCTTGATAATTTAAAGCAAGATTCAGGCATAATTATAATTAGGTAAGATATACAAATGAAAATTCTGTAAAACCATGAAAAGAGTTATTGATTAAACTGTTTACACATTGATTCCAGAGATGAGGATAGAATTCCAGGGAAAATAGATGGAATAAATTATATTCGCAAAAGAGCTTTGCTGAAATGTAATAGGGCATTGCAAAAGAAACTACAAGAACAAAATACTACTTTGAATGACTTGATGAGCCAAATTACAACTAAGCGGGAACGACTTCTTAAAATCAAGTCAAGGTTGAATAACCTATAATTATGTTTAAAAAGTTTTAAACTTATTGTGATTGGCTAGTGTTAAAAATTGGAGCAATTCTTGAATTAATCTGTTCAAGGCGAAACTCCCGTGCTATTTGTATGTCGTTGATTTGCATCGTCAAACTATTTATTCGTTTTTGGAAATCTATGATTAGATTTTCTAGGGTTTCCACATTATTTTTAACTTCTTTAATTCTATGTTGTAAGATACTATTCTCCAAACATGTATCATCACATGTTCCATCTTTAGAATTCTGGAAATGATTCTTACTTTCTGTTTCCAGATATGTTTTTAACTTTAAATTATCAAGTTCAATTTTCATATTCTTTTGAAGCAGCTCCTGAAAATGTGATATGTATGAATATTGTAAAACATAGTGATAATATACCTTCATTTTAGTGTTATTTTGTACTCTTTGTGCTTTGTATTGACCCAATGTATGCTGATTCACCAAATGGGTTCCCAATAATCTGTTGTATGTGGCTTGGGTATTTTCATTCTCTTCTGTTATTGTTTGCAATTTCACAGTTAACTCGTTTGTTCTTTCTTGTAGCAAGTCTATACTTGGATTCATTTCTTGATTGATGGGTTTCATATCTAAATATGCCAAATTTTAAGCTAAATAAAATTGTTCCTCGTTTTTTTTTGTCTTTGCGTATTTGATTCAGTATCAAATCTTATCATTGGTGATAAGTAAACTAAGAAAATCAGCATGAGATTGCTGGCGATAAAACTAAACAAATCCTGTACAAAAACCTGTAATTTTTTTACCATGAAAGTATATTAGGTCTAATTAGATTTTTATAGATGGCACTGTTATAACAGTGTTAGTAATTATTTTTATAAATTTTTCAAACAAGATTATTAGTAAAAAACATTAACCAGGTGTACTTAAATAATCCAAATTAGTTACACTGGTTAATAAGCTACCTAATGAATACTATTAGTAAAAACCTATAAACGCGATAAGGAAAACGGTTTATAAATAGATTGCAGTTTTTAAATGTAGATGGCGCGTGATAACGCATATGGACGCGATGGTTTGTCCGCCATTGTTTGCAAAGGGACGCCGAGTCAGCGCAGAAGCAAGCGGCGGGCAAACGACTGCGTTGAGCTGGGTTGTGTGCGTGTAGAGGACATTTATTATTCAGCTGTTTGTTGATCGAAGCATAGCTGGCGCCATTACTGCCGTTCGGCGTTGTTTCCTTCGAGTGTTGCAAAGTTTTTGCAATTTGTGTGTTTTTCCTCAAATAGGCAAGGAAAAGAAGCCCAACCGGAAAAAGGTTAGTAGTTACTTTATGTATGTAATTAAGCGAAGCAATCGTGGTGGCTAGGCATTCTATAAAATATCGATAGAAACATGCGTGCTAAGGGCTGTCGTTATGCCGACCTTTTATCAACATGGAAGGCATCGCGAGTCAATCATTGGGATACTCGACGGACATTGACGCCGGTGTTCGGCCATTACAAAGGTCCAGTACGCTTGAACAGACTAAAATACATCTACTGATAACTGATGGAAGAACACTGTTGGGTTATGTTTTTAAGCTTTCGGTACAATAAATTATTTGTTATTAATGGTTGGTTGAGTTGATTAAATAACGACAATAAAGTAACACATGCAGTGTGGGGTAATTCGGTTACAATTGCATTCCATTAAGTGAATTTATTTATCATCGATTTATTACCATATGTATTTTACTCATATGCACGCCAAAACAACTACGTCTTCAAAGTTCCACCCCACGATTTTTATCTTTTTAGGTTGATCCGAGTGTGGTCGTTATTATTATACTTTCGACTAAGACTTAAGTTAATTATTGTATTGTAATTTTTCTTGTGAGTCCACGTATATAAAAAAATGTATTTAGCAATTCCATATAGTTAATCATTCATGTGCACATTCAGGGTAATCATAGAGGATAGATAATTATCTTATAATGCATTTCTGCTATCGTGACTTATTTATTTTACGTGCCTATAATTAGCGTGTATATCGCAAATGTTGCCGTATTTTGTATTCTCTTCAACTTACAGAGGGACTAGTAATAACAGATGATGTTGGTAGTCGATGTGTATCGATTTTTATTTTCCCCTACTTTTGTTTGTACTGTTCGCGAGTTGTGACTGGCTATGTCATATCACTTATTTTATGTATGTGTTCAATATTTCAATATTATTTTGATAATAAATGAAAATAATCTTTAATTAGGTCAATTAACATTAACTTCTCGAATTATAGTAATTAATACGAACTAATGGTTAGCGTTTGGTTTCTACGATATGGTGATGTTATTTTTCTAGCCGAATACTTTTGTTTTTATAAATGCTATGCTTATTTCCTATGGGTTTTGGGGAACATCGTTGTTTGTAGCTAAGCAACCGAAAGGACTGACTATACAAATACGATACAAAATGCATTATCCTATTATCCATCAATGTTTCAATATAATCGTTACACCGAAACTAATCCATGCATCATTAATAAACCTTCCCTGATTCTTTGAGTGTATAAAGTTACTGTATGGTACATATTTACGAAGCGGTAGGATCAATTTGCAGTTTTCTTACTTAAATTTTTGTAAGGTTAAAATAGTTTTTGCCCTTGGAAAGCATTAGTGACTATAACACATTTAATAGAATAAAATTCATGAAAGTTTCAATGCTTAAGTTATATAGGACATTAATTTATTATGATTTGTATCATAGTTTGACATTGAGAAGTCTGATCAGTATTTTCGGCGGAGTGCGATCATGCCATTTGGAGTATTTCAAACTTTATTCGAAAGCAAATCAAAAAATATTTGAATATTTTGTAATAACAGTATTCACAAATATTTTTTACTTATTTTGATAAAAAAGTTTTCACAAAATTATACTTATGAAAGCAATAGGATATTTAAAATGTTCTACGTATATAATAACAAGGACAATTTTATTGTGAATCTGTATACATATTTTATAATGGGTAAATTCAGAAGTGTGTTCAGTAGTTCAATAAGTAGTTTTCTAGTATTTAATTCATGACAAGCGCTGCGATGCTATGGGAAATCTGGCATTTGCGTTCGGGGAAGAATTGTAAGTCAATTAGATTGAAATTATTAAACATATAATTAAAGGTGATAGCAAACTCTTAAAACATATTTGTTTTGATGTTACGTAAAAAGGAATTTACTTCATTCCGACATAAGTATTTTTTTAACTCTGAGAGAACAATATGTATCTTTCTAATATCTTTATGCATTGTTGGTTGAATAGAGCAACATTTACCTATAATTGAATAGTAATTAGTAACAACCTAGTGGCGAAAGAGATCGTTAGCAGGTTTTCTCTTCCATCTAAAACATAATGACTTCTTTCATCGTCGAAGATGCGCTTTATTTTCGCCATTAATGCAGGATTTTCGTCTAAATTTGTTTCTGTTTTTACAAGATTTCACTGATTATAATTGAATGGATCAAATAGATTTTGAAAATCTTTGTTTGGAATGTGTTGGAATGGAATATAGTTTATGTATTAAACGGAGGATAAATGTTGATAAATTTCAATAATAGAAATCTAGTTATAATAGAATATCGTTGAGTGTGGTTACGAAGTTTTTAATAGTCATTGTGTAGACAAAACTTAACCATAACAAGTATTAAAAAAATAATTTGTAGAACGTTTTGCACTTTGTTTCTTTATATAGTACTTGGTTTTGATTGCCAAGGTTCGGTGCGAGTGGGAGCAAAGTTTGATGCATTGCACGGAGAATTAAAATGGTTTAAACAAAGTTCTGCCCAAATTGATACTGAAGAAGGCAGCAAGAGGAAAACGTTTTCTAAATCAATATTAATAGTTATGTTTCATCTTGATAATGCCTAGTTATAATAGTTATTCCAGACATAGTTCAATAACAAATGTTTAACTTGCATACACAGTTACACTGTTATATATGCTCTCTTTTGCTCATATTCTTATTGGTCACATTAAGCTGATTAAATTGTGTCCCTATCATTAAACATTCAAAGCCTACTACATATATGGTGAAATTATCCTACCGTTTTTATCAGCCAACAGTATTCACTTCCTACATGTTGACGTTAACGAAAGCTATAGCTAATTGCGCTAAATAAATTGGATACAGTACTTTCGCATATGCGTGGTACCACTGCGATATTACAAGTTGAATAGTATATATTCTGTATTTCAGAATTCAGCAAGTTGCAGCCACAGCAATTCTCATCGTTTTTGTTGTGCGTATTATTGTTAATTAAATATTTATTGCCGTTGTTGGTTCAGGTGAACAAACTATTTATGGTTAAATAATTTTCGTTACCATATTCTATTCTCAAGAGTAAACGTGAAAATGTAAAACATTATTGATTGTATTTACGTCGTTCACTATTTATTTATACTATGAAAAACCTGAAGGTAGTGATCCAACACTATAAAAACAAAGATGTTATAATTCGTGTACGCACAGAGGGCAACTTTAAATAGACTTTGACGTAACAGTTTTAATACGTGACATTCTTATTTTCCACCTCGTTTCGTGTTTTTCTTGGGTAGAATTTATCGAAGCAGTTGCAAAACGGTTATGGCGTTATACCCAAGAACAGGTTACGCAAGTTCTATGTGGAAGGGTTTATCGTTCTTGTGCCTTAATACTATTTTATTAATCGGAAGTGAAGATTTATGATACATTGGTAACATAAATAAATAGCATTTTTCTAGAAAATTGTAAATGGATGAAAGGAAAATCTTAAATGGTACACATTTCGTAAATGCCAAGTATCCTTCTTGAAGAAATGTATTTTTGTCACCGTATAAAAGAGAAATAAACATTTTACGATGGTATATCAGATAGGATAAGTTTCTGGTCCCTTTTTTATCTCATTGATTAATGTATATGTCATAGATTTAATTTTCAATTGTGCTAAACTATGTGCACGATATTTAAGCTTGGTATTTAAACTTTTCCTTTTTTATTAAATTAGAGGTTTCTCACTTGAAACACGCAAGTTTTCTCTTTGCTTTAAGTTAACGCAGTTTCGGTTTATGGTGCAATAAATCGGCTATAAAATTTAACTAAACAAAACCATGTCAGCTACGGTATTTAGTATAATTCAAGATGCCAGGGTACACGTCACAACATTTTTGAATATTCTTCTAGTTCCCAATTAAATAACTTAATCGGTATAGGTATGTAATATTTAAATTATGTTCTTCTCTTTGATACTTGACCAAATACTGTTGCATTGTTTGCACAATTATTTATAATGAACATGAAACTAATTAATTACCTAAAATTCAAATTCCTAATATATTAGCTGCAGACAATAACATTTTTCACGGACTTTTGAACCGTGTCTAAGTACGACTTCAAATGTCCACCTATCTGTAGAACACATTAAGACACATTTGATCATATAAATATGATGACCTCATTATAGTGTGGAAAATAATAATGTAATTAGAGTATAATTTTTGGGTTCCATAGAAACATTGGGGGAAAATATTAATTTCTGAACTAGTTGCGAGCTGGAGTTGGGATTAGCATCATATTGAAGGGAATCGAAAATTATACAAGATCGTGAAAAGAAAATGTATAAAATAAATGGTGTCTTGCTAATTATCCCACAATAATAATTGTTGGTTGAATTTGATTGGAAGGTCATAAATGTCTTGCAATGTGCAATACGTGGAGATAGATAGTATAAACATATAAATAATACATTGCACTGTGCCTATGCACCCACAAATCACGATGCTGTTCTCGAAATTGGTGTTGATTTAAACAGACTATTTTACTGATGACTATAAAAATGTGGAATTTAATATTCCAATGAGACGGTTTAAAACGTATTTCTTGGTTGGATGACTGAATCCCTTCAGCAGGGGCGGCCTTTTTCGGACGGCGGGTCATTTTCAAAATATTTTGTTATACGGGCTACACATTGAATTTTGTGTATTATTAAAAATAAATATAGAAAACACTATATTTATTATTAACAGATAATGTCAATAAACAAATAAAAATGTCAGAGAACAAAAATTATACAATTTATATGTATATATAAAGAAAAGGAGATACGATATATGTATAAAGATGTAAATATAAAATTTTAAGGAAAATTGTATTTTTTAAATTATTCATCAATTAAAATTTAATGCGTTTTGTTATTGGATATTGTTTAATATTTCAAGTCCTGTTGTGTGTCGAATACTAAGATTCTCAATAAATTTTGTAATTTTTTCTACCTCAACCTCGTTCCATATTTTCATTTCATGGAAATAATTTCATAAAATGTTTGTTCCCATAAATAGGTGCTTGAAAAAAAGCAGTAGTAAGCGTTATAGTTCAATTTATATCAATTTGTTACTTCTTTGTAATTTAGTAAACATTAGTTGATATATTTTCAACACATCGAACTACTTCCGGTCTAATTTCGTTAATACCAGGCGAAATACAT
This sequence comes from Diploeciton nevermanni, assembly GCA_027575565.1. Lineage (NCBI taxonomy): Eukaryota > Metazoa > Arthropoda > Insecta > Coleoptera > Staphylinidae > Diploeciton > Diploeciton nevermanni. The sequence goes on from JAODIE010000006.1 coordinate 514,769, forward strand.
TTTTTCTTAATGAACTGAAAGCGATATATCGATGTGTGTTTTGATCAATTTGGAACTACTTTGTTTTTCATACTTAAAAAAAGACATTTTGATGTGCTTCAAATTATTAATAAAAATATGATCATTCTTTTCATATTTGAAGCGTACTGCAACCATGCCAATTATTGACACCGTACTTGACCTTCATTCCATTATACTGCATCAACTACCAGGGTTATTAGCAGTTATTGGGACTGAATTCTATGAGAGTATATATTGTATTGAATATACCCACAGCAGGATTTGAACCCGTGTCCTCAGAATATGCACCTCGCTGTCACTGCTACAGTCAAACGGCTTACCGACTGCACTACGGAGCGGGGAAATATAATCATAAGTCCACTTTTCCTTAAATTCGCGATTTTCCTCATTTTTTTTCTTTGGTACTTTATTCATTTCCCTACGATAAGATATGAATTATTTTACCAATAATTAAAAAAATAATTAGCATTAAGTAGTCGTTGTTGTCAATATGGAAAACAAACTCGCAGATGGCTCAAGGACGGCGCTAATACGTAAATGCCTAACTACTTTTTCACTTCCAAAGGGCTCGAATAGGGTGAACTTCGCGTGGGTGAAGATTTTCTAGGATTTTAGATGCTGAACACATGGGGTGGAGTGTAACAAATAACTTAGTAACACAAATTCTGTACTCTGAATTGATGGATCATACGGTGTGTTTGCACGTACTGCACAAGCTAAGTGAAGTCAAATGAAGCCTTAATTTTACTGCTGTGTTAATGAAATTTATGAAACTAATACGCCGAATGTTGACACATGAAAACAATATTCTTGGATAAGAGAAACTAAACATAGCACTAAAATATTTTAATGATGATTAACAGAACAATAGACCCTTGTGCCCCAACGTGCAGCGCAAGAAATAAATCAACAAAACAAATGAAGAAAACAAAGAAAATAATAATTTGTAACCTAACCCACACATTTTATCACCAGTCACGGCACGCTCACGCCATAAATTTGTTGTTTTATTCCCTAAATTATATTGGTGCTTTGACGAGCCGCACAAAAAGTTACCAAGGCCCGCATGCGGTCCGCGGGCCGCGTATTCTCGGCCACTGCCCTGCAGTATGCTCAGGGCATAAATAAAGATTGAACAAAATAGATTAAAGGGCAGACTTGATAGGTTTACTGTTCTAATTAGTCTCAAGAGTTCATTATCACTGCATAAAGAAATAGTTACTCTTGTTCGAATTTACATTGTTTAGTGTAGATAGTCTACTGATAAATGTTTGCGCACGTGTTGCGTCTATACGTTGAATAACGTCTTAAATACAATTTTACTGCTTTTTATGCTAATTTTTAAATAATTTTATGCTAATCAATTACTATCTACATATGAGTAGTGTGTTTTTTAATTCATACTCTGCAGGTTAATCTGTTAATAAAATATAGATGGGCAGTAGGCGAGTAATCTGTTTATCAGGGTCGGTCGATCGTTTGGACGATAATATCGCGTGTCGATGGCTTTCTTTCCGTTTCTAGGCAACGCGACTATTGCACCAAAGGATACAACAGTATATGAAAAATACCCATCTGTAATGGTGTGGGGGTGTTTGTACAATTCATAATTGAAGTGGTTAATAATAGTGGGGAGTTTAGTAATGGATGCATCCTTGTGGATCTCCTTTCATCGTGAGATGTTTGCTTTTGGAACTACAGTTATGATGTCAGAACGGCAGTAAAAGCGATTTGGTTACATTTTGAAAACTTTAATACAATCTCATATTATTTTACTAGGTATTTTAGTTTTATAGTATTGATACCATAGCAACGAGGCTCCTGTAAAGAAAGTCCGATGGCGGTTCTTGAAAAACCACCCACAATACCTTGTACATTTTTAATGGAAAAACCTTATCATTTATTTACCGATACCAGCTATGTGCAACAACTATTATTGGTTTGGCTTGGGCTACCAGGGGTTCGCTCCTTGTAGCGAGTAGGCCTTGGATTACTCAGCAAATTTGAAATTAGGAACTAAAACAAGGAACAGTCAGGTGTTTAATGTTCTTTGCATTTCTTTAAATAATATTTTTAATTTTACAAATCTCATCAATTAGTGTGATAACATTAGGGTATTTGACATTCCCGGGTTTGTCGACCCTATTTTGAATTTCTGGGAGCTGACGTGTTACTCAATTTAAATGCGACGAGCCTTCTGTTGAACTTTAGATTACATGATTACTTCGTCGCTCACTAGCAATGTAATTAATATTAACTTTTGTGATGTATTTGTGTTTTGGAACTGTATT